>WOVY01011901.1:0-79898 GCA_013436015.1 Rhipicephalus annulatus | reverse complement strand
ATTTGCTTGCTTGCTTGTTCCTTTCTTTTGTGGCTCTCACCCACTAAGGGGGATTGGCCAAGAAGCCGTGGTTAATGCAAGTAAATACCTATAGATTTTCTAGATTAGGGGAATATGATTACTGTTTTTGACTGTGAAATTAATTTGGCGCAATGTAAAAAAAGAAAGAAAAAAGGGGGAGAAATAATGGAATTTGTTGAATATCTGTAATGGAATCGTTATATAAAATTTTCCTGAAAGTTGAATCATTGCAGTGTATAGCTAAAATAATAAGTGGTAGTGTGACTATAAAATTCGGGAGCTGATGGCTGACTCAGCAAGGTATCTTCTTGTGTTATATATGAATTCGCAGAGAGCCCTGCAGATGTTCCTGTCGCTATGTCCCAATGAAATGGCCCCAAAAGACAAAATATTGGGAGTATTAAGTGATATTCCTAATTTTTTGAATAAAATTTCGAAGCAGTTTTTTCTTTGATTTTTGAATCGGTGACATGTGATAAGAAAATGGTCGATATGTTCAGGTTCGTTACAGCTTGAGCACAGAGGGGATGGCACCAGACCAGACCTGTTTAAGTAGAAATTAAGAGGTGGTACACGGCAACGTAATTTTGTTACCAATACTTCCAATTTTACGCGTGGGACACCATTTATTATTCCATGTGATTGCAGGTGCGAGAAATCTGGATTCGGTATAATTGGTTTTTGATGAGTCTTCAAGAAGGGAAAGTTTTCTAAACCTCGCTGCTGTTACATAAGCTGTAGGAGGCATGATTGGCACAATCGGAAGATCAAGAGATGTTCGCGCAAGTTTGTCAGCCATCTCGTTTATAAATATACTACGATGGCCTGGCACCCATATCATTCGCACTAGACGAATGTTTGCTGGGATTAATGATTTAAAAGTCTCTAGTACTGCTGGTGTCGACGACGATGATAAGAATGAACACACGGAATACGAGGTCAGTCACTATCACAGCTGTCGAATGAGTCGCAGGAAGTTTACGAATAGCTAGTATAACGGCCGTTAATTCCGCTTCAAATATTGGTGTATAATCTGGGAGGCGTAATGAAAATGACCAGAATAATGAGAGAGAAAAAATACCCACACCTGCCTTCTCGCCACTCATAGATGCGTCCGTTGCAATTACTGTATTAGTACCTAATTGAGACAGGTGTTGTTCTAATAAACCAATCAAATATTTAGAGGGCAAGTGTTTTGCGTTCATGGGGAAGATATTGTCAAATTCTATTTGGACTTGGCCGATTGGTTGACAGGTGGTGTGATCTCGAATATATTAACATTTAAAGTATCTAGAAGTGTTTGAACAAATAGCACTTGGGGTTTATATACACGGGACCAATGTTCATTGAAGAAGACACCAGGCTCGGCAAAGAATACAAATTGTCGCCTTCTTAAAGTGGATTCAGAAAATTTTAAATAGGTGTTTACTGTTAAAATACGAAATCTGCAAGCAAGGGTGGGTATCCGAGCTTCTTGATACAAAACATTGTTAGCTGTGAATTTTGGCACACCTAAACAACTACGTAGCGCTTCCCGCTCTAAAAGAATGAGGGGGTTTATTTTGTATGCTGGTCCACCAGAGAATAGTACACATCCGAATTCAAGAATCGGACGAACGTACATGCGATAAATCATGATCATCGTATCTCTGCGAAGACCGGAACGGAGGCGGCTAAGCCTACTTATCATTCCAACAGCGCGTGTAGCCTTATTTTAATATATTCAATGTGGTCACGCCAGCTCAGTTTTTGGTCGTACAGTACACCCAGATATTTAATACAATTAACCTGGGGTATTATTTCCTGATGGTACTGAAGAGAAATAGTAACTGGTGCGTCCAACGGAAAAACTATTAGAGCACTTTTAGTTACGTTCAGGTTCATATGAATTTTCTGAAACCAGGTTTCCAATGTTGCCAAATAACACTGTAAAGTCAAATGTAGTGAATAAATATCGTTGTCAGATGCAAAGAACGCGATATCATCTGCATATACATATACGTGTACCTTATCACTCTGTGGTATTGAACTTAACAAAATGTTAAATAGCACAGGCGATAGAACAGAGCCTTGAGGAACACCTCTCGTTTGGCTATACTTCGGCGTGGAAATACCTCGTTGGAAGCAATAAAATTTTCTGTCTTTTAAAAATTCGTATATCCAATTTGTTATGTACTGCGGGAACGTAAGATCTTTTAGGACATTGATAAGAATAGCATGTTCAACACTGTCATATGCCTTGGCTAAATCAAGGGTTACTAGGGCCGCATATTGTCGTCTGTGCCGAGCAAGCTTTATACGAGCCTCTAAATCAACATGCGCCCACCATATAGAGTAACCTGGTCTAAATCCAATCTGGCACGCACTGAGTATCGCATTATCTGTTATGAACTTCGTAACTCTACTGTAAAGTATTCTTTCTATTAACTTAACTACGTGTGATGTTAAAGCGATTGGCCTAATGTTATCTATCTGCATTCCTAGTCCCTGTTTTTTAAGAAGCGGTATTATTTTTGCAAGTCTCCAGTCAGGAGGTATCCAACTATTTTCAAGTGAATAGTTGACAACGTTAAGAAGGTCTTCAGGAGAGATGTCGAATAATATTTTTAACATTTCCGAAGTGACGCCATCTGGTCCAGGACCTGTGTTTGGCAGAATATGAACGACGTGCGCAAGTTCATCCCTACTTACTTCAATAAAATCATTTCCGAATGACGGTTTTGTACACTTTATTTTGATTTGTGATGTAAATCTCTTCTCCAATTCTATTGCAATTTCCGTTAATGTATTTTCCAAATCAGTTGGAGAAAGAATAACTGAGTCAATATTTACGTGTGCTGTAATAGCTTTACGATTACGGAGAAATCTGAATAGAGCTTTCTTGTTGCCACTCTTGGATAAGTAGGTGTACCGTTTTTCTTCATAATCGTCTTTCGCTAATGAAACTGTTCTCCTAAAGGTAGCTTTAGCAAATAAATAATTTCTCCAATTAGTCGGACATTGGTTGGTGAGGAGTTTTTTCCATGCAGCGTTGCGGCGTCTATAATCTCTGGCGCAATCCGCATTCCACCAGGCAGATATGAATTTTCCCTTTGTTGAAGATATAGTGAACTGTGATTTTTTAATTGTACACTTTAGGGTGGAACAAAGGCTCATAGCTTTCATATTTGTTTCCATATTGGGCAAGGAAGACAGCGTTGACTGCAAGTTCTTTTTAAATTTAGAGTAGTTTACAAAACTTTGCACCTGGCGATCTACCGTCACTAAAGGAATGCTGACTTCAAATACCAGGGGGCAGTGATCACTACTTGTAGCAGTATCAAGAACAGTCCAAGACGATATTGTCACACTTGAGCTGGCAAATGTCAAGTCTAAGACGGACCTCGAATTACATCGAACGAATGTCGGAACTCTGGAGTTCCAACAAATAAGGTTATTCCGGTTAGTCCAGTCCCACAACCGTTTTCCTGATGAATCAGTGCGGAATCCCCATGAAACGTGATGGGAATTGAAGTCTCCCGCAAATAGCATACTGTTTCTGCAAAAACTCGCAGTCACGTCAAGAGCTCTTTCACCTTGTATTCCAGCCGGAAAGTAGTTGTTGACTATAGATAGTGGCGCGCATCCTGGAAAGTGAACTTCCAGAACCATTACTTCATAATCGTGTGATATTTGTTGGTAAACTAAGTGTGCTTTATGGCAAATTTTGGATGAAATGAAAAACATTAATCCTCCACCACGTGAGTCTCGGTCAAGTCGAAAGCACTGATAGTCTTTTAGATAGAAGTTTTGATCAGCAGACAGCCAAGTTTCTTGTAAGATTATGACGTCTGGAGATTGTTGAGAAATTAGGTATAATAAGTCTGTAGTTGCAGAGAGAATTGAACGGCAGTTCCACTGAAGTACTCTAAGGTACCCTATGATGATAAGCAAGCAGTAGCAACTGCTTGATCTAAGATACTATCTTTTAAGAAGTCCGCTTTCGTCATTGGTTCCTTCACACTCTTTTTTGTTTTCGGATGAGAAGAATTATTAAGTTTGCTAGTGGGTGATCTGGTGCGTTTCAAAAGGCGAGCATCCATATCTACATCCCGATTAATTATTGATTCTGAATGAGATATACCTTCCTGCTCAGTTGTGTTAGGACTGGAAAGCATTGCCTCGTTATCGATAGAGACATCTGACTGATGTTCGGCAGGTTTACTAGTTGAGGCACTAGGAGGTTGGATACGCTTAGTTATTCGATCAGATGCACCCAAAATCTGTGAATCCATAATGCTATTGAGTGAGTCGGACAGATTGAGTAAAAATTTTTCTAATACTTTTTCTACGGCCTTTTCTACCATAGCAGAAATGGACTGAGAAAGTGATGCATCCATAGAAAGAGGTGGACGAGCTGCTATACCGGCATAACCCTGATTCCTGCTTTGAATTTCTGCAATTGCTTCTCTACGAGAGCATCGTCTCCTTTCAATGATTTCAATCACCTGAAGTTCTTTTGATCTTGCAGGGCAGTTAGGATCGTCTGCAGCGTGATTTGCCTTGCACAAACAGCATGTCTTATTGTCTGATTGACACTCAGCAGTACTATGACCAGCCCCGTATATGGCCCCGCATATGCGGCATCGAGTCTCCGATCGACAACCTTTAGTACTGTGTCCAAAGCGCCAACATTTAGCACATTGCAGCGGACGGGGAGCCAAAGCTTCGACCTTATAGATAAGCGGCCATGCCTTGATCTCCGAAGGGCGATCTGTACCAGCGAATGTGGCAATTACAGTTTCAGTGGGAACTTTCTGTTGGTTTTCCTGTTTGGTACAGCGGTAAACAGAAATAACACCTGCTGGGGAAAAGATGTCCAAGACTTCTGCTGGGCTTAGACTTGCGTCTACCCCCCGAACCAATCCTTTGCAGCAAGCTAGATGAGGTGGGATAAAAGAGCTCACCGGATGTGATGCAAAAGTAGTGCACTTTAGAAGGTCTTGGATGCAGGCCTTGTCTGGTGAGCAGCATAGTATCCCCCCGCGTCCAAACTGACGAACCTCTGTTATCAGTAGAGAGTGGGGAGTGATCGCACGAAGTTCCGTTTGGATTGTCTTGGGGTTTTTCATGCGGATGAACCCACCGGTGGTCGGCACCAAAGCGACAGGAACGCTACGGGTTCCATTGCGGAGAAACAACTCCAAAGGAAGATCTTGAGGGGGAACAGAGGCTGACCAGAGGGCAGGCCTCTGGCCCGGAGAAGAAACAGACATGAAATAAGAAGAAGTTACACTTATCAATGCACTAAAACAGTTGCGGAACAAGAGGTAGATCTAATAGAATAAAATAGAAGTAACCGCCGGCTACTTGACCGCAACCCTGAGGATGGAACAAGGAACGCAGCCGCAGGCACCCGATCGATCGCTGCCGTTCTCCGATCGGCCGCTCCAAAGCTGAAAGGCGCACCTTTCAGAACCTTTCTCGAAGTGCGAAGCTCGTACACGGCACGAGGAAGATGTCATGAGCACAAGGCCAAAAAATCTTTTTTTAGCGCGAACACTGTCGCACTTCTAATAAAGATAATTAATTAATTCATTCACTCATTTTAGCGCTAAAGTACTAAAGGGCTAGTTTCGAAGAAATTCCGGGTGGGCGTCGTTGCTTGTGGGCGAAAGATCATTTTGTCCGTGACCAGAAAATCAAGAATGATGCAAATGAAATGGGCGATTGAAATTTCCGAGTCTCAGAGAGGAATGAAGCTTTGCCGGCCATTGGCGTGGCAGGCAGTTGTTCTACCACAGAGCCGCAATATTGGTAAAAACTGCATATGAAAAAAAAGATATATAAACGTCACGTAGTGGGCGCCTAGGAGTCTCTTTCACACATCCTCTTTGCGTGACAGATGCATAGATGGTGCACGTATTCAGCGAGCTTCGCAGTGCCTGCGTTTTTCTCACCTGACTCTTCGCTCTGCTGGGCCTGTCCGTGCTCAACCTGCTGGGGTGTTCTTGGCTGAGGATTGAGTGGTTTTAACTTTCTGTCTTAGAGTCCGATTCTATAGCTTATCTGTTTCTGAGTCTAACCATATCCCTAGTGCTCATGTCAACTACTTCTCCTGGCCAGGCGCGATCTGCCTGGTCAGCGTCCCTGCCTTCTAACGAATTACCGTTTGACTCCTTTTTCCGCAGTGGTATCGACAGCATTCCCGTGGCACTGGTACCTACAAATGGAGGCTTCATCAGACTTACAAACCCCCAGGCGGTTCAAAAAGAGCTTAAGACGACTTCAAACCATTTCGAGACCATCACAGATGTGCGCCCATTTGGGCGAGGAGGTATCGTGTGTAGGTCGCCTGATCAGACCTGCGTGCAGGATCTTCTCAAATGCACCTCATTTGCTGCTACCCCGGTGAGTGCTTTTATTCCGCCTCACCTTGCATGTACCAAAGGCCTTGTACGGGGAGTCGACTCCAAGCTGAGTCCAGCTGAGACCCTAGACAGGCTCTCTGGAGCAGGAGTAATTTCAATTTACCGGTGTAATCGCCTAGTCGACAACGAGAGGGTACCAACTGAATCTGTCATCGCGACATTTGTGGGCACAAAATGCCCGTCAGAAATAAAATTATGGCCACTGATCTTCCGAGTAGAACCCTTCGCTTCTCGTCCGATTCAATGCAAGAACTGCTGGAGATTCGGCCACAGTGCGGGAGCATGTAAATCTAACGTTCGTTGTAGCACCTGCGGAGAGAGCCATCCTTCAAGCAAGTGTACTGCAACAGTGGAAAAGTGTTGTCTCTGTGGGGGTGGTCACTGCGCCGACAACTCTGACTGTTCCGCTCGTTCCCGGGAGGTTCAAATCCTAGAAGTTATAGACCGCCGCCGCTGTTCTCGAAGGGAAGCCATTGACATAGTTAGAGACAGGGCTTTTGGATACTCTGGTATTACAGCGCGCTGCACTTCCAGTATGGACTCAAACCTATCGCAGGCTATTGAAACTGCTGTGGAAAAGGCAGTGAGTAAGGCAATGGATAAACTCATATCTAACCTTTCCGACTGTTTGGTGCAAATTCTTTCAAGTCAGATTGGACAAACAGTACAGACTAGTACAGAACCTGCAGTATTAGACATTACCAGCGATGCCACACAGCTACGCAATGTAGTGTTGGACGAACTTTCTGCATCTGCAGGCAAGGCTAAGCAGTCACGAACACAGGTGCACTTGGACCGACATTCGCCTCAGCCGAGCACAAGTACTGCTACAGATATGGAACTCGATATACGAACTAATAAACGTACCAGATTCCCTATCTTCACCGATCTCAAGTCCAAATCTAAACGGAATGAATCTGCTATTTCGCGTGAAGATGCTAACAAGGGCGCGACATGCGCCTCTGCGGTGCGCTCAACACCATAGGTCAGTGGAGGGTACTACAGTGGAACTGCCGTTCTATATTCTCAGCCTCAACCGACTTACATTACTTTTCCAATAATTTTAATCTTGATATTATAATTCTCCAAGAAACTTGGCTCACACCAGATAAAAATTTTCATCTTGCCGGTTTTCGTGCTTTTCGATTAGATCGCCCATCACGTGGTGGTAGTTTAATGATCCTTGTATCAGGTAAATTATGCCATAGGGCGAAAATTTCTTTCAGAATGTTAGACTTAGATTGTGAAATATTAGCATTAGACTTGTGTCTCCCCGGATACCACCCTTTTTCAATTGTAAATTGTTACTTCCCCTCCGGTGTGCAAAGTACGCGTTATCTTGACAGCGTTTTGGTAGCATGTAGAAAGGAAATTGTACTCACAGGAGACTTTAATTCACATCATTTGTCTTGGGGTATAAGGACCGATTCTTGTGGTAGGCGACTATGGGAATGGACTATTGATCGCAACCTCTCCTGTCTGAATAAAGGTCATGTAACATTTGTCCGAGGTCAAACTAGCTCAGTATTGGATTTAACGTTTTGCTCCAATGCAATCAAGGTTTCGTCATGGTCTGTTCTGGATTCGGCAACTAACAGTGACCATCTTCCATTAGTTTTTGACATTACTTGTCCAACAATAACTTTAGATCAGCCAAAACGCACATACATCAACCATAGCAAATTTCAAACCTGCCTCTGTTCTGCCATTTCCAAGCTAGGAAATGCCAGTACTAAGGAGATTGCATCTACGATTGGTTCAATGCTGGAGAGATCTAGAAAAAATTCCGAATTTTCTATTCCATCCAATAAACGATCCTCCTCTCATTGGTGGAATGATGAGTGTACGCGCGATTATAGAAGACGAAAAGCCGCTTGGAAAAAACTTCTCCTTAATCAGAGCCCAACAAACTGGAAGGACTATCAATTCCTTGCTGGCGTATTTAGGCGTACAGTGAACCGCGCGAAAGAAGAATACGACAGTAGACATTTTGATTATCTTTCTAAATCTAAAAATAAGCGGGCTTTGTTCGCTTATCTTCGGACAAGAAAGGTACTGCCAGCACCTTTAACGTTACAGTCATTTATCTTGACGCCGGAAGAAATGAAAACCTCTCTAGAAGACATAGCGCATGGTTTAGAACGCCGCTTCACTGCTAATTTTTTGGCTATTCAGCCCGTTCTGGTAAACTTGCATGAATTTCCAGAAGTTTCTTCAGCTGAATTGACTCAGACAGTATTATGCTTACCGAGGACGGCTCCCGGACCAGATGGGATTACGAACTCTATGTTAAAATGTTTACTCCAGAAATCGCCTAATCTTTTGCTAGAACTAGTGAATAATTCGTTAGGGAACGCATGGATACCTCCAGAATGGAAACTTGCCAAAATTGTATTGTTGCTAAAAAAAGAAAATGATGCATACACGTTGGATAACATAAGGCCGATCGCACTGACATCAAACTTAGTGAAGTTGGTTGAGAGAATCATCAATATACGAAATCATGAACTTATTACCATGAGGTCAATTCTTAGTCCTTGTCAAATTGGGTTCAGGGCTGGTTGTTCAATTTGGGATGCCCACGTTGATTTAGAGAGTCGACTTCAATTAGCTCGGCTACATAAAAAATATGCAGCTTTAGTTACTTTAGACATCGCTAAAGCATATGATACCGTGGAGCACTGTATTTTGATAGATCGATTAGAGTACCTTGATTTTTCATCATACATAGTAGCGTGGGTTCACAATTTTTTTGCAGACAGGAAATTTTATTGTTTTAAAGATGGGTTTTCATCATCTACTCATACCCAAACGAGGGGAGTACCGCAAGGCTCGGTGCTTTCCCCGGTGCTATTTAATTTACTTATGAGCACTATTCCACGTAAACAGGATATAACAACTTATGTTTATGCAGATGATATCGCATTTTTTGCGATGGCAGATAACATTCAGACCTTATATGAACGGCTGCAGACTTACCTTAATATATTGGAGAGCTGGCTCGATGGCAACAACTTTTTACTTAATCCGAGTAAATGTGCCCTCCTTGTTTTCCCGCTGCAATACCCTGTGAACATCTCTCTGTCATACCATCATGAGAATATACCACAGGTAGAATCTGTTAAATACCTTGGAGTAATTTATCACACATCGCTTAACTGGCGACCTCATATCGAATATATCGCCAGAAAAGGTGTGCAGGCCATTGGCATATTACGTAGGCTAAGCAATTACCGCATAGGTATGAGAAGAGACACATTGGTAATGATATATCGCATGTACGTTCGTCCCATTTTGGAATTTGGTTGTGTATTTTTCTCTGGAGTTCCAGCTTACAAGTTGCGGCCTCTAATTCTTCTGGAAAGAGAAGCTTTGCGCTTATGCCTTGGCCTTCCCAAAACAGTTGCCAACAATGTGTTGTATCTCGAATCGAGGGTCCCTCCGCTTTCTTGTAGAATTCGCCTTCTGACTGTTCCGACATTCTTAAGAATTTATGAATCACCATTACGACATTCAGAAACGGCCTTTATTTCCACCCCGGAATCATTTTTTGCTGCTAGATGGCCACGATTTCACACGCCACAAATTATATTTGTGCAAAATTTACTGGAGCCTCTAAACATACGTATATGCGACATCATGCCTAGTCGTGATAATTTAGCCCCGGTGGAAATTCGATTCGACGACATTTTTCCTAATAATGCCAAATTACTTCCCCATAATATTTTGGATGGTTTACTACAAGATCACCTGCGCCGTATTACAACGAACGTTATTATTGCTACAGACGCATCTCAATACGACGAAAAGTCAGGGGTTGGTATTTTCAGTCCGATTTTAAATTGGATTTATTCCCTTCGACTACCCGATTTTATACCTGTTTTTGTGGCTGAGTTTCTGGCAGTAGTGCTCGCCTTACGCAAGTTAGATACAGCAATCACATCAGCTGTCATAATAACAGATTCCCTATCTCTCTGTGCGGCACTTTCTGTTGGTGCTTACAATCACGTAACAAAGGAGTTCCGTGCACTAGTACCTGTGCATTTCAGAAAAGTACGATTAGTTTGGGTGCCTGGACATAAAGGTTTGTTTCTAAATGAAGTAGCCGATTCCTTAGCTAAGTCGTCAATCAGCCAACCAATTCTGCCACTCTGTCCATCATCCGCTTATGTGAGTGCTGCTCGATTCCGCAGACGTACGCTTATGCAAGTCTTTAAAGGTTCAGCACTAACAAACTCTACAGATTATCGCCATTTATTATATCCCTGGCGAAGAGACTTTTACCGCACTCGAAAACAAGAAGTAGCTATCACAAGGCTGCGTTGCCGAGTACCAAATCTAAATTTCTATAAACACAGGTCTGCTCAGGCACCTTCGCCACTGTGTGCGTTCTGTGATGAACTGGAAACAATAGACCATTTCTTTTTGACCTGCAGGCGGTTTAACACATTACGAAAAACCCTATTAGAAATACCTTTACGTGGTATTGGTATGGACTTATCTCTGCCTGTCATTTTGTCTTTTGGAGCTTCCATTTCAGGTTTCTCTAATGCGACAGTATGCGCGGCCGTCCGGGACTATATTGATCAAACTAATAGGTTGACTAAATAACCAGTGTCATTATCCTAACATGTTCACATAAGTATACACGTATAAAATCTGATTATTGCTCTATTCTGAGAATAAATTCGTTTATGTAAATATTTTATGCATTACATTTAGCACCACACTTTCCTAGGCTATCGGTAATCTTTCTGTTAAACCTCCATCATTCCAAATATGAACAGTAAATGTTGAAACCACTCGATTCTTGGCCAATCCCCCACAGTGGGTATGCGCCACTAACAATAGGAAAACAACAACAACAACAACAGATGCATAGAATCAAGCCAGGCTTCAAAAGATATGAATTGAGCATCGACTGCATGCTTTCAAGACTCACCGATTACAAACCGCTCAGACATATTTATTCATAGGTAGCAGCCAAATGATCCACAGAGTGAACAGTTGGGTTGCTTGCGTTGCCGGATGCGTAGTGGGCCGTTAGCCAATTTCCGGAAGGAGTAGCGTAGTGGGCACTTAATATTTGTGCTTGTAATAGACATCCAATGATATTTTGAAACGGATAAACTGTGATTAAGCACTACTAAAGCTACGAGGAGTAGAAAAGCCACAGGCTTTCCAAGCAAAACATTTCCCCAGCTATTGGTGTCCAAAAAAACTGGAAAAAATTGCCCCGAAAATTGGCGTTTTATACATGCGGAGCATTTGATACTAGGGGCTAGTCATGCGGCGTCACCGTCCGCAGCCTCCCCTCCTCCTCCGCCAGCCATCTGTGCATCCCTTTCTCCTCTCAAAAGAGTGCACGCTGCACTCGCTTCTACCCTCCGCGCGCCGCGCGACCTTTAAGTGCCAACCACTGGCACGCGTATGCTTGCGCCTACGCGTCAAAAGCGTCTAGTCGCGCCTGTGGAGGAAAAGGGCGTGCAACTACTGGCACGCGTCGACCACGTTGACGCCCACGCGTCCAAGGCCGATGCACAATATTGCTTGATCTTTTGGCTTAGAACTGTTCAAGTTCAGCACAGAACGGCACGTACTCAACTGGAGCGGGAATGTATGTTTTAGAGGATATGAGAACACGTTAACAACTTGATAGTGCTTCAACCACCACAGTTTAGACTATTTTAGAAGTAATTGACATTTCAGTGCCCAAAGTAACTACAGCGGTATGTACCAGAAATCAACATCGGTGCGTGCGCCGCTCCCGCGAATGAACATTCGCGTCTAGCATGCTGTACGTCTATAATAGGCGTGTGCAGGGTTCTCCTTAAGGAAGGGGGGGGAGGCAAAAGATTGTCCCAGTGCCCCTCCCCAGGGCTAACTTAGCACTCCCTCCCTATTATGCTAATATATGGAGTTGACATTGAGCTCTCCCCCCCCCTCCTCTCTGCGGTGAATGAGGTGTGGCTGCCCTCCTGATCAGGTTTACAAACCACCGGGTTTCTATACCTGCACTACCAAAAGTTACTAACATTATCTTGCATATGCTGGTACCTTCAGTATATTTACCAACATATTTTATATCAGTCAACTTAATAGTCATGCCTGCAACTTCATGATCTGACAGATTTAAGTCAGTCATAAGACTACAATTGAGGCCAGAGTAGCAGGCTTTCGGCTGATGTGCGTGTTCAAAATATCTTCTAATGCAACAAAGCGCACCTGGTTCTTATTGATACAACTGATATTGGCCATAAGATAGGAACCAAATACTGCGTAGAATGCCTTCGGGCATTTTCCATAGTCGAAATGTGCTCTAATGCAACTAACTGTGCCTGACACTTCATGATGTGACAGATATCGGTCATATTATTGCAACTGACCCCTGTATGGAAGACTTCTGAGCGTTGTCTTTAGTCGAAGTATTCTCTAAAACGACAAATGACACCCAAATGTTCATGAAGTCACAGATATCGGTCATAATATTAGAACTGAAGCCCTAATGCAAGACTTCTGAACGTTGTCTTTAGTCAAAGTATTCTCTAAAACGACAAACGACTCCGAAATGTTTATGAAGTCACAGATATAGGTCATAATATTAGAACTGAAGCCCTAATGCAAGACTTCTGAACGTTGTCTTTAGTCAAAGTATTCTCTAAAACGACAAACGACACTGAAATGTTTAAGTCGCAGATATCGGTCATAATATTAGAACTGAAACCTTAATGCAAGACTTCTGAACCTTGTCTTTAGTCAAAGTATTCTCTAAAACGACAAACGACACCGAAATGTTTATTAAGTCGCAGATATCGGTCATAATATTAGAACTGAAACCTTAATGCAAGACCTCTGGGCGTTGTCTTTAGTCAATGTATTCTCTAAAACGACAAACGACATCCAACTGTTTATGAAGTCACAGATATCAGTCATAATATTAGAACTGAAGCCCTAATGCAAGACTTCTGAACGTTGTCTTTAGTCAAAGTATTCTCTAAAACGACAAACGACACACACCTGTTTACAAAGTCACAGATATAGGTCATAATATTGGAACTGAACCCTGTATGAAAGACTTCTGGACGTTGTCTTTAGTCAAAGTATTCTCTAAAGTGACAAGCCGCACCCAACTGTTCATGAAGTCACAGATATCGGTCATAATATTGGAACTGAACCCTGTATAGAAGGCTTTCGAATGTTGTCTGCAACCAAAATGTTCTCCAATGCAACAACCCACACCTACTCTTCATGATGTGACGGATTTAGGTCTTGAGACTGTAATTGTACACTGTGCAGAGGGCTTTCTAATGATAAGCGTATCGGAAATATCCTCTAATGCAATGAACCGACCTCGCTCTTAATGATACAACAGATACTGGTCATAGGAATGGAACCAAGCATTACATATAATGCCTTTGGGCATTTTTTGTGGTAAAAACATGTTTTAACGCAATTAACTGTACTTGAAACCTCATGATAAGACAGATATTGGTCATAGGACTGCAACTGAACCCTGTATGGAATACTTCTGGATGTTGTCTATAGTTAAAGTATTCTGTTAAACGACAAACTGTACCCAACTCTTCATGAAGTCACAGATATCGGTCATAATACTGGAACTGAACCCTGTATGGAAGGCAGTCAAAATGTTCTCCAATGCAATAAAACACACCTGACACTTCATGATGCAACAGATAGTGATCAGATTGGAACAAAGCACAGCGTGGAACACTTTCAGATGGTATATTTATTTATTTTCAAATACGGCAGCCCAATGTGAGGCTACTGCAGAAGTGGTGTACATATATACAAAATGAAAGCATTTAAACAGTGATATCACAGTAAGTGTGTCAACGTAAACAAATATCTTTACCCCCTGAGTGCACCCCAATAAGAAATGAGAGAAACAGAACATTAATATGATACAAGTGCCTCCAAAAAGTCAGACACACTGGTATCACGAACAAAGCCAAGTAGATCATTCCAGTGTTCGACAACTTTATTTGAATGTGTTGGAGAGCACTACAAATGACTTCTAGGCTGGACTGTCATTGCAGATCAGTGCTCTGTTGGAGGTTTCTGCACTTTGCTGCTAGTTTCAATATTTTTTAACATCTACAAAGTGCATCTGACACTTCTTGATGAGACAGAAATTGGTTTTGAGACGGCAGCCAAGCACTGTGGCTTTCACATGTCATAAATAGTCAAAATACCCTAGAATGCAATAAAGCATGCCCAAAATTTTTGATCGGACAGATACTGGTCATAGGATTGCACCAGAGCACCACACAGAAGTTTTGGCAAGTTTCTTAACATAGCCTAACTGAATGTGCTTAAGTGCATGCATATATAGTCCAAGTTAATGTGTATACTAAAGACCTGAAAAGAAATGAAGCAGACCTTGGAAACACATACAAAGATTCAATGTTTGAGACCATCTAATAATATCTTCAGCTCATTACAGTCTAGAGGAACAGATAAATACATGCGCAGTTCTGAAAGATCTCATAAGTCACATGAGGTATTTTTTGCATTTCTTCTATACAAAGTGCAGTACAGTACTAGTGCACCTTCATTTTTTCTGTGCATACATGTGGTGACCTTCTCTTCCTACTATTGTGTCATCGTGCAGCTAATTTCAAATCAGGCGCTTCTCACAAGGTTTTCAGTTATCTGTCTAGCTGTAAACAAAACGCGTGTTATATTATAATGAACTGTAAAACGACAGAGAAGCACCATCGTGTGCCTACAGCTATGAGTATCAGAATGAACTATAAATTAAGAATGTGTATGTTAGAATGCCTCCAAACAATGTATGTGCAACTGAGCGTGGCCGAGAAGCAGAACAAGCGAGAAGTGAAATAGCAGGCAATACCAGCAGCACGTAATCATGCAACTTTCTTTTTCGATCACCACAGCAACGCACGCTCTAGTTTCTATCTTGGATATGAATGGACATGAGACTGCTGACAGCTGAATGTGTCAGCGTCGCTGGTACCCGTCACGAAATCACATCACACTGATACCAACCAGAGCACGCCTGGCAACACACGAAAACTATTTGCACCGAAGCCCACGAATGTTTCAGCGTCATACAATTCGCGAATACACTTATATAAGTACGTACGATTTCACATCACCAAAATGTGCTGGCTAGTGCGAGGTTCCCTTTCAGCGATGATGAATACCGATGTTGAAAACAAACACAGTGTAGATAAAAACTCCTCCGTGTGCATTACGCAATGTTTTGGGCGTCGTATACGGTGTCTATGTTGCGACGGAAACTACCGTAGATCTTTCTCAGCCGATGTTCCTCGCATGTGTTGGTTCATACGAACTAGACGGTAGAGGCCTACGCTGGATCCAGATGACACCGCTCTGAATTGCCTCCGCGGTAGGCGAGGGCTCACGCTCAAAGCTTCGAACCTCCAAAGACTGTTCACACTTATTTTTAGCACAGAAAATCACAAATCAAAGCACAAGAACACCGACATGCTCCAGTAGTCTGTGCGATGTTTTCGCTCGTCCGACGATCGCACTCGGGACCGGTGCCGGCATTTGGTGGATTTGTCGGCGTCGCTCGAACTCGGCACGAAACCGCGTCACGCTGGTAGCACTCGCAGTCGTTCGTCGTTTCGTTGTCGTTGTAGATTACGAAGCGGTCATTCAGGAACGTTTGGAGTAGTTTTCATGCTTGCTTTTAGCACTCGGCTGTGCCTTCGAAGCGGCGGCCATTAGGCACAGCATTCGGAGTCATCGCGGCCTCTGGTTGGTTGGCGCGCGGCCTCTGGTTGGTTGGCGCCGCTGTACGCGTGGTGACGTAGCGTACGCGAGGCGAAATATCAAGCCCGGCTTGATCCCTCGCGCCTGCTCGCGTATGCCCCTCCGAAGCCGACGCCGAGAGGCGCATTTGACGCTTTTGACGCGTAGACGCGAGCGAACGCGTGCCAGTGGTTGGCACTTTACTTTTACGCGCGCCAGCTGTATGCTAACGCGCGCATGCGCAGGCCGGTGTCGGCACTCGCTATAAATAACCGAGTGTTGGGGCGCGCCGCTCTTCGTTGGTTGGTTGTGTGGTCGCTCCACATACGATGTCGCTGGTGAAAATGTATGCTAACAAATCCGCAAACACACTTACTGACGTCCCTTCCAATAGCGTCAGCCAATGTGTTGGCGGAACCGCAAGCAATTCCGAAGACACTTCGTCCGTGGACAAGGCCGCACTGAGAAGAGCTCACGATGCGGAACGCAAACGTCGGCGTTTGCGTTCCGTGAGCAAGGCCACGCACTCATACTCGTATACTCATGAACGTGAGTCGTCAGCGTCAAGCCCGGCGCTCAACAACGCGCCAACGGTGAGCACTGCGTCGCTAGCGTCTGCGGAGTCGACGTCATGACGATGTACCTCGCACCCAAGTTATCGCGTGCAGCCGCGGAGAAGTACGTCGACGAAGCCGTGGAAGAATACCTGAAATAACGACCGCAACGACGAACCGTCGTGATAGTTGGCGAGTGCAACGTCGACGTCATCAAGGACGACTGGGTGGTCGACTACATGGAGTCGCGGCACTCGCTGAAACGAGCAACCCACGACGGCTAAGATCATCCGACTACGGTTCGCGGGACGTGCATCGACCACGTCTTTGAAAACTTCGACCTTCGGCCGCGTCAACCAGACCCACTCACCCATCACTTTACGGACCATAAAGCCATCTTGCTCAAAGTACCCAAAGCATCTCATCAATAAACATTGTCTGTCGCAGAATACGTGCGTGCGTGTTCACTCGTTTTCACTCGTGTTCACTCATAACACACACGCATGTCGCAAATTACAAACCACATTTATCGCAGTTCCACATATATGCTCCACATGCTAACCAATGTTCCCACTCGGGAAACTGCGGTCATTTTTTTAATCTGTTACGCCTCATCGATACATGATGCTCTTTTTCGCATTTATTTCGTATGTGTTTAATTACCTGAGTCGCTTACCACTGGTAACTGCGGTTACAAATCAACATGGCAGCACCCATACCGTAGTGACCGCCCGCTTCGATCCGAACCTGCTCATGCTACACGCCCCTTGCGCTGACGGCAATGGACAAATAGGGAACTCAGCAGTCGGTTTTTTTTCATCTTGCTCTGAGGACAAAGCATCAAGTATCTTTGGTGGTTATTTGCGAGATATGCTAGTTGCTTAGCTGCACCGGCTAAACCGAACGGTTCGAGGCAGTGCTCGGGCTATGGTTGCGTCGCCAGACCAAGAACGCTGCTCCTTCTGCGTTCCTCGAGCTTCACGTCTTCCTTCGGTGAAAACGAAAAAGCACCGTGCAAGAAACAGAGAAACGTGCACCCATGTCATCTTTGGTATCGATATCATTATCCAAACGGTCAGGAGAGCAAAAAGTATTACATAGATAGATAGATAGATAGATAGATAGAAAGATAGACAGATAGAAAGATAGATAGATACGCTCAAAGTCATCGAAGGTTATTAAGAAATGCTTCGTTTTTAAAAGGAAGAAACATAAAACAATAATTGAACGGAGTCCTCTATGCGCTAATGCTCACTGATCAATTCTTTGAGACAATGTGATGGCCGCTTCTGAACGGAGTCAGGATTCATGAACGGCAAGTATGCTAAGGCAGAGAGGCAACCTAGTATGTCCATAAAATGTCCGTCATTTTCATTCGACATGCCTGAACGTAGTGCATCTTGGGTCTGGTAGAACGAATTATAACGATATCTGGGACCGAGTTGTAATTATATTTTTCAATTGCAGCATACTTTTAAATCAAGAAATGGCATTGTGAAAATCGAGGTGATTAAAGAACTGATGGTAAGTCATCAACTTCACGCAGATCTCGTTACTCGTGGAATACAAACCTAATAAGAGCTCCGGTTTGCTTACATACAACATACGTTTCAATCAGTAACTTTTTGCATTATCGCTGACGAGACGTCAACTAAGCTATTCGAAATGTTGATCTCAGCCAGATGTCATAACAAATTTTTGGAAATAAACTTCCTGCGCAAGTTCAAGCTTTGGACCATTCTGCGAATAAGAATATTACGCCTTTAACTACAGTGCTTTCCTATTGTAGAGTGGATATAGCACTCTAAAGCAGTCACGATTTCATCTAAACACGTTGCAATACTGATGGCGTAGAGCTAGCATCGATTTGCGTCAGCGAATAAAATGCCTCGTGGTCTAAATTTTTTCAGCGTCAATCATTTAGACATCGCTCTTAACTCTCGAAATATTAAGCGCAAGTATTTTACATTGAATTGTGTAATCTTCCAGACTTTATCTTCACTGTGTGTAGATTATTGTCTTTGCGTAAGTTGAAAGTTGACATGCCGTGCTTTTCAGCAGCTATGTAAGTTAGTCATTACAACACGCTCTATATTATTCAATTGAATAATATATGAATTTATAGTAGTCTAAACACTGAAAGAACGTAGGCTTTCCTAATGTCGCCCAGAGCTGCAGTTAATCGACAATATCGTGATGGGAATCTACGGGGAATAAACAGCATGCCTTACAATGCCATGTTCTTTTGTGTGCATACTCACTTACATTGCGCCATTTGACAATCGTGATAAATGGCAGAGGTCTGTCTTCTGTGCGATGTCAGTGCATGTCAAAGCACACCAGATGGTCCAATGTTCTGGAACCCTCCGCAACAGATAATATAATATTGCGATAGATGTCAGATGTAGGTTTATTAACACATCAGATCATCATCAAGGCAACGTGGCTGGAGAGTCCCGCACACAAGCGTTTCACGTTTGCTCGTCATCATCAGTGACCACTACACTGGTTCATGTCCATGTCACACCGTAAGATCATCCTGCTACGGTGGGAGCGCCGTCACTGTCTTTGTTAAATCAACAAAGAGTTGGCAGAGCGGTACCCTTTCAGTGTAGCAACATGTACAATGTCCGCCTATAGTGATGTGTTCGGAGAGGCTGCGTCCTGAGGTACGATCTCGTCATTCACGTCGCTGAGTCTGCGTAATACTTTGTAGGGGCCGTTGTAACGAAACATAAGTTTTCTCTGGTAAGCCGACTTGGTGGCATTGGGACTAGAAGAGATCCCATGCTTTGATGTCGACTATCGTAACGGGTTTTCGGTGTTCTTGCAGTGTTTTTGGTTTCTTGCCTGTTATCTCACGGTCGACCTCGCAAACTATATGAAACAGAGCAATGACTTCGCTGGCGTATGCAGTAAACAAGGGTCTAATCGTAGGAATAAGGTTATAAAATCGTAACACTGGATATCAGCCAAATAGCGAATATAATAACGAAAAACCTCTGACATCAGGTTGTGAAGAGTTATAAGCAAAGGGGAAAAACGGGAAAGCGTCATCCCAGTGACGGTGATCTGTTTGTAAATGTACATTCACAGCTTCTGAGTAAGCGTTTCGGAGAGACGCTTGGTCAATCGATGCGTCTTTGGGTGATAAGCTGTGGTAAGCTTGTGCGGAGTGGAGTAGGTATACGAAGGATCTCATCCTGATAAGACAGATGCTTGGGCTAGTGGTAATTGGGAATCAACATATTTGCACAGCGCAAGACTACGAATAGTTACCACGTAACTATATAAGAAGAGACAAGGACAGAAAGAGCGCTGACTTCAACTGAAATTTCATTAGCTAAAACGCTGGAAATATATACTCGTGACAGAACATCACCGCGCAATCGCGCAACCTATTGCATCACAGCAAGACAATCATCTCATTATAGCATTATGACGCCACAGCTCAGCAAAAATTCACCAAGTGTTGTGTCGAAGCCAGAAACTCAATTTTTTTTAGTCAGAGCAGGCGAAGGCATCACCCCATATTTGGATTTCTTGGCCTCCATTATTTCTTGTGTTAACTGGTGTTGTAGCTAACACGAGAAATTAGGAAAGCCAATGAAATGCAAATACTGGGTGATCAATGTATCAGCATACGTATAGGGAAGTACCTCCCTAGTTCGGTGAGCAGTGGCCAAGGGGCGCTATGATGTAGAATGACAGCGTACAAGACAAAGTCAGGAAAGTCAGTGGCGCAACTCGTAGGCAGTGCTCAAGGGATGGCAAAGCGTGTGGTGTATTCTGTAGCGACAGAAACCCGTTAATTGCCTAAGGTGGACGTAGGAAAACAGCCTACTATCATAGAAGAATGACTCCGTAGGAATGTAGATGGCCTGTAGGTGGCCAAAATAAAGCACAGAGGGGCGCTTTTGGCGTTGGAAGTAGTCATAAGAAGCAATGTAATAATCAATCAATCGATCAATCAATCAGTCAATCAACCACTCAATCAATCTATTGATAATTCATTCAACGTGCCCCGGAGCTGCCCGAAGGTCTTTGTGAAGCCGCATGCAAAAATAAAGAACAAAATTAGGCAATCGATTGGAATCTAAAAAATATAATAAATAAAAAGAGCGCAAACACACAGACAAAAAGAAATCAGTGCAAAATGAGACAAATAAAAGACAAGACGAAAATCATAGAATGGCAGTGAAAAATAAGTCACATAAACAACTGTGCGCAACACTTCCTAAAAACGGAAAATAGAAGAATCTGAGTTATGAAAACTTTCTTAAGAAAGTGCAAAGCTGAGATAAAACAATGACAGTGGACTCTGAAAACCATCAAGATCATGAAAGTTTACATTATATAGACATTGTATTCTGTTAGCGGTAGAGTGCTGAAAGTAGTTAGCAGGTGAATTTACGCAAAATTCCAGAATTTACACAACTGAGAAGCAAAACACAGAATATCATACCATGAACTCGTTTGTAAAAAAATAAGAGGTGAGTGTGATTTCGTCCGCAGTGAAGTGATGGCAATGATAAACATCTGGCAGTGTTAGAACGAGGTCCAGAGTCCATTCATAGCGAAGTAATGGTTGTATATGCTTATACATTTGTTCCTAAACTCGCTCAATGGCGTCACGGTCCAATTTGGCGATGCCATTTCAGGTCACTAATGCATACTGAAGTTGAGGAAGACATATTGCTGTGCGCAATTTCTGGAAGGCTGTAGGAGAACCTAATTCTCTGGAGATTCTGCAAGCGCAGCCGAAAGAATGAAGGCCTCGCGTGGCAGTACGCTTAGTGTGCGCAGAAACATTGAGCATACCATCAAAAGAACATCATCAAAATCATCATCATCATCATCATCATCATCATCATCATCATCAGCCTGACTACGTCCACTGATGGACAAAGGCCTCTCCCATGTTTCGCCAGTTAAACCGGTCCTGTGCTTGCTGCTGCCAATTTAGCCCCGCAAACTTCTTAATCTCATCTGCCCACCTAACCTTTGTCTTCCCCTTACCCGCTTGCCTTCTCTGGGATTCCATTTAGTTACCCTTAACGACCAGCGGTTATGCTGTCTATGCGCTACATGCCCGGCCCATGTCCATTTCTTCTTCTAGATTTCAAATATGATATCCTTAACCCCGTTTGTTCCCTAATCCACTCTGCTCTCTTCTTGTCTCTGAGGTTACACCTACCATTTTTCTTTTCATTACTCGCTGCGTCGTCCTCAGTTTAAGCTGAACCCTCTTTGTAAGTCTCCAAGTTTCTGCTCCGTAGCTAAGTATCGGCAAGACACAGCTGTTATATACCTTCTTCTTGAGGGATAGTGGCGATCTACCTGTCATAATTGAGAGTGCTTGCCGAATGTGCTCCACTCCATTCTTATTCTTCTAGTTACTTCAATCTCGTGGTTCGGCTCTGCGGTTATTACCTGCCCCTAAGTAGACATAGTCTTTTACAACCTGAAGTGCACTATTACCTATCTCGAAGCGCTGTTCCTTTCCGAGGTTGTTGTACATTACTTTCGTTTTCTGCAGATTAATTTAAGACCCACCTTTCTGCTCTCCCTGTGTAACTCCGTAATCATGAGTTGCAATTCATCCCCTGAGTTACTCAGCAATGCAATGTCATCAGCGAAGCGCAGGTTACAAAGGTACTCTCCATGAACTCTTATCCCTAACTGTTCTCATTCTAGCCCCGCCGCGGTGGTCTAGTGGCTAAGGTAATCGGCTGCTGACCCGCAGGCGCGGGTTCGAATCCCGGCTGCGGCGGCTGCATTTTCGATGGAGGCGGAAATGTTGTAGGCCCGTGTGCTCAGATTTGGGTGCACGTTAAAGAACCCCAGGTGGTCTAAATTTCCGGAGCCCTCCACTACGGCGTCTCTCATAATCATATAGTGGTTTTGGGACGTTAAACCCCACATATCAATCAATCAATCAATGTTCTTATTCTAGGCTTCTGAAAACCTCCTGTAAGCACGCGGAAAATAGCATTAGGGAGATTGTGTCCCCCTGACTTTCACCCTTCTTGATTGGTATTCTGTTGCTTTCGTTATGAAGCACTAGGTTGCCGTTGATCCCCTGTAGATTTCTTCTAGGATGTTTATATATACTTCATCGACGCCACGATTCCGCAGTGTCTGCATGACGGCTGATATTTCTACTGAATCAACGCTTTCTCGTAATCAATGAAGGCTATGTATAGTGCTTGGTTATATTCTGAGCATTTCCTGATTGATAGTATGAGTGTGGTCGATTGTTGAGCAGCCTGTTCGAAATCCTGCTTGTTCCTTTGGTAGATTGAATTCTAATGTTTTCTTTACTCTGTTAGCAATTACTTTGTATATAGCTTGTATACTACAGAGAGCAAGCTAACCGGCTTGTAATTCTTCAAGTCCTTGTCATCTCCTTTCTTATGTATTAGGATGATGTTAGCGTTCTTCTAAGGCTCTGGTACTCTTCCCCTCAGGAGACACTTCGTAAACAGGGTGGCTAGTTTTTCTAACACAATCTGTCCTCCATCTTTCAGCAGATCTGATGTTACCTGATCCTCACCAGCAGCTTTGCCTCTTTGCATGCTCTCCAAAGCTTTTCTGACTTCTTCTATCATTACTGGTGGGGTGTCATCTGGGTTACTGCTAGTTCTTATAGTAATAAGGTCGTGGTGGTCTCCGCTACTGTACAGATCTCTGTAAAACTCTTCCGCTTTTTTAACTATCCTATCCATATTGGTAGTTATTTTGCCTTCTTTGTCCCTTAGTGCATACATCCGACTTTTGCCTATCCCAAGTTCCCTCTTCACTGCTTTGACGCTTCCTCCATTTTTCAGAGCGTGTTCAATTCTCTCCATGTTATACCTTCTTACATCGCATACCTTACGTCTATAATTCAACTTCGAAAGCTCTGCCAGTTCTATTTTGTCTGCTGTACTTGACACTTTCATGATTTGACGCTTCTTAATTAGGTTTTTCGTTTCCTGGGAAAGCTTGCCAGTATCCTGTCTAACTACCCTGCCTCCAACTTCACTGCACACTCCGTAATAATACTCGTCAGATTGTCATTCATTGTATCTACACTAAGGTTGATTTCCTCACTAAGAGCCGAGTACCTGTTCTGCAGCGACACTCTGAATTCCTGTACTTTCCCTCTCAGTGCTAGCTCATTGATTGGCTTCTTGCATATCAGTTTCTGTCGTTCTTTCTTCAAGTCTAGATGAATTCGAGGACCGTACCATTCTATGGTCACTGCATCGTACTTTGCCAACCACTCCACATCCTGCACGCTTCCTGGGTGTACACTCTATATAAAGTCTATTTCGTTCTTATTTTCGCCATTAGGGCTCCTCCATGTCCACTTGCGGTTTTCTCGTTTTCGGTAATAAAAGGTATTCAAAATCCGTAAATTATTGCGTTCTGCGAATTCTACTAGTAGCTCTCCTCTGGCGTTTCTAGTACCGATGCCATAATCTCCTACTTCCTGGTCTCCAGCCTGCTTCTTCCCTACCTTTGCATTAAAGTCGCCCATCACTATAGTATACTGTGTTTTTACCTTATTCATTGCCGATTCCACGTCTTCATAGAAGCTTCTATGAACGCAATTACTCTATACAAAACGGGAATGTCTCATTCTTGCCTGGACGGTTTCGCGATTCCGTCCTTACTTGTATGGCCACCCTTTCCGTGTCATAATAGATCACCACGCGCTGTGTTTGCGTTCTTCTCTGAAGGACCCTACTGGACGACTTGATCGTTGGGCATTACGCCCACAGGAGTATTCCTACTCGGTTGCTTACAAATCTGGACGTCTCCATTTCGACGCCGATTGCTTATTTCCTCTACCCTGTTGATCAGACCGACAAATCAGACATCGAGCCTGGCCTCGGCGTCATGTCAATGTCCTAGTTTCTTCAGACTGGTAATGAACAACGTCGTGATGCTTCCCTGCGACAACTTATTTACCGTCCAGAATCTGCTCCGAACGACGCGTCGCTTCGCATATACGTCCTCTGGTGTCGCACGCTGCACCGTGGTAGCCTCCAGCCAGATGGCCCTGAGTTTTCTTCTTGTCGTGCCGAAACATTTTGCGTTCAACCGTGCTGCACGAGCTTCACGACGAACCAACTGCTGGTCATCTGGGTGTATCTCGCACGTACGAGCATTTGCGTCGCCGCTTCTTTTGGCGTAGTCTCGCCAGGTCCGTTCACCGTTACGTGTCCTGCTGCAATAAATGCCAACGTAGGAAGCGACATACTGTGCCCCCGGCTGGACTTCTTCAACCGATCTCCATCTCAACCGAACCTTCCTTCTCGATCCTTTTCCTGTGTCGAAATTGGGCAACAAGTGGGTCCCCGTTGCCCTGGACTACGCAACTAGGTATGCCATCACTCGGCGCTCCCCATCAGCACCTCCACTCATGTTGCGGACTTTTTGCTCCCCGATGTCATCCTACACCATGGCTCTCCTCGTCAATTACTCACGGATTGCGGCCGCGCATTTTTGTCCTGAGTAATCCAGGATCTTCTGCCTCTTCCTCGACGCAGCACAAGTTGACCACTTCCTACCATCTCCAAACAAATGGCCTTACTGAACGCCTAAATCACACTCTCACGGACATGCTCACGATGCGTGTGTCCTCCCACCATCCTGACTGGACCTGGCGCTACCTCACGTGACCTTCGCGTACAATTATTCGCGTCGCGACACCACTGGTTTTCACCCTTTAATTTGCACTATAGCCGTGATCCTACGTTACCACTCGACACCCTACTTCCAATCACTACAACGCCGTCAAACCGAATATGCATGCGACGCTATTGCTCGTGCCGACCACGCACGTCAGATCACCCGCTCTAGACTTTCGGCTTCTCAAGCCACCCAGAAGCCATCTACGACAGCCGGCATGTTGACGTTCGCTTCTCACCCGGTTCTCTCATTCTCCTGTGGTGCCCAGTTCGTCGAGTGGCTTATCACAGACGTTGTTGTCTCACTACATGGGGGTACTTACCGTATCATCCGCCAGGAAACCGACGTGACTATGAGATCATTCTTGCATCTGAGACCACAAGCTTGCCTGCGACCACACCCAGTGATGCTGTGCACGTCAGCAGGCTAAAACCTTACCACCTGCCTTCTGAAGAGCGTAATTAATGTGCACCGAGACGGCGATTTTACCGCCGGGGGGTAATGTTACGTAGCTGATATACCAGCGGTCAGAAGACGACAACGAGGAAGTCGTCTGTCGGTTGTGCGGCGCGCTCTCCTCAATCTTAGTCGATGCTATACGCATCAGTGTCAACATAGATTCTAAATAGAGACGCCTGGGTCATTTTTACGCAACAATAATATACACAACGACAAGAAATAAATACGGCGATGTATTCGTAATTGTATACACTTTCGCTGCCTGTTTCATTGTGTGCTTTGTCTTTTTTTACCTTTTCGTAATAATGCCGCGCAGTACTTACCGTTATGACCAAGTAGGTCGAATAAAGCTGGTATACATGCCGTTTGTTAAGTGCCACTTAGGGGCAGAAAAACAAGCCCAGGCAAGTCCCAAAGCGAGTCGAAAACGTGTCATGCAGAAGTTTTTGATACGATGCGCACTCTTGGTAACGATCGATACGTATGCGCATCTCTAAACTTTAGCGAAACATAGGGGTATATATCCTCGAGCTCTTTTGGGGACACGATCACTTTCGCGTAACTTCGCGTCATATTGTGCAGTGACCTTTACACGTACTAAAAATACGTGAGCTTGTTTAAAACGTCAACCATCACGGCAGCTCACCTTGCATCGTTCTCGAGGCGGCGTGGGTCAGCTGGCTGTTTCATTCGCGGACGCAGCGAGTGATCGTGCGAGGCGTACGAAGTCGTATCCCAATTGCGTGAGCTCGAGGATATTTCAGCTCTTCGGGCGAGCTTGGCTACGTATTTTCAAGTGCTTCCACGACGGTAGAGTTTGTTTACGCTCACTGTCCCAGCGTTCGATTTTTGCAATCTTCGGGCAGCTTCGAGTTGTCTCGGGCTCCCCACGCACGTGACCACGGCGCTGTTTCCTACCCCGATCAGAACTAGCTGGCTGACTTTTGGCTAGCTCTGGCCACCAGAGAGCTGCCAGGGGCCTGAAAATGTAAGAGACCCACTGGCTCCTGCGCCCAGCTGCTCGTGTATGCAGTTTTCGTCCGCGAAACATGGCACACTGGAAACAGTGGAAACACGCGTAGAAAACAAAGAAGCTGTAGGCTGGCAAACTTTGCTCCGAAACCATACATGCTGTAGTCAGAGTATAATTGAATATGATTCGGCACCTCAGAAGAAAGCACGAGCATGAGTATACACCACCAGAGAAAGGGCTGGGAAACCAGCCGAAGATAACGTCCGCCTTCACCGCTGGCTGCAGCGCTCGTGCATGCCCATCGAAAGGCTGCACTTGATGACGCCATGCTGGACATGATTTGCACAGACATGGACCCTCAAGCCGCAGGATTGAATTCCGGCCGCAACGGCCGCACTTTTGATGGAGGTGAAGATGCTGGAAGGTCATGTGCTTAGATTTAGGTGCATGGTAAAGAACTCCAGATGCTCGAAGTTTCCAGAGTCGTTTACTAAGCCATCACGCATAGTCATATGACAGTTTTGGAACGTTAAAGCTCATTATTAATTATTGAAGTCGAAGATCACTACGCATTCTCTGGCTGCGCTTTTAGTTGGCCAGAGCCAAGTCAGAGCCAAGAGTAGGCGTGATAAAAGTATGAACGATCTGCCTATTTGTGAAAGAGAAACCGAGGGATAAGTTAGTGTACAAACGAGTGAATTATAGCGGTAGATACTGAAGGGAGAACAAAGTTATTTGTGCACGTTGGTTCCTAATGATACTCTAAGTACAGCCTGAACTTTATCCCATCAGCAGTTTAGTACCCGACAGAACTAAATAAACTTTGCGACAAAGGAAGAGATTACATACCTGCGCACTGGCGAACAAAAGGTTTTCACCTCATTCATACTTGCGAGTTACGCTTGACAAGCGAGACAGCTGCGTTCCAGTGTTGCGTATTCAATGCAAAAGCACAAGGTACCCGAGCGGTGTACTGTTCCAACTAATACAAGGAGATATTGAGGCTTTTGCGCTGCTTTAAGCATATCTTAGTTTTCTTCATATTCACGACTACTCCACACCTGGTAAGACTGCTTGGTCTTCTTGAACACTAATATGGTCGGCAGAAAAAATGTGCTATGCCTTCACTTTTGCATTAGCACATTTAAGCTTACACGATGTTAAAGCATCACCATTCGTTTGAACATGCTGATCATGCAATACTGTAGGTAGCAGTAGAGCTGCCCTACAGGAATTAGCAGGGTAGAGTATTGCACGAGTTATGTCACCAAGCTACTAGCCCTTGGTAACGTATTTTGCATTCTTATGCAAACTCGAAAATATCTACTATACTTCCGGCGCTGATTCGCAATATCCTTTCCTTCCGAGGCGTACATATCTGTTCAGCCGAAATAAACGCTGGAAAAACATAGTGTTAACAAAGAGGGATGTAAAGGAGACGACAAAACACTGCGCTTAAGATGTTAGCTCTCAATATGTTTTAGAGTTCTGTTTACCAAAATGCCAGAAAAATGGCACTGCTAAAAGTTTTTCTTGCAGTTTTTGTCAATTCATGGGCATTTATTCTTAACTGAATAAAACTGTAAAGATGTCTTTCCGAAGTTGAGGAATTACGAGAATGGAATTGAAAAGCCCGGCCATGGACATTTGGAACGTGAGACAGAATGGCCAAAATTTTTTTTTAATCCGAAGAATTTAAAGGAATGAAATTGCGGCAAACTTCCCATTCCCCGAAATGAAATTGGAAATGGAATGGAGGCGCCCTTTCCCACACATTGTGTAACTGCTATGGCAGAGCATAAAACCGTCCCGATTGCCTTACACTTGATGAGCTCGTGTTGACAAAAATTGCGGCGTGAGCCCTATCAAGCAAACACAGCATTCAGATCACATGCTGTACACAGTTAGCTCGTAGTCATCACCTGTGTGTTGGGAAAACCTGGTTAACGATTTAGAGTACTTGGTGCCCTACTAAGAGAGAGCTGAAAGCCGTGTGTTTAGAATACGTCGTTAACGATTAGAGTACTCGGTGTATTCTACTAAGAAAGAACTGAAAGCCATCCCGTGGGCCTCACGCCTAATGCGGCCATAACCAAGTACTCCTGACTGTACACGAGGAGAGCTTGCTGAAATGTATCCGTACGCCTGAAGAAAACATTCGCGCTTGTTTAAAACAGCCACTCCAACTGTTCTCAGATAGCATGGAATCCTTCTTTCAGGATTTATTATTTATTGCGGTGACTTTAAGACCTTAATCATAGCTTTTAGTGGATTTCCGCAGTAGCGCATATGATTCATGCAAACTCTGCTAACGCAAAATTCGTAAGAAACATTAACGCCACCAGAAAGCCTCGAACTGTGCCATTCGGCAGTTTATGAGACAAGTTACTTTTCTTACTGAACGCATACTTCTCCTAAATGAGTGAATGGTATTGCTCTTACACCTATGTTGTCAGACTTTCAGCGACAATCTTCGCTGCTGACGAGGGGCACACACGTTGTCACATTGGCTTCAGATGAGTTGTTCTAGTCAAGAGAATAATACAATTCCTTTCTTCTATTGCACGTGGCTATGTCAGCGAGGATAATGTCTGAATCATGATGCCGCTAATGCCGCATTGAAAATCTAGCGATTTTTTGAGAGACAAGGTAGAGTGGAGGTGTAAAACATCAACAGCGTGACATGTCCCGCCCCACACGACGAAAACGCGTTTGTCGTACAATCTAAGTAGGTTGTACGCATTGGGTATATTTGTGCCGAAGATACCGTCGAAACCCCAAGCATTCGTCGCACGTGGTGCAATAAAAAATATGAATATTACTTAGGTGAAGTCACATCTCTATTATTTGATTGTTCCTACTGTCTTCCGAAACCTTATATTTCTATGCAATCCGATTTGGTGTAACATATTCGATTATTGAAAAGAATTCGAAACACGAAGTCCTGCCACTAATGTCGCTTGCTTAAATTCTTCAGTGTTCAGTAATGAGGCGCCTGATTGCGCGAAACTGGGCTGGTGCTGTTGAGTGCCCTGACCGCTGGCGATATGTAGAAGATGTACTGGGCGGTCGTGTTTATTGAGATGATCAGCGTGGAGAGCAGAGCCGTCTTCATGACCAAGCCTGCGAGCACCTGCGCCATGAGGTTTCATCGTTGAAATCTGGCCTTTTGTGAGTATGCAATGAGGAGCAGGATAGACACGTTTCTATTTCGAAGAATACAAGACGCTTAAATGATGAAAATGGAAGACAAGATCACACAAGTTTTCACGAGAAGGCGTGCTGTCTGGAAAATTCGTACTCAGTTTTGTTTTTTTGAGTGTGAGGCGTTAACCACTGAGCCCCCGAGAAGCACGTCTCACTTCAGTTTTTTTTGCTTGATAATTATGAGTGAACGCATTCTAAGGTAAACTATTTGGTTATGCGCTGATTTAAAAAAATTACAATAAAGTTGCTCAGACAGCCAGTGCTTAACAAACAAAAATTGCACAAAGCGCTCTGTTTGGTTCACCAAACAATGTCTGAATGTCTGCTTCATCGCGATTATTTCAATCTGCGTATAATCTAAGCTTTTATGTGAACCGATTCGCCTCGGTCCCCACTTTACCGACAGAGTTCCTAGGGGGAACAAATCAAAACATTAACGAAGTAACTCGGTCAATTGTTTTGTTCACAATAAATATGTTCGTCCGGCTCGCAAACGACCTTGATTGCGCAGTGATTGCGTTGATACCCACCAGGTGTCGCAAGGGCACTTCGGCGACCTCGTGAAGGATCACCAGGGGAAGCGTGATGGGCATGATCAGGTTGGACGACGCTGCCACGGCCACAGGTATCGCGTAGTAGATGGGATGCATGCGCGTACTCACCGCCTGCGCCGACAGGTTCACTACGTCTCTGAAGTAGTCGCAGTAAGAGAATCACTTCATGGTTTACGAGGGTCATTTCATAACATGAGATTCGCTTGGTGATGTTGGTGATGACGCCGTACTAAATACGTCCGTAGTCAAAGGTGTGTGAAGCGTTTACCTTCACAAGGCAAGGGTTTGTCGCAGTTCCCCCCGGCCTTATTATGACAATGTATGGGGCTATCTTTGCACCGCCCCCCTCTTGAGTAATTACCCCCCCCGGCCCCCGCGCGCTCTATGCGCATGACTACGTATGTAGCGGACCCCGATATATGTCTTTTAAACAAGATGTACGCACAGTACCGTTCACTGGTACAGGGAACATTTGAATGAGCACTTTTCCTGTTGCTGAATGCTTAACTGCCAGTTAACTTAAAAATATACTTCGCACATGGCACTAACCTGTCTAAAATAGTTGTGACTGTCAACAACCAGTAGTATTAGACAAATATACGCCGCTATGCTTTTGCAAGAGAGTGAATTCTGCACATGATCTGTACGCAAGTGTTTCGTTTAGCAGTGGACGAGTCTGTACAAGTGCTGTCGAAGGTCTAGTGCAGACTCAGCTTTGTGTTCTGGTAAGTACGTGTCTTATACTACGGAGTAACCTTATATAGTATAGACTGCGAAGTGAAACACTTCATTTCTACTTTATTTCCCTCTGAAAAATTCTGATGTCACAAAACAAGCACAGTGCAAGAAAGCGCCAGAAATAGCGTCATGAAAAATGGTGGTTACTAAACAGTTCATTGGACGACTGTTTTTCAGTCAGCTGGCACAGTTGAGAGACTAAGGTAGCAAGGACGCGACTGTTAAGGCAGAATATATCACATTCGGCCCATAATATATGAAAAGAGGCACAGTAACGATCACAACCCGAAAAATGTCTAACTTTGACCGGACTGAGGGACAGTATATTGCATAAGTGGCGGCTCTTGCGCCGACGCAGACGCATCGGCTTTGATCCGTCAAGTACTCTTTGTCGCTAAAGACGACAGTGAGATTTTGTAGTTTAGAGAGACACTAAAGAGGAACGATCACTTAGTTCAGATTAAGACTCCACTCTGAAAATTCTAATGCCATATATTTTTTTATCTTGAGTTCATTATTAGCGGAGAAGTTTAAGGTTGAAGAATATACTTTTAATTTTGTCCGAACATATCCGTTCGTGACGTCAGAATTGAAAAAAGTATATCCGATATTTTCGTGGCATTGGCCCTGGAGATATTCTAAACTAAGTATGCTCACTCTATGACACCCAGATATTACAGTTATATAGAATGAAAAACGTCTATTTTTTTCGATTTCAAGCTGTGTAGGACCCAGTAGACATATTCAAACTTTCTTACGTCATGATGTGTGGTGCACCATGGACGGTTGACAACTTCATTGTTCCGTCAGATAAGAAGGCTTCCTACTCTCCATCACCGCCACACGTGCCTACAGGTGACGGGGGCCTGCACCTTCACGTTTAGAAGCAAGCGGTCAGATTCCGACTCCTCGCTACTTCTTCCGCCAGGCAGATGCTTGCTGCTGTGAAGCAGGGTCCTTACTCCCCAGCAGGGTTTCCCAGGCTTCTCTACAATTTATATTGTAGAGGGTCCCTCTCGCCCCCACAGTGTTTGCATCTATCTCATTTTGCCCATCGTCCTTCTAATCATGATATGCCCAGTCCGGGTTTAAGAAAATGCCATCTTGCAGGAGGCGCCGCCATGAGACTAGCCTCCCTACTGTTCAGGTTTTTATCTTGTACCAGCTTCGCTCTCTGAAGTAGCCGATAATGTTCAAAGATATCAGCCTAGCTTTGTAGGCTTTCGTGCATGTTGTGGCAGTCGGGTGACTCCACAGTGACCTGGAAGTGGAGGGCTCGGGCTAATTCGGGGGTCACCTCTTTGCCAGGCGCGCACGTGTGTGCTGGGGTCGACATTACGCTAATGTTTCTGTTTAGCCGAATATAACGAAATACCCTTGCCACTTTGGGCGAGATCCAATATTTACCGAAATTCTAGACGGCCGTTTTGGTATCGCTGAATATAATATGAGCTCCTGTTCCAACGCTAGCGACCGCTATCGCAAGTTCTTCAGCCGTTACCGTATTGCGTCTTCTATAATGATGGCGGCCTATATGGTGGCACCTTGGCCGTCGACTACCAAGGCGACTGCCGCGCCCTTATTGCCACTTGCCGCGTTCAACTTGACACAAAGCGTCGGATTAGAGTTGTGCTCCCATTTCTCCTCTTCTCTGCGTCATATATAGGATGAATGTTTTCACAAAAGAAGGGAAACAATTAGGTTTTTTCGGTGCTTGGTGTGGGAATTACAAGGTGATGTCGCAACCCGCATTTTATTTTCGTGCTTACTCTTCTTTTACAGTTATACATAGAGCACATCTTTATTATTTGCATAGTACTATGCGACATATTACATATAAAAACTGGGCACGTTAGAACATGCTTGCTATGTAGATAGATAGATAGATAGATAGATAGATTGATAGATAGACAGATAGATAGATGGATAGATAGATAGATAGATAGAGAGATAGATAGATAGCTAGATAGATAGATAGATAGATAGATAGATAGATAGATAGATAGATAGATAGATAGATAGATAGATAGATAGATAGATAGATAGATTAGGAGGCGGAAGCGAAGAAATGAAGGGTGGGTAGGGCAACCCTACGCTTGTCGAAGTTGTAACCCAGCACGGGGGGAAAAGTTGAGGGGATTAAAAGAGAGAAGTGAAGGGCAACATGTGGGTACATGTGAGCCTGTCCATTGCACGTTTATAGGCAGTGACGTTCCAATCGTCTATGTGACCTCGTCCATTGCACACCTATAAGCGGTCACGTTCCGGTCGTATTTAAAAAACCTAGCAATGCCCGCGTGGGTTTGCTGGCCTGCAACGCGTAGAGCCATGAACCGAGGATATTAGCTTCGGAAAAAATTGAGACTCAAATAAATGTGCACCTGGTTCACAAAGAAATACTTCCTTCGCCTCTAATGCGTGAAAACTCAAATGAGTCTGTATGTCTGGGCATGTATTGGCAGAACATTGCCATATACTGAACGGCGCTAACCGACGGCGCACACATTGTCATTCTTGTTTATGTCAAACAGTCGACACGCCTTAAAACAGTCTCTTGCTGTAATCATTGTTGCAAGTCATTCTCTTGAAAAAATACGAGACAACGAATTAAGCGGGGTTGTTTCTTTTAGCTGGCTGGGTAAGAGTGACTTTACATTCCAATGTGTTATTTAGCACAGGTGTACCGACCGATAGTTCTGAAACTAAAGGCATAGGAGGCAAAAAGGTCACCATTTATAGAATATGAATTAAAACTACCTTACTAATGATTTCTGTTTTAGCAGCAGAGCTCTTCCACGGCTGGGCTTCACGACAATTGAGTTTCCGCGTCACGTGTATTAGGGACTGTTAAATTGTACTTTACTAACGCGCGAAACATTCTTTTTCTCTTCAGTGTACCTTTACCTATGATTTAGCGTCATTCAGCTGTAAATAATGTCGACTTAATACCATACAACTCCACAAAATATTCTTTTATTTTTTCGTGTGAAGCTTCAGCTTAGGGAAAAAGTCAAAGTTCTTGCTAACTGTCTGTTATGAACCGTTTGTAAACTACATTAAGCCGTGTATTTAGGTGACTTAATGACAGTATTGTCCCCAGCAATCAAAAAAGCAGTAAATGTTACTAATGGTGAGCATGCAAAAACAACAATACCCGCATGTTTTGGTGTCTTTATTCTTGCCGCAGTTGTCATTTCTTTTCATGTGTAATAAGTCGCATAGTGCAACGAAAATATTAAACATGTCCTCTATATATAACTGTAAAATAGGAGTAAGCAATATCATTCGTATACGAGCAGGAAGCTACACCGGGCGAATGGCAAATGCTTAAAGCTGACCTCCTCGCATCATGCTTTTGTGACTCGTAATACAACAAATAGAAAAATCATTGTGCTACAAAGAGGTGACTCGTCACAATTTCTAGTGTCTAACAAAAATTTCTCATGTGACCTGGTAAAACCCCTTTAAGAAATAAATGACAAACAAAAAACACGTGGATTATTTTTTCTTATTTTAAACGCTACTTTCCCCTGATGACACACCACGATTTCTTATTAGTTCTTCATTGTCATGTGGCTGCACAGAAGCACCTCCTGTTCCCTATGCAAACCAGCAGATGACGGGGAGATGCTGAACTGATGACGCGACGCCAATGAATACATCTGTAGAGGCCAATCAGACTGGCTATTGGCTAAGAGGCCTTGTAGCCTTGCCAGCACTGAAAGAAACTTATGAGATGAAATAGAGGTTGCACCCCATAGAGTTACTAAAGTTCAATTTTGCCCAATGTCCTGAATACCGATCTTCAACTGTACTTGAATCAATGTTTGAGGCTAAGAACGTTCATATAGATTATGAAAATAGCCTGTTAAATATTGTGTGAATGAGAAAGAGCGCTACTATCATCATTAGGAGAGAACCAGTGTTTGGAATGGGGACGAGGTCGACGGGTGGGCTTCGCCATGGGCACGGCGGCTCGTCCTTTCCTCAGCCTTTTGGTGCTGAAACCCGGCAGGAGGGGCCTTCAGAGGTGAGACAAAGCGACCTTCGCGAATTTCGACCAATGTAGAGGCCTCGAGGACTTTCGTGAGGCCGCCGTGGCTAGGGCTGATGTGCGGGGCCTGACCACCGCTGTGACCTGGGAGCCTGACTCCGTATCCCACTAACACTACTAGGAGCACCCATTGACTGACGTGAGTGCAGGCACCGTCTGGAGGCTCGCGAGACGGGAGCCCTCACGTCTTCTTCAGCTCAGTCCTAACTTGCTTTTCTTGACAATGGTCGGTCAGTGAAACGTGCACAAGATTATGGGGAACGACAGCCCGACAAGTAACAGATATTTGTTGTGCGAACCTTCTGCGATGATTGCCGTGTTGACTCCGACTTCCCCTCGTGACACGGCCTGCCAGTGATTTCTCCCGTTTCCGACACTGGACCGGATCATGGAGGCTCTCGACGAAAGGCGGAGTCAAACACGCAGGGCCGTCATGAAGGTCATCGCGAATATCGAGCGTCTTCGGCAATTGGATTGCCCATCAATCTGTGAGTTACGACGTATTCGCCGAGTTTTGATTGAGCAGTATGAGGAACTAAAAAGAATAGACGGGAAGTAGAGGACACAGTTGACATCGATCACTTGGGGGCGGGGATGGAGGAAGTTGGCGTTCACGAGCACAAGATTATTCTAGCAAGGGTCAGAGCAGAACAATGTAGCGAAATGACTCGTCGCGCAGACGTGAAAATGCGGACGCGCAGATGGCTGCATTTCCGATGGAGGCGGAAATGTTGTAGGCCCGTGTGCTCAGATTTAGGTTGACGGTAAAAACCCCAGATGGTCGAAATTTTCGGAGCCCTCTACTACGGCGTGTCTCACAACCATATGGTCGTTTTGGGACGTTGAAACCCCCATCATTCATCATCATCATCTTCATCATCATTCACGAATGTATGACCGCTGACTGCCGCTATCCAACAGTAATCGCACAACGAGTCATTGGTCTCCGAACTCTGCCCAAATTAGGCCTCTTTGCAATAATACAGGAGTAGATTTGATGACTGTCTTGGGTGGTCGCGGCGGTTCACACGACACCTGGCGGCGTTTTATAAGTTGCGGGTGACCTATTTTTCGGCAATGGATGTCCCACTGGCTTGGGTAATTCACAGAGAATCGTCAGGTGGCTCCGCTGGCAGCTGACTTCCGGCACAATCTGGCGATGTGATTACGTGTTCCACAGCGAAAGCAACAATTGGCGTACTGCACCCTTGCTCGCTTCTCCTCAGTTGATAAGATGGTGTTGCAGACAGCGATATCATGATCATTGGTTTGACTTAGTGGACAATGTGGTCTAACGGGCAATGTAGATTTCGTTTGTTCTGACTCTGATAGTATGTGTTCCACGGCACGCACTTCTTAAGATATCTAAGTCCTGGGTTCATTTTGCGATGAACGACGAGGCTCTAGCCGGCCCCCTTCCCGGATTTCCACTTGAATGCGGAGAAACGTTGAGACCACAGCGTACTAGTCGGGCGCAACTCCGAGGTCTTCCATGGCACTAACGTGGAACTGCACACTGTCGTACAGCAGGCGAAGCTTTGAGACCTCTGACGAGGTTTTCACGGGGCTTAGTGCAAGGATATGATCGACATGCTCGTTCACAAGCAAATCCTGGTGTCCAAAGCGATCCGTGAGGGTCTGATTGTAAGTTCGTAATTTTCTTCTGTTAGATGAATGCCTTCAACAGCTTGCTTCGCGCTCCTGGTCAAGTAGGTGAGGAGGTACTTAAATTTTTCGATGCGTGGCAGCTCGCTATTCTTGTGGATGGTAGCGTCGAAATGGTCCCAAAAAGACTGCCATCAACGGATACTACCATCGAAAGTCAGTATCTGTAGCTTCAGTAGTTGAACTGAAAGGCTAACGATGCACTCTCACCTGGTCTGCTGTGTTGGCGGATTTCAGAGATTCGGGGGTTGCTGGGCCCGGGCTCAGCTGCTTTAGCCTGCATTCTGGCCGTCCTCTCACGTTCTTGAACCAGAACTTGGCGCGCGACACCGCGTAGATAATTTTCTCGTTGTATTCCTGCACTGTGTCGACTTCGTGATCGAGAATTTCTTCATCTGTGGTCACAAGGATGAAATCATCGAGCTTCGACAGCACTGCGTCCTTGTCTTTGAGGTAATCCGTTGTGACCGTTAATCTTAGAGGTGTCAGGATCCGGTTGCTGCAGGAGGTCCGTTAGAAGATCCAGGGCTCGGATGACACCAGATCTAACTGAGCCCTGCTTCTTCCGAAGGTGGTCAGAGTTTGCCATGGTGGTAACATGAAACAGAGTCTCTCGAGAGGCAGTCCCGGGTTTCACGGCACCAACAATGTAGCGAAATGACTCGTCGCCCAGACGTGAAAGAGAGTCGTTCATTTATTGCCAATTCTAGTGGCGAACTCCCCCGACCACGTGCGCGTGCCCCGATTCGCCCTCTGCCCCCTCGTCTTCGATAGAGTGTGGCACGCTCCAAGTTGCTCTGTTATTATTTTGCAACATAACCATTGATAGGTTTGTTGAAGTTTGACACAAACTTCAAAAATAGGCACTTATAGGCTTTTATGAAAGCACTATAAAAGTTCTTATAACCTCTCAATCGTGCTCGTATATCATTGGTGGCATGATAGGAACGCAGGAAACAAAATAGGCATTTTCTTTTAATTGGGTCTGTAGTAATAACTATATTCTTAGCCACAATAACTTAAGAGTAGCAACACTCACTTTGACTATCCGACGTTACTCTGCAATGGCCCAGCATTATTTCAAGAATTATACTAAGATTGAACACGTGATTCTCGTAATCGAGCAAATACTGTAGCGAACGAAGGTTTTCTAACTTGAGAACATATTTGTATTGAGTCAGATGTCACTGTTGACATGCCACCCCAATAGAGAAAGTTTAGTGCGGAACACCGGAAAGTCATCGTCCTCAAAACTGCTGAAGTATATCTGCTCTCAGCTTGGTGGCGGTACCGCGTGAATGGTGAGCGGTAGCAGCATGCGAATGAGCGATTCGTTGTTCATGGCCTCCGAGAGCAAGCGCAGCCACCACGGCGAGAACGAGTTGCAACGTGAGGGGAGAGTGCTGCATCCAGGAAGAGGGCGCAAGGTCTTCGTCAGCGTGTTGTTGCCCTGCATCACGTCGGCACGGACAGCTTTAGAGAACAACTAAAAGGTGAGTGATGCACAAGCTCATAGCGCGGTAGAACATTGTAAAGACTCTGCCTATCCTTAACACCCATTAGCATTCTGAGGAAGTTTCACTTGCATGTTGCCCCAATACTATGTATGAATCACGGGTAAACTGAAACTAATTGTTTCCGTCAGACAGAACAGAGAAGGAGAGGACTCGGAGGTCTAGATGAATTGAGTAGACAGACGTAATGAACTGCGCGCAAATTGCCTCTCTACCAGTGGGTCTAAAACTAGAAAAAAATCACTCCCTCATTCGTCGGAAGAAAACTGAGTATGAATGCCCAACTCTATCGACACTCGAGCCCGAAAACCGCACCACTCGTAGTTTGTCGTCGCCACGGGACCTCTCATATTTGACAAATGTAGCCTGCAGTTTTTTTTCTCTCATTTCTTCTCTCTTTGCACTGTCACCAAAAAGTGCGCAATTAGCAGGCCAATCCACGTAATCTACAGGCCAAAGATGTGTTAGTCCGATTACCAGATAATTAATGAGGTGTGGAGTTCCAACAGATGTTTGGGAGTCGCTGCTACGTTACATTATAGTTACCTAACCACAGAGGGAATACCACAGCGTGTGCGCTCCGCCAATTATCTGAATCAGATTTATCGGCCAGTGCATACAAATAATTAGGGGAAGAGTTCAAGGCTTAGCCGGGCTTCTGATGTATACTTTGGATGGCGCATTCCTTCGATCATCACCCTCTCTCTGCCACTTCAGCTGATCGTGCAGACGACAATGGTATGATAGCTAGTTGAGAACATGCATTGCAGGGATGTTAATTCAGAAGGATGCGTTTGTTCAAGACAAAAGAGAATAGGTAGCCCCGCCGCGGTGGTCTAGTGGCTAAGGTACTCGTCTGCTGACCCACACGTCGTGGGATTGAATCCCGGCTGCGGTGGCTGCATTTCCGATGGAGGCGAAAATGCTGTAGTCCCGTTTGCTCAGATTTGGGTTGCACGTTAAAGAACCCCAGGTGGTCAAAACTTCCGAGCCCTCCACTACGGCCGTCTCTCATAATCATATGTTGGCTTTGGGACGTTAAACCTCACAAATCAAACCAGTCAAAAGAAAAGAGGTACTAAATCACGAATGGCAACCCATTTGGCGTCTTGAGGCTGAACGCTCAGTTTACATTGCACAAGAGTTCTGGGGAGCATAAAGAAAAGAAATAAGTCCTGCCTGATTTTAGGCATCTGCGTTTTCTTGTGTTTATTGTCTGTTTATCGGGGTTTTCTGTGTGTTTGTGTACTGTGGCAAATGGAACATCGTATGTGCTAGAGCATGCATATACATGTACCCATGAATAAGCCTTTGGGCATTATTGGCAATACTCTGTGTCCATGCGCTTTCAGGCGATGACTGATCTTGCCTCCGTGCTGCTATACCAATATTATCCTGGTTAGCCTAATTGTTAGAGCGACCGTCCCCGAAAATTGTTGGAGCCTCATTCGATCATCAAACCGGGATGAACTGCCTTTTTAATCTCCTTGTGGCTTCCTTGTACTAACAGGTGCTTGTCAAATATCCCAATTATTAAAAGGGCGCTTCAGGGTCCATTGAAACAGCAGTCATATAAAATGAACATCCCATAGTAATGGTTCACTTCAGCAGCCGCAATTACTAGGCGTAGAGTTAGTGAAACGTCGGTGTCCCGTGTATTTTGGGTTGAAGCATCGTGCTTTGCTTACCGGAGGATTCCACTTGCAAGCCCTGTCATCAGGAACACAATATTTAATGCGAAATCAGCCGACGTATACGTCTTTCTAGGAGGTTTCATCTTTCAGGCATTGTTCGAAGGTGTGCTGATAATTTTTTCGAAGTATCTGCTTTCTCAGACCTTTGAACCCGCCTTTGAGTATTTTACGGTTCTGCCCCGCCAAATTAAAAACTGTTAATGCGACCCCTTTGCCAACGTCATGAGTGTGTAGGTTCTTTTTGAAAGCAGTATCAAGCGCTGGTGTGGCTCTGGCAGTAGAATACTTGCCTGCCACGCAGAGCTCTATTCGATGTTAAAGCATTATTTTTTTTTGCCTTCATGACTATCTCGTCGTGGCACTGTGACTTTAGTGTGTAGACGGCTCTTCGAACAGGGGCTTCAACATAAACACCCCAGGCTATCGCCTGAATAATAGCTTCAAGGAGTTACGTTTGATTAATTACATCGATATCTGTAATGGCTTTCCAGGCGCTTTGGCTTTTGTGAATAAATAGAATATTGATACTTACCTCATGAATTTTTGCTCAAGACCTGCACGGCTCCGAGCCACCAAGAACCACGTGCCATGGAAATTGGCTCCAGCAGTCGGTGGCAATCTCTTTCATTTTCCGCCTGGCGCTGCTCGAACGTCACAGCTGACGTCACGATCACCATGCTGCATAGCATGCACAGCTGCGCGTCCCTTCCCAGACAGTCGGTGAAATAAGCGTAGAATAGACATTCTTCCTTTTTTTACATGTAGTGGAATGTAATCTTGAGCTTTCTCGTTTAACAAGAGCGTTAATAGTACAAAGAAGTCTTTTACAAAGAAAGCGCAAGAATCAACATGAGTTCCATGAACTAATTAACTTTTTGCGGTACGATACAGTCGGCACCTTCAGCTGTATCACAAGTCAGCAACAAGTCTTTTGGAACTAGCAGCCGGATGACGTGTCTTACTAATGATCTACGTTTAAGCAGCAGAGCTTTTCCATGGCTGGGCCTCACGACAACTGAGTTTACGCGTCACGTGTCACGCTCCGGTTACCGAATATTCCTTCCCACGGCGTTTATTTGCCTCAGTCGTGAAACGAAGCTGTAGCCACACAAACAAAAACAAGGCTCGAACTTGAAGAGGGCTTAAAGTCTTACTGCAATGGATGGTTCCCAGCTACACCCATTGATGACGTATTTGTCGCGAAGGAAGCGGCAATCACAACAGAAACAAAAGGTAACCGCAGCTCCGCAATTTCTGCAGATTATACATTTCGTCAAACTGGCACTATCCGTTACTTCACTGTTTGCGTCGGAACCGAGCTAAGTTTTCAAGGACTATCAGATGCTCTTCTCATCCATTACCGCAATAGTCCCTATAATTCTTCTTGATAACCACGAATAAATAATTACGCAGGGCCTAGCGGATGTTATGACTTTATATCCGTCTTGGCGTGCTGGTTTTATAAACTTGCAAGGTGACGTTGCCTGCAGTTCTTTCATGATAGAAGCCTTCAAGTTCACCGAGCATTTTTCTAATGTCAAAATGCTCTTTGAAATAGTACTAGCGTTCGCTATGTACGAAAAAATGGCAAATCCCACGTACAGTGGGGAGTCGGTGATATGCGAAGCATGAATCAGAAATGTTGATATGTCACTTTAAAATCAGCACAACGTACGAGGTGGAGGTAAATGATGGCTGTACATGACTTCCGTGACATGAATATCGTGTTTACATGTGTCGTTTACCTTCGCTATCTATTCACGTCACATGATACTAAATTTATGTGCAGCTAGCGAAAAAGCCGCGAGCACGCTATGAGCGTGATATGTTATCATGTTCTTACATGACATGCGTGTCAGGATTATCATGTTTGCACCAGTCATATATTTCGTCATCCATTGACGTTACGTAACACCAAATTTCGTATATGTGGAGCTAGCAAAATGGCCTCGAGTGCATCATGAAGGGCCCGATATGCTCCAATTTAGCGTCGACGCGCGCGCACGCTGGGCACAGCGGCGCTATGTTAGCAAAACGCGAGCACTCTATAGTCTGACAGCTGGCGTGACTAGCGTTCATCGGCGTTGCCCGACGACAACCAGCACGTAATGCGAGATGCTGCATTTCGAGCCATGCCATAGAGTAACATTACTCTATGCCGATGCGTACCCAGACAATACTGCGCATCCCTTTTTTCGTGACGGAGGGACGCTGGACGCGCTGAAACGTGCATGCATCAAAGCGATGCAGCGTGGCGCGCGCCTGCGAGTATATGGCAGGAACACCGCCTGGCATGACAACGTCGCCGTGAGGCGACCAAATGAACGCCGGTGAGCCCGCGCACCGCGTCATGTCAAACTATATTGGTGCCTTGACTGTGGCATGTAGTGATGTTCTCACATGGCACGCATCTCATTAATATTATTATGTTTGCACCAGTCACATACCTTCGTCATCCATTGGCGTCCCGTAATAACCAAATGTGGCATATGTGAAGCTAGCGAAACGGCCATGAGCGCATCATGACCGTAGCATGTACTCATGTTGTTACGTGACACGCATCTCATGCTTATCATGTTTGCACCAGTATCATACCTTCGTCATCCATTCACGTCTCGTAGTACCAAATTTGGTAGAGGTGAAGCTAGCGAAACGGCCGCCAGCGCATCATGAGCGTGACATGTAGTCATGTTTTCACATGACCTGCATGTCATGATAATTATGTTTGCACCAGTCACATAGCTCTGTCATTCATTCACGTACCGTAATACACAATTTGGTATATGTGACGATAGCGATACGGCCGCGAGCGCATCAAGAGCGTGGTATGCAGTCATGTTGTTACATGACACGCATGTAATCATTTTCATGTTAGGGTCTGTCGCTTGTGTTTGCCATGCAATCATGTCATACCATACCAGTTTTGCCATATGCCATGTGAACGAAACCACCGCAAGAGCTGCAGGACTATAAAATGTAAATCATGACATTTGAGACATGCATATCGTGATTGTCATGTTATGACTAGTCAGATATGTTCTTCATAGTCATGTTAGGACATACCAAGTTTGGTATCGGTACCATTATCGAAACGGCCAAGAGAGCCTAAAGTCGTAGGCGGATAGATAGATAGACGGCTTGTGATTTTGCGGCAACTAGCATAGCCTCCTAGGTGCGTTGACGGAGAACAAATGCTTTACCGAGTAGCCCACTAATTTTAAACACTTTTGCTTCCATTTGTCGGGCTGAATAATTGAAATACATTTTGTTCTAAACTACACACAACATTGCAGGAAATAGTAATAAACTTTGTGTGCCCGACCTTTGAGCAGAACGTGGAAAAAGTTTTTTCTTGCTCTGGCACAAATAAAAAAAAATTATTGTTTTATGTTTCAGTTTTGAAGAGTGATAATTAAGTAACCGGAAGTTTCCTGGGAAGCATAGCGTGCTATGTTTAAAACGACTGAAAGGTGAATAGTGTCTCTTTGTTGTATACACGATAAAATTCCAAAACAAAATGTCTTCAGTCTTCGTTATCGCACTTTAAGGTGCTTATTCCTCACGTGATACATCGAAACTGGTTGATGTTGAATAAAAATGCTTCATATTACACCCTGGAACTGACAACTTGAAGGACATTTGCCTGTACGAGAGGATCGTGAGTGAGCAATTAGGCCTCGCTCGCAATGCCTTCTTTGTGCACATAGCATTGGCTGTTTCAAACTTTTCTAGAATGAGTGTACAGTGGCGAGGGGCCCGTAACCATGATATATTCTTTTATGGGTGACGTCGTAACCTAGCCTTGCGGGGCTATCCTTTCACTGGTAGTAGGGAATGTACGTGTCGGGACAGCTTCATGCTCTCCCATAGTAGAGTAGCATGTACAGAAAATTGTTAAACACTTTTTCTGAACGCACACACCATCTCTTATCTATGTTCATGTGAATGAAGTCTGTTTTTTCGTCATCGCTATTGCATGTCTCAGAAAAAAAATTGCCCGCAGCTTCCCTCGGGGGAAACACTGAGGAGGATGCGGAGCATATAATTGGTTAACGGGGTGTCAAAGTGCGACTTACTTGGGTCGATGGCTAAATTGATTAACGTGGTTGTGAAAATGGGGTGTTAAATTGCGACTTACTTGGGTCGATGGGTAAATTGGTTAACGTGGTTGTAGGAGGGGGGTGTTAAATGAGTGAACACGTACACACGTATGCGAAAGGGCGGCGCTGGTCGAAGGGACGTCGATCATCGTGTTTGTGGATTCGTTGGAATTCATTTCACCGCGACCTTGGATGTCGAGGCGCCGTACAAACCAACCGACGAGCGGCAACTGAGCGAGCGAGCGCCGACCTTGAGTATATATACAGCACGACGGCGCATGCACTGTCAGCTGTTGAATGTTCTCGAAGCGCGACGCCAAATGCGCGTCCACTGGAGAATCAGGAGAATTGTAGATGTCGAACGCGGTGGTAGAGGAGGAAGGGTGCACAGATGGTGGAGGAGTGAAGCGCGCGCGGTGTGTAGAGGAGGAAGGGATGCACAGATGGTGGAAGAGTGGGCGACGGCGCGACGGCGCATGCGCGCGTGTCAGCTGTCGAATGTTCGAGAAGCGGTGTGGACGGCGCGGACGGCGCGGACGGCGCGGACGGCGCACTACAAGGCGCGAGTATAAGATGCTCCGCATCTAAAATGTTAGGTTGAAATGTTATTGACGTCTGTGACAAATTTTTCTAAACACCTTCTCACGCCGTAGGTCGTACGTCCCTTGTCGTAGTCGTACTAGCAAACCTCTCGTTAGTTCTTGAATGTCCACTGGATGGCGGTAGTTGTATATAATGAGTCTATGATAAAAAGATGAGATTGTGGTACTTCGAGTCTGACTAGATGGACGGATCTACGGATGGACGGACGGATGGACGGACGGATGGACGGACAGACGGATGTACAGACAGACAGACAAACGCACGGACGCTCCGCCCCACTCATCATTGTTGACTCTGTGTATAAGCTGTAATGTTTTTCGCGAGCTATCGAAGTACACGTTAAGCGTCGGTTATACGACACGATCTTCTGCTTGTGTTGCTGAACGGACGCTTAAGAATGTCTCGATGTTGGCGCAGCTGCACAGAGGGCAGATGCTGTTGCCGATTATGATTATAGTATGCCCGCGCGCTTTGTGATTGGTGCGCCTTTCAACCGGCCAGAGTGGCGATGTGGGCTTGTTAAAACATTTAAAAGAAATTTATGTAGCGTGAGGCGAAAAAACGAACACTGTAAAGAATAGACTGAGAGGACAGAGCGCTACTAGCAACAATTAACATGTTTATTTTCGACCTCCACGCCGCTTTTAAGCCATAATCGTCAGGCGAGCAAGCAGATAAGCACGTGTATTCAGATAAATGCACGACGATGTCATCTACCTACAAGAAAAAATGATAAATGGACAACAAAAAAATAGGACAACAACAAATTGTGGCATATCGTCTCGCAGACACGACGGCTAAGAAAGTGTTCCAATATGTAGATGATTTTATTATTTTCATTGAAAGCTCGGGGGAAAATTTCCAAAGTGAGAGTACTAGTGTGTTGAATGTGTTTCGTGATGGCCTTAAGCCCCTTGAAGTGACAGTAGAATGGCCTAGCGATGGACGAATAAGGTTTTTAGATTTAAGTGTCCAATGTTCTGACAACCAGCTATGCTGGTGCTCTGATCCGCGTGCTCAGAAAGCTTTACTCTCATTTCATCCCGGTCATTCCAAACTAACCAAGAGAGCCATCGCGGTGACTTGCCTCGAAAACGCATTGAACAAGTCATGTGCGCACATTATGAAGCAGAGTTTCCATAATCAGATCACACGTTTGCAATGATCGGGCTATCCGGATCAAGTTTTAGTTTCAGTTGCGAAAAAATAGTTGAACAGGTTCGTGCAAGGTCAAGCCAATCTAATGTTCTTGTCGATTCCCGGGAAAAATCAAGACGCACGGCCATAATTTCCATATGTTCACCAGGTGTCACAAAACCTTAAGAAAGTGGCACTTCGGGACAATAATAGGGTGCCATTTTCAGTACGTGATAAAATTGGCAATTGTGTGTGCTGACACAAATTGTGTGTGCTGACACAAAGGCATACACACAAATTTGTGGAGTGCATTTCGTTCGCCATTTATCTTATTCTGTTCACATGTGGGAAAAAAATGTCAGCCAAACCAGTAGGTGTGAATGAGCGATTGAGAGAACACTATTACAAGGCGGATAAACTGCCGCCAGAAGGTTTTCTCGCTCTTCACATTCACGCGTGTGGGTGCCGGCCTTTGTTCCAAAGCACAATCATAGTTGGTGTTCATAAGGATGAGATGACTCGGTTGATCATAGAAGCCGAACTTATTGATGCTCTTGGAGATGTATGTATTAGCAAGCCTTTCATTGCCTTGTCACCCAAGGAACTGGCGTTCCTGCATACGTAGTGATACGTGATTTTATCTGTGAGGTTTTTGTTGTCTTATTTATCGTTTTTTCTTGTAGGTAGATGACATTGTCGTGCATTTATCTGACTACATGTGCTTATCAGCTTGCTCGCCTGACGATTATGGCTTAAAAGCGCTTGGAGGTCGCAAATAAACATGTTGTTGCTAGTAGCGCTCTGTCCTTTCAGTCTATTTTTCCTGTTTTCGTTTTTTCGCCTCGCGCTACATAAATTTCTTTCAACCGGCCACTCGCTACGCAGGTCACATGTTTTGATGCCTGGGTGCTGTTCTACGCTTCGGCCACGCGATTTTCCGCCCCATTAAATACTCATCGCAATAGATGCCATACGTATAGTCTTTTTCTATTTTAAACGCGAAGCATTTCTTAGAGAACTTCAACGACTTTCAGCGTATCAATCTATCTAGCCGACTACGACTTTCAGCTCTCCTCGTTGTTTCGATAATGGTATCTATACCAAAATTGGAATGGCATAGCATGAGGGTACGACGATCATAAGATACTAGTTATAAAATGTTATATTTATATCATGAATATATTTATGTCATGAGTATTATTAGTACATGTCATATTTGTGTCAGTTATATTTACGTCATGAATATTATTATTTGCATTTCATGTGAACGAAAGCACCGTTGCTCTTGCGGTGGTTTCGTTCTCATGATATATTGCAAAAGTGATATGGTATGACATGACTGCATGGCGAACATAAGTAACAGACTCTAACGTGGGAATCATGACATGCATGTCATGTAAGTCATGACTTCCCGCCATGCTAAGGTGCACTCGCGGTCGTCTTGCTCACTTCTCACATATTGAATTTGGTATTACGGGGTGTGAATGAACGACGAAGCAAAATGACACGTCCAAAACGTGATAATCACGACATGCGTGTCACCTAAAACATGACATGCTACGCTTACAGCGTACTCGCGGCGCTTCGCTTGTTCCACATATACCGAATTTGTTATCACGTGACGTCAATAGACGACGAAGCAAAATGACACGCCCAAACATCATATTCATGACATGCGCGTCATGTGAAACGTGACTACGCTCATAGCGTGCTCGCGGCCATTTCGTTACCTTCACGAATGTTAAATTTGGTATTATGTGACATGAATGGACGATGACCTCAAATGCTAGATGCAAACAATAAATATGATATGGAAGTCATGTACGGCATAATTTACCTCCAGCTCGTAACAGTGTGTTGATTTTAAAGTGGCATATCATTGTCCCTCATTCGCGCTTCGCATATCATGGTTTTCCACTGTACGTGAGATCTGCCAATTTGTTCAAAGAAGTTTCAAGCGCTGACATGGACCTGCAGTACAACGCCTGCTTGCCGCGGAGAAGTTATAGATTCGACTCCCACTCGAACAGAATATATTTATTTTTCTGCATCTGTTTCAAATTTTGTTTATGGGCAACCCCGGCAAATTTTTCCCTCAGAACAGATTGACTCCGACACCAAACTTTTGCAGAAACTAGCTATTAAACGTTATCGCTTTCAAACAGCAAATGTCTACTTACTTGTCATCAGTACCTGCGATGCGAGCCAGAAGGTACAGGCAGCCGTAGCTTGTTAGAAAAACCATGTAGAGGAGCTCCTTGTACCTGCGTTACAGCGGCGTTGTTCATGATAAATTGCACTGCTTCATCACTAGTATACCAGTTGCCGCGTAGTTTAGAAAAGAAATAGTGGTACAACTAATGCTCGCAGTTCTAATCACCCCTAGGGTTATTTACTCCTTGAAGGTATTTTTCACTAGCAGTTTTTGCTTTTGTAGGAGGCTTGAGAGTAATTACCATTTTTTTTTCAACAGAAAGTGCCATTTGAAGAATCACGAGTAGTATCTGTTAGTTGATTACAGAGGCTCTGAACTCTTGTCTACAAACCAGCTTCGTCGGTAAGGTTTTACATAACGCTTGTTTGGCAGGCTAAATTGGTTACTCATAGTTGTGTAACTGCGGAAATACGTCCAAAGATAAAAAGACCATGACGTTTGACGCAGTGTGGTGCCTTTTTCAGAGATGGCAAAGTTGCTCCTAAATGTAGGTAAAATATATTAGTGTTCCTTTTCTATAACTTCTTAACTTATTTAAATTATATAACCAAACTTCAGTTGCCCAAAAGTAATGGCACACGTAACTATCACTTCTAAAAGCAATCAAAAATTTTAAATTTACAGTAACAAAACATTTCGTCACTGTGTACAGCTCATGCACATCTACGTACGCCAATGCGGTGCATTTGCACTGAAATCTTGGATATGCTTGCTACAACCCGCATGCTTAAGGTTTGACACTCAATTTAACATGTACTTTTTTTACCCTCTAGTCATTTTTAGGTAAATTTATGTCATAAATGAAGGGGATATCCTGGTAAAAAGTAATTGAAAATGAATTGAAATTAAAGAAATTACTCGCATGAAGTAATTTATTCATTTTACTATACTTATATTTCAAAAATATTATGGTAATATCATTTCTATCAAGCTTCTTGTTTGGTCGGGGAATAAATTCACTGCAATCAGGCCAGTGTCTTTTTGGATCTTCACTTATTACATCTTTACGGTTTTGTACCTACAACCTATGGCTTCATAGTTGCACTTACCGGTATTTTTCAGGGCACAAAGGTATGTCTGGGGTAGAATAATGCAAATGCTGCTTCTTTTATATGTCCGCCAAACAACGCCATTACAAGCTCTCATAAAGGTGCCAGAAACAATGCATTCAGTTGCACAGTGCAGACCACGCGAAATTGCCTACCTACATTTAGATACTTGTACCCCTACTACAGGTATTTCTAGCAGCCGCTCATCTTTAATTGAGTTACAAATGATCAGCGAGCTCTTCTCACCTACTTGCTTTTGGTAGTGCCACTGCCAATGGCGCAAAAAGAACACACAAGTTGCTTAATAAAGGGGATAAGAAAATATTTGACAGTGGGTCTGTTTTTTTTCTTTTTTAAGCCCTTATACTTAAGAAACACCATAATTGAAGGCTTACATCCATGTTTTTTTTATAAGCATTCAAGGATCAATCCAGACAGTGGCACAGCCATGCATTTTTTCAGTGGGGTTCAACCCATTTTATTACGTTGGTTCGTGTGTTATTTGTCTGCAAGATTTATACAAAGGATAAGTTTAATACTTGCGACATTTTCATTGCCCTCCTTCACCTCCAGCTACGTCATTGAATACGGACATTTTTTCATCTCACGAATTTGTATACTTTTAGTGTGTTTCTGGTTACGCGATAACCGTTAGTACATACGACGCAAGTGTCAAATCGTACCTGATGTTTGGTATTTTCCTGAGGTGCCTCGCCGTCAACCTGAGCATTCGGGGCTGCAGCGAGGGATCCAGCACGTATTCACTGCGGAGGCGATTACTCAACATATTATCCCATAAGAAGCTCCAGTTCCGTGTCTGCATTTCGTTCAATATTGTCTGCATTTTGGCAATCATGCATGTGGCCCCGTGTGTCGGGGTCGTTCTTCGTCAAATATAACATGTTGTGATGGCCGCCTGATGTTTCTTTCGAAAATAAAAATAGACCTGTTTACGAACATTTTATTTGCTTCTAGCAGCATACCAGTGTCAGCTCTAGTCATTCAATAAGTGTGCCTCACGAATTGAGCACCGATCGCACAAAAGCAGAAAAGCCCATTGTCTTCGACTTCGTTATCGCGTTATCCAAGCCTGTTTTCAAAAAACTACCACACGTGAAAATAGGTGGCAACTCTTTCATAGCAATACACTCAGTCAAAGTGAACAATCTGAAAAGAAGCCATGCACTGTTACAATGAAAAAGTAAGCATTTACAACTATCGATAAAGAAGCAGGTAACTCTCTTTTGGGTGTAGCGATGGCCTCTGTGTTTGCTACGAGGTGGTGAAACGTTCTAGTTTCAGATTTAACCATTCACGTTGTTATTACAAGCTTCGCGGGGCGCACTTACTACTGCTTGAACATGAAGACGTAGACGTATAGCAGGCCTAGCGCTGACGACAGCACGCAGCTTGGGAAAGTGATCAGGGTCCAGTTCCACATCATCGTCGGCGTACTGCGATTGTGAACGAGAGGTGTAACAAAACCGCAATCTGCGACGTGCGAGGCAAGTATGCAGCTAACCTGTACCATAAAGAAACAACTCACACGTACCGAAGGCGGCTTCTGAAAACGTCACATTTATTATGCAATATGTGAGGTTTAATGCGTGTTGAAAGACTTCGGTGCGCAGAGTCCGTTTAAGACAGCGCAGTAGTTTATTGTAACGGCATTTTGAAAACTATGTAGTGAGCGTCGTAGCTAGGTCGTACAATTTTCTACACTATCTATCTACTGCAGGAAAGTGTAGCAATGCGATTGATCAGACACCAGCGGAATGTTATTGTAGTACATGAATTTACTTAATTTTCGGGATTCGAAAACACTTGCGACTTTACTTTTGTTAATTTTCGGTTCCTTTTTGGGATGAAAGAATGACTCATAATGAACTTTTCGCGCTTAATCGAATCAGTAAGCCTAAATCAGTAGGCCTAAGAGTGGGCCCGGCGGCACGTTAAGGATGCATCGCCCTAACTGGCTTCGTTTCTTCGTAACGCAGCTCGTCGTGCTTTCCTGGCAGCCTTTCCCGGTTCGGATCGAGAGGCAGCCCGTCGGTGTTCTACAGGATGCCGGCGTTCCGCACCCCGGACCTGCAGAAACGCTCAACAGTGACTACAGTTTCCACGAGGATGGCCGTGATGACTGCATGCCTGCACAAACCAGTCTGCGCAGAATCATCTGCGCGGCAGGCTCATCTTTGGTGGTACGGCCCGCGCATGGATCGGACTTACTACGTGCTATCTGCAACCAGCATATTACCCTCCCCCTTGGAAAAGTCTATAAAGCCTGGTGAAACCATCGCCGCGACTAGTGGGCCCGGCGGCACGTTAAGGATGCATCGCCCTAACTGGCTTCGTTTCTTCGTAACGCAGCTCGTCGTGCTTTCCTGGCAGCCTTTCCCGGTTCGGATCGAGAGGCAGCCCGTCGGTGTTCTACAGGATGCCGGCGTTCCGCACCCCGGACCTGCAGAAACGCTCAACAGTGACTACAGTTTCCACGAGGATGGCCGTGATGACTGCATGCCTGCACAAACAGTCTGCGCAGAATCATCTGCGCGGCAGGCTCATCTTTGGTGGTACGGCCCGCGCATGGATCGGACTTACTACGTGCTATCTGCAACCAGCATATTACCCTCCCCCTTGGAAAAGTCTATAAAGCCTGGTGAAACCATCGCCGCGACTAGTGGGCCCGGCGGCACGTTAAGGATGCATCGCCCTAACTGGCTTCGTTTCTTCGTAACGCAGCTCGTCGTGCTTTCCTGGCAGCCTTTCCCGGTTCGGATCGAGAGGCAGCCCGTCGGTGTTCTACAGGATGCCGGCGTTCCGCACCCCGGACCTGCAGAAACGCTCAACAGTGACTACAGTTTCCACGAGGATGGCCGTGATGACTGCATGCCTGCACAAACAGTCTGCGCAGAATCATCTGCGCGGCAGGCTCATCTTTGGTGGTACGGCCCGCGCATGGATCGGACTTACTACGTGCTATCTGCAACCAGCATATTACCCTCCCCCTTGGAAAAGTCTATAAAGCCTGGTGAAACCATCGCCGCGACTAGTGGGCCCGGCGGCACGTTAAGGATGCATCGCCCTAACTGGCTTCGTTTCTTCGTAACGCAGCTCGTCGTGCTTTCCTGGCAGCCTTTCCCGGTTCGGATCGAGAGGCAGCCCGTCGGTGTTCTACAGGATGCCGGCGTTCCGCACCCCGGACCTGCAGAAACGCTCAACAGTGACTACAGTTTCCACGAGGATGGCCGTGATGACTGCATGCCTGCACAACCAGTCTGCGCAGAATCATCTGCGCGGCAGGCTCATCTTTGGTGGTACGGCCCGCGCATGGATCGGACTTACTACGTGCTATCTGCAACCAGCATATTACCCTCCCCCTTGGAAAAGTCTATAAAGCCTGGTGAAACCATCGCCGCGACTAGTGGGCCCGGCGGCACGTTAAGGATGCATCGCCCTAACTGGCTTCGTTTCTTCGTAACGCAGGTAACGAATCAGCATTGCCTCTATGCTAAACGTACTAGCTCTCGTGCATTGTTTGTGCTGCCGGGCCCACGGCGATCGCTTGTGATAATATATGACTGTACATGCATGCTGATGAGAGTACTTTTGTTAGCAGGTGATGTCGAAACTAATCCCGGCCCCGCTACTAAAGCGTCGGGCGACTTACTTGAAATGCTCAAAGTGTTACAAAATGGGCAGTCAGCTATGATCGAACAATTAACTTCCATTAAGGAGACGCTGTCCGAAAACGAAAAAAGTTTAATGACATCAATAACAGACTCTACAAGATTGAATCCGACCTTAAGTCAATTCAAAGCATCAATCTCAAGCTTGAAAATATAGAAACAGTCACGAACAACTGCGGTGTTCAGGTGTCTCAGCTGACTGCTCGCGTTGAAGATATGGAATGTAGATCTCGCCGATGCAACCTAGTGTTCTATGGCCTCGCAGACAAACAAACGGAGACGTGGCGCGATTCAGAGGAATTAATCATCCAGCATTGCGAAAAAAATCTTGATATAACAATTCAAGCACGCAACATTGAAAGGGCTCACAGGCTTGGCGCTTTTAAAGACAGAAAGAATCGACCAATAATTGTCAAGTTTGCCCATTTCAAGGACAAAGACCACATTCTTTCTAAGGGCGGCAAGCTGAAAGGCACTGTCTACGGTATAAGTGAAGATTTTCCTCCGCATACGCGCTTGGCCCGTAGACGCTTGGTTGAATTCGGCAAGGCTCAAAACATGCCCATCAAACTGCGCTACGATAAACTTATCTGTGGTAACAAAACATACGTATTTGATCATCCTACTCAGACTGTTGTCGAGTACAAACGTTAGCAACTAGCAAAGAAAGTCGGCAACCCAGATAAGCCTTCTAAACATGATGTATCAATTCTTTACAGTAATATTCGTAGCCTCATACCGAAACGTGACGCCATAAGCAGCCTCATTTCATCCTCTTCTAGTAACGTCGTACTAATCACCGAAACTTGGCTCAATTCTCTGGTCTCAAGTCCTGAGCTCTTTCCCAACCTGCCTGAGTTCGATATCTTCCGCAAGGATAGGGACAGTTCTCGCGGTGGCGGTGTACTAATAGCCACTAATCGTCAATTGCAATGTTCCCTTGTAAGCGTGCAAACGCCTTTAGAAATGTTGTGGGTCCGCAGCCACGCAACCACGCCGCATATGCTCATTGGCGTCTGTTACCGTTCACCCAATTCTGAAAGTTCGTTTGCATCTGATTTTCATGACGTATTACATGAGATAACGCTTACTAATCCTAGTGCTCCCATCTTGCTTTTTGGCGATTTCAATTTTCCTTTCATTGACTGGTCCAAGCTATCCACCTGCCAAAACACAGATAATGTCTCCAATGAATTCTTACACACGTGTTTAACGTTTGGTCTATCACAGCTTGTCACTTCTCCTACGCGCACAACCGATCATTCAAGCAACGTTCTTGACCTTCTGCTTACGTCACATCCTGATAACTTTTCTTCTCTTTCTTATATTAGCGGTCTCAGTGACCACACCGCGATCCACACTACGTTTCCCGGTAACATGATAAAAAAAAGCGTCAAATCGAAGAAATTACTGACTCTTTACGACAAAGCCGACTATGTCGCTATGAACAACGACTTAGCAGCCTTTTATAGTGAATTTTCCTCAACTTACGATCAACAATCCACTGAATCTAATTGGGCTTTATTTAAATCCAAGATGCAGGACTTGATCAAACTTTACATTCCAACAATCACTATATGTGAAAGATCTCGTTCTCCCTGGTTTAATGTCAGTCTAAAACGTATGAAAAACAAGAAGAAACGACAGTTTCGTTCTGCCAGACAATCGAACTCTCAACTAGCCTGGGACAAGTATAAAAGTACAGCCAAAGAATACATGGCATTATTGGCATTGGCAAAGAGAAACTTTTTTTCAACCACACTACCCAACATGCTTCGGGACAACCCACGCCGCTTTTGGAAAATAATGAAACCGGATGATAAAACTACACTTTCTCTTTGTGACAATTCTGGATCCCCTATTGCCGATTGTGACGTTCCATCTGTCTTGAACTCTACATTTTGTTCCGTTTTTACTAACGAAGCTAGCGGAGAACTTCCTGAATATCCGCATTTTGCTTTTCCGCAAATGCCGAAGATTGAGTTCAGCTCAGAGGGAATCGTTAATGTAATCAATCAATTAAAAAATTCTTCATCATGTGGTATAGATGGCATCAATGCCAAAATTCTTAAAAATACTAAGCATATCTCTGGTTCCATACTATCAATCATTTTCCAACAGTCGCTCGATACAGGTGTAGTCCCATTGGACTGGAGAATTGGGAAGGTCATTCCGGTCTTCAAGAAGGGCGATCGTTTATCTGCAGGTAACTACCGCCCCATCTCGCTCACTAGTGTTTGTTCTAAGATCATGGAACATGTCATCTTCTCTCATGTTGCCAGCTTTTTATCATCTGCAAGTTTTTTTCACCCAAACCAGCATGGCTTTCGTAAAGGTCACTCCTGTGAGACCCAACTAACATTATTCCTGCATGACATCCATCTCCACATAGATCGTAACATCCCAGTTGATACACTGTTTCTAGATTTCGAAAAAGCATTTGACAAGGTGCCTCACTCTCGTCTCCTACTAAAAGTCTCGCGTCTAAGCCTTCACCAGTATGTTTTCAACTGGATCAAAGCATTCTTAACAAACCGCAAACAATTTGTGCATGTTAATAACCTTTCTTCCAACCTCTCCCCAGTTCTGTCTGGCGTGCCCCAAGGTACCGTCCTCGGGCCTCTCCTATTCTTGATATATATTAACGACATTCCACTTTCTGTTCAATCTAACATTCGCCTTTTTGCCGACGATTGTGTCCTTTACCGTCCAATACATAACTCTACCGATGTTTCTTCCCTACAGCATGACCTCTTACGCATTCAACAGTGGTGTAACACTTGGCTGATGTCTCTGAATACGAATAAAACATTGCTCATTTCTTTCCATCGTCGCAGAAACTACGCGCCGGCTACTTACACCATCAACAACTGTCCTATAGCTGCTACTAACTCAATCAAATATCTAGGTGTCCATCTTTCGAGCGACCTATCATGGGGTGACCACATAGATCACATAGCTCACTCCGCTAACCGTGCCCTTGGTTACGTACGCCGCAACATTTTCATGGCACCACCTTCCGTTAAACTACTCGCTTATATCACCATTGTCAGACCTAAACTTGAATATGCATCTGCCGTCTTTGACCCCCACCAAACAAATCATATTAAAATTCTGGAATCTGTCCAGAACCGAGCAGCCAGATTCATTGCTTCAGATTACTCCCGTTACTCCAGCATCTCCAACCTAAAAAACCAGTTAAAGCTTCCTACCCTCGCTTTTCGTCGTCATATTGCACGTTTGTGCCTTTTCCACAAATTCTTTCATTCAGCCACACGTGACAACCAGCTCATCCAACCAGTCCATCGAGGCCATCGCAGAAGTCATCCAAACGCTGTAATTCCGCCACGTGCTCACACCACATCATTTCAACAGTCATTCTTTTTGCGCACCGCCCGAGACTGGAATGACCTTCCGGAAGAGGCGGCAGTCATCCGAGATTCTGCGCGCTTCAAGAATGCCATACAAGCAGCAGACTCAACTGCATCTTAACCATTACTTTTGATACCGCCTTTCATCGCCCACCCCTCATGTAAAGTTCCATACGGAACCTTTGAGGATATAATAAATAAATAAAATAAAAATAAAATAAAATGATTGCAGATAACTGTTTGTAGCAAGAAAGCAATATCATATGCATATACGTAAATTTTGGATATCCGATGAGTTGGAATGGAACTTAGTAATAGTTGATAACACCGGGGATAATACTGAGCCTGAGGTACACCTCTTGTCTGCTTATATTTTTTAGAAGAGCATCCATCCAAGAAGCGCAATAAAATTCTCTGTCTTTCACAAACTCTGTAATCAATGCTGTTATATATTTTGGAAAGCGATGGTCTTGCATCTGCTGGATTAGGATAGGATATTCCATTTTGTCGTACGCTTTAGCTAAGTCTAGAGTGACTAGTGCACAGTATTCGCGGCGTGCCGAGCCAGCTGTATGCGACTTTCCAAATCCACATGTGCACACCAAATGGAGTATCCCGATCTAAAGCCAATTTGTCTGGGGTTAGTATTGTATGTTCATTGATGTAGTTATTATACGGTCATTAAGACACTCTCTACAAGCTTGACAAGGTCAGATGTCAATGAAATAGGCCTTATGTTATCCAGAGTAAACTCCATTCCCTGTTTCTTAAGTACGGAATTATATTGAATTAAGCTGGAAATCAGACCAATCGGCCGAGGAATCCAAGAATTTTTCAGTGAATAAAACTATATAACGTATTTATGTGGAGATATTTCGTATAACACTTTAATCATTGTAGAGGTCACCCCATCAGGTCCTGGAGCAGTGGACGGAAAGCTCTTCATCACATCCGCCAGTTCAGCTAAAGGTACCTCCTGTAAATCACAATCAACCTTAATTCCACCATGGACTTTGGCATAATTGTCGTAAAACCGGTTTGCAGCCTATAGAAATATTTCCAAGAATTCAGAGAGTTCGCGAGGAGACCTAATGGTAGATAGAATGACTGCTTTCTGTCGGTGAATCATTTTCTCGCACGTAAAACCTGAAAAGCATTTTCTTGTTTTTAGACTTAGACAGATTATTAAATTTTTCATATCATAGTCTTCTTTTGCTTTGCGCACTAGACGCTTAAATTTGGCGGCCATGAATTTATAATCACTCCAATTTTTGGGGCATTGGTTAATTAACAACTTTTTCCAAGCTGCTTTTCGCTTTCTATACCGCCTGACACATTCTAGATTCCACCACAGGCTAAAAGATCCCGCTGTGTTTGAGTTTACAGTAAACTTTGAATTTTTTTAGTGATCGTTTCAACACCGCAGATAGACTCATAGCCCTAAGGTCTTCCTGCGTTTCCTCGTGAAAAGTTAACGTAGATTTTAAGTCTTTTTTTGTAATTTAGCATAATTTACGAATGAGCCAACTTTCCCTGCCAAACTAAACCTCGGGAACCTAATTTCAAACGTAATGGGAATGTGGTCGTTGTTTGTAGCCCAATCTAATATATTCCACGAAAATATGCTTAAAGTGGGGCTGGAAAATGTTAAATCAATAGTCGATTTAGAGTTACCCCTTACAAATGTAGCAAACGTGTGAGTTCAAGCAGGAAAAGTTATTATCCAGCATCCATTCCCACAAACGTCTTCCGCATACATCAGATTTGAAGCCTCAAGACACATGGTGAGAATTGAAATCACCACACAGTACTATTTCTTTTCTGCATGAAGCTACCATAATATCGAGGCATCTCGCGTCTTGAACTCCTGCAGGAAAGTATACATTTGCAAAAGAGAAAGTCGAACAGTCCTTTAGTGTTATGTCTAACACCAGAATTTCGTAATTCGTATCCATACACTGATACGATATCTTGGCTCTGTGACTAAATTTAGTTGATATTAAGAAAGCCAGACCGCCACCTCTACTCGGCCGATCCAGCCGTATTAATCGATAATTTTTCATGTAAAATTTTTCACCGTTACCAAGCCAGGTTTCCTGAATGGCAATTATGTCGGGAGAAATTTGCGAAGAAATATATTGAAAATATGTAGTTGCCGACCAAATAGACCGGGAGTTCCACTGCAGAATTTTAGGGAACCTATTTTGATGCTATACCGGCAGAAAAAACTGCCTGATCCAGAATATCTTTTTCAAGAAATCATTTTTTGAAAGGTTCTCAAAGAAGTCTTTCTTTGACAAGTATTTCTTAGATTTTGGATTCTGAGAAGACTTTTTAGGAGGGGGAGATCTGTTACGTTTTAAAGTTCTTAGAGATTCTGTGTCCATATCCGTAAAGTCTCCTGAATCATCTGTCACAGGTTCTGACTCCGCCTGAACTCTATTTTTTGAAGGTCCTGCTTTCCGAGAAATAGATCTATGATTGACTGTCTGATTTTCCTCCTCTGTACCCCTTGAAATCAACAGAGCGTGGGAATCCGATTTTGCACAGAAACTGTACCAATGATTTGTGTCAGCTGCTGTGTTAACATATCAGCCAAGGCTTCAAAAAGAGTAGCTGCCAGACGCTGCATTGCCTTTTCAGTGGACTTTTCAATAGCCTCAGTTATCGACTTTGCGAGCGATGCATCCATTGCCGCTGTGTGACGGGATGTTATGCCTGCGTAACCTTTCGATCTTTCATGCATTTCTGCTACCGCCTCCCTCCTAGAGCAACGCCTGCGTTCTATGATTTCTAGAACACCCAGTTATTTTTCTTTTGCACCATATTCAGCAGAGTCTGCAGGGTGCGCTCCATTACACAAGCAGCACTTCTAGTCATCGGATTTGCAATCGTAGCTGTCATGACTCTCTCCGCACAGACGACATCTAGCCTGTGATCTGCATGCTTTCATGCTGTGGCCGAATCGCCAACATTTTGAGCACTGCAAAGGTTTCGGGGAAAGTGGTTCTACTTTGTAGATTAGTGGCCATGCCTAAATTTCTGTTGGCCTAACTCTTCCTGCAAAAGTTAGTATAACTGATTCACTAGGCGATTTTGTTTTATCAGTCGTTCGGGTGCATCGATAGACTGACACTGCCCCAGCTACAGCAAATAAGTCAAGAATTTCTTGAGGTGTAAGACTCGTATCCACCCCACGGACTATGCCCTTCGTACATGCAAGATGAGCTGGAATAAACGGGCTCACCGGCTGTGCAGCAAATTCAGAGCAATTCAGGAGCTCTCGGACGCAATCCTGTTCTGCAGAGCAGCACAGGATACTTCCTCGGCCGAACTGGCGAACCTCTGTAATCTTCTGGAAAAGCGACGAGGCTTTCTGAAGCTCCAGTTGTCTCACCTTCGGATTCTTCATTGGAATGAAACCCCCATTTGTAGGAACTGGAGCCACAGGGACGTGGCTATCTCGACGGCGTAGCAAGGTATCGAGCGGCCAATCCTTGACCGGTAGTGAGGCCAGCCAAGGGGAGTGCCCTTGGCCGGGAGATGATAAAGACATCAGAATATTCTGACTTGCCTGACCTCCAAAGGGCTGCAACAACGTTTCAGTTGAAAGAAACTAACAAGAAATACTAGGAATGAAAAGCAAACCAAATCTTAGCTACAAGGATCCTGCCGCTCGACGTTGAGCCGATCTCCGATGGCGAGCGGCGCGACTTGCGTTCTCCAGCGTTCTCCAAGCGACTCCAGACGAACACGTCCGCAACTCACGGGGAGTCACAACTGAGACGCTTATTCCCGTTAACATGTGCCTGTGACTACGTTTCGTGCGTCCGTGAGAAACACGGGGAATGTTTCGATCTTCTTGCCATTCTGCGCGTGGCCTTTCGACTGTTGCTATCACGTTCATTGCTTCGCCCTTTTTTCTTTCTTTTCATTATTTATTAAACTTTTAATCCTTCTTTTACTAAAGAAATGATTTTTGAACCTATATTTATAAACATATTTTGCTCGTATAGCAATCTTATTGCTAAGATAAGGTACCATCTGTTTCAGGGCCGACCCCCCTCGGATAGCGGCGCCAAAACTCTTAGGAGGAACCAACCAACCATTTCATGGCCCAACCCACATGTCGCGTTTGAGGCACCCATAATCCGGAAAAGAAGAAAAGGAGAACGGTGACGCTTCTGCGCATGAAGGCAAGTGCCACGAGCAAAACGTGGCTTCGCGAAGCAGAACGCAAGCCCGCGTTCTGTTAGAGTTGCCAAGCGTCAGAAGAGGAAGTCGTGGTCAGAAGAGAGACCGTGAACGCTCCCCGTTCGGGATCTGGTGATGCAGTTTCAGGAAGACGAGTCCCTGGGCACGCAGTCGCAAGAGACCAAGGAAGACACCAGTACCATGACTTTTACTTCTTCAGCTCGGCGCTGCTTCGAAACCAACGAAGAGAAGCAGCGTTGCTCAGGCGTGGAACGGCCGATGAGAGCCACAACAAGCAAGCAAGCAAACGCCATCTGCGGCTGCTCGAGTTACGACAACAACGACAGCGTTCCCTGGTACGACTACGTCGACTACATCGGTGCAGCCAGCGACTTCTGGAGTATCAACCATGCACTAGAAACAATACGGCAGTGTTCCGATGCTTCCGTAACCGAAGACGCCGAAGACGAACGCCGCAGAGCTCTGCGAAGGCACTTCATGCTGCCTTTCGGAACAGGCATGCATATCAGACGACGTTTGTCTTTCCACGGACCGGTCTCGCGACCACTCTCCGAAGAGTCTCCGAGACTCTTCGGAATCGTAGATGGCAAGCGGGTGCTCGCTCGGCATCGTTCCATCACCTCGTCGCGGCTGCCAACGCGCCCATTACCAGCCCTACATGCAGCGAGACTCCGAGACTCGTGGTGTGGCACTGAAGATCCCCGATCTCAGAGGCCACGCTATGCAGGAGTCCAGCTGATCCACCCGAAATCGACGCCGACGCGCGTCGGTGTCGGTAATAGCATTGTTGCGTAACGGGCGTCCATCGGCGCGCGGATGACGTTGGCTCTGACCCGGCGCACGAGACGGGAGTGTCGTCGTCACCGTCGTCGTCCGAACAAGGGAAGCAAGATCGGCACACCCATGGTTCGCTTAGTTGCAGCGATGATGACGGTACGATGATGACGAGCAACTTCCGGAGCCCTGTGCCTTGCGTTCAACAACGTACCTGCTTTGCCTCGCACCTCAAAGAAGCTTCCATGTGCCGTCGTGTGTGCCCTGTTCGCGTCAGTGGTGACAATCGTGAAACTGTGAAACTAGCGATGCATCGCAGCGGTACATGGGCGCGCCAGAGTAAGAAGCGGCCGGCGGCAGAAATCCAGTGCCAAGGAGCACAAGTTGTTCAAGGCCGGAAAAGCTGCTAGAGTTCTCCGCGCAGATAATTCTTTTTTTGTTACATTATCTTGCTTTAGTGTCTTTGTTTTGGTTGCATATTTTATGAAGTTTGTTATGTTGAATAAATATTCGAATCGAAAACAACTTTTAGTCGTCACTGTTTGCGGCACGGAGTTTGAGCCTACTGTTGAGGAAAGGACGAGCCGCCGTGCCCATGGCGAAGCCCACCCGTTAACCTCTTCTTTATTCCGAACACCGGTGTAGTCCCCTAATGATGATAGGGACTATCTTCGTCGTTCACACAATACTTAACATCCTCTGCGCCCCCCGCATTAACAATATTTGATGAAGAACACCAACACACACAAAGTTCGAAGCACACGCTGTTCAAGAGTACTTGTATAAGTCCAGGTCAGTCCATGTCGGAAAATCCGTGATATCAAATCGCGTCTGCTTTTCCAGCGGTGCTTTCGGCGCTTGTTCCACACTCGTGCTTCTGAACGCGTTGACCTCGATGAACCTGCATTGTCGCTGAGCAAGCTTCCTTGGCATAAAAATTCGCAGATAAAACTAATCCAGGAAGATCTCTTGTAGCTATACATGATGAGCCTTTTTCATTGCTTTCTGTTCGTTGCTACATTTACCTTATAACCCTTCTACTTCCGCCTTCGTCTGGTGTCTCTCATTCGCCGCGGTTGCGCTGTGTCCTCATTTACCAACTTTGAGGAAATAAGATGTTTGACTACGAAATCTTAGCGCAAAAAAACACAGAGACAAAAGAAAGAAACGTAGACAACACGAGCGCTAACTTCAAACCAAGTTTATTAGGAAACACACATGAATATATACGAACTCAAATCTCAGAAATCTCACGCCTTCTTTTTTAAACAATGTCATACAAAAACAAGAAATGTATTATCAGGAAATAAACAGGTAAACGCGCATGAGTAACTGGAACCAAGAAAACTTAGAAAAACTTTACAGCCCCCCGAAAAACCCTACAAACGAAAAAACATCAACTGCGCAGGCTTAACTCGGTGAAACTATGAAAACGTGCTCATCAGGAATGAAAATTCTTTATCGTGAAGGAGCACAGACGGTTGACTCACGCACTTATCGCCATGTTTTCGGATGATGCAGGCCTCAACTAATTCTCGGGTTAGCTGCTCTCTGTGACGAAATAGCACAGCTGTTTTTTCGAACATTGGTGTGCAGCCACACTGACGGCAATGTAATGCCAAGTGGGATGACGGTGTGCCTTTCAAAGAGCTATGGTGCTCGCGTAGACGGATATTGAGACACCGCCCAGATTGGCCCACGTAAAACGTGTCCGCACGAAAAGGGCGTCTCGTATACCACCCCCTTTACACAAGACACGAAACGAATGCCATGTCTCATTGTGCACTTGCCTTTTTTACCACTATTTTTATTTTCACGGTGCTGCAGTCTCGGGCAAATTTCCTTCAGTTTACTTTTGGCTGAAAACACCACGTTGACGCCAAAGCGTGCCGCCACTCTCTTAAACCGGTGGGACACTCCGTGAATATAAGGGATTACCGAGAAAGGCCTGCTCCCTTTGCATCGATCCGTCGGCGCCAGTTTACCACCTGCTCTTATGGTTTTAAGCAACCTTTCACTAACAGCGCCTATAACAGCATCAGGGTACCCTGCCTGCCGCAACTTAACTGCTTGTTCCCACATGCTTTGTCGCATCAAGTGCGGGCATGACTTTGAGATGGCAGACCGGATACAGGAGCTGGCTATTCCGTTCTTTACAAGTCTGGAGTGACCAGACTGGTAGTCGAGCAAGCCCTTTTGAGACCTTGGTTTATATCGCCAGCATAAACTATCAGGGCTAAATGCTAACTGGAGGTCTAAATACTGCAAGGCATCGTTCCGGGGCACCTCACACGTGAACGTCAAACCGTGCCCTTGCTCCCTGAACACCTTCGTTACATTAATCATTTTTCTGATAAAATCACACCTGTCCACGAAAACCAAGTAATCGTCAACATAACGAAACACTTTGATTGCCAGATCAAAAAGACTACCCTGTATAGCCCTGTCCACCTTTGCCAAAAATATTGTGCTCAGAATAGGCGCGACACAAGAACCGATACATACGCCAGATTTCTGAGCAAATACTTTCCCTTTCCATGTGACGAGTGTCGCTTCCAGGTAACACCTCAGTACCTCGAGGAACCCCTCAACTGACACACCTGAACGAGAGGTGAACTCATGTTCGTCCTCTTGAATCCCAATACACTCCTTTACACTCTGCAGAAGAGGGGCTTGCGGTAAGGAGTAGTAAAGATCCTCGATGTCGAGGCTAAATGCCCTTAAGCCTACCGAGTCGTTGTTCCTAAGAAAATCTACGAGCCAATCCGAACTGGCCACTTGAAAAGGGTCATCCACAACAAGAGATTCAAGGTTCTTTTGAAGATATCGGGACACTATTTGAAGCCAAGTGTTCCTTTCAGAAACTATGGTACGGAAGGGAATGTCGGGCTTATGGGTCTTAGCGGTAAAGAAAACATCTAGAGTATCACCCATTTCTTTCTTTACCTTAATGACCAGTTTATCTAAACTTAGGCTTTTGAGCAGTTCCACTGCTTGTTTTTTTACCTTGGAAGGGTTGTGCGACACTTCGCGAAAATTCTTGGCAATAGCCACGCTTCCTTTCTCGGAAAACAAACCACGAGTCAGAACCACGAAGAACCCTTCCTTGTCGGACACTACACAAGTGAGGCCAGAGGAATGCAAGAAATCAACAACCGAAGACATGACAATATCCTGCACTCGCCTTGGTCTATGCTTAAGCAGAACATCGGTGCACTCCGCCACACAAGTAGTCCTGCTGTCCTCGGGCACTCTTCGAGCCACGGACCTTGAAACCGATACCAGTTCTGCCGGGCGAAGGGCCGGTTCCACACAAAACTTGGGACCTTTACTCAACACATCCAAGTGCTTGACTGGCACATCACATTCACTCAAGTTGAGCACCTTGGTCTCCGAAGTTGCCTTAGTTCTTGTTCTTGCCGGAACAAGAACTAACAAGAACAAGAACTAACTTTTGTATGACATTGTTTAAAAAAGAAGGCGTGAGATTTCTGAGATTTGAGTTCGTATATATTCATGTGTGTTTCCTAATAAACTTGGTTTGAAGTTAGCGCTCGTGTTGTCTACGTTTCTTTCTTTTGTCTCTGTGTTTTTTTGCGCTAAGATTTCGTAGTCATGCATCTTTACCAACCCGCCCAACTCGCCGCACTCATCAATAAGATGTTGGTTGCACACCCTCTTCATTGTTGCCTTCTGTAGCCTTGTTGAAGAACCTAAGCTTTCAGCAGCGCAAGGAGCTGGCCCTTGTGTCGTCGTGGCTTTTTGTTTCTTCTGTTTGTTGTCGCTTTGAGAATTGTTCTTGACTTTCCTCCATCGGGCACTTGTACGCAGGGCAATGAGGACTTTACATTGTCTAAATCTACCAGCCTTAGCTTGGACGTATCCTCAACATCTAGCGGGTGGCCCTTTGGGTCTACAAAGTCTTCCTCCTTTTCAATTATGGGAATGCCTTCCACCTCAAACACCGATGTTGTTGTAGATGTCTTGACAACAGGTTTATGGGTATGGTACGCAGACGACAGCTCTGCAGGTGTGGGCCGGGTCCTTGTAAGTAGCAGTTGTTCTCCGCAGGCTCCTTTGATGGTCGTTACTTCGGTGAAGGTCCTGATCGATTGGCTTCCACCACGCTCAACAGTATGTTCTGAGGCTGACTCGACTGGCATCTGTGCTACAAGATTGCTGTTTAATAGGCCTTGGCTGGATGGTGGTGACGAAGACGCAGACAGTGCCTTTCTTTCTGTTTTATTTTAATCCGAAGTCTTGTTGTCTCCAAACGAGCCTGTCGTAGCTTTAATGCGTCGGTGATTTTATATTCGGTTCTGACTTTCGATAGAATTATCTGACGCTCGTAAACTTCCGCCTCCTCCATATCGGCTTCCAAATCATTGATGTCAACTGCATTCTCAATTTCCTGGTCGATTCTTCTGAGTTCCTCGTATTGCTCAATCAAAACTCGGTGAATACGTCGTAACTCACAGATTGGTGGGCAATCCGATTGCCGAAGATGTTCGACGTCCGCGATGACCTGCGTGACGGCCTTGCGTGTATGACTCCGCCTTTCGTAGAGCGCCTCCATGATTCGGTCCAGTGTCGGAAAAGTGAGAAGTCACTGGCCGACCGTGTCACGAGGCGAAGTCGGAGTCGTCATGGCATCCAATGCAGAAGGTTCGCACAACGAATATCTCTCACTTGTCGGACTGTCATTCTTCGTAATCTTGTGCATATCGGACCATCGTCGGGAAGGGTGAGTCGGTACTGAGCCGGAGAAGACGTGAGGGCTCCCATCTCGTGGGCCTCCAGACGGTGCTTGTACTCACGGGGCTGCACTGCCAAGATGTACTTCGTTGACCTATGGACTGCCTTGCCTTGTGAATATCGGGCCGTCGTCGTGAAGGGCGAGTCAGCACGGAGCAAAGTAGACGTTAGGGCTGCCGCCTCGCGAACCTCCTTACGATGCCTGTACTAATATCAGTCCGTTAGTCCTCCTAGTGGTCTCAGTTGCAACCGGAGTCGCGCTCCCAGGTCTCGGCGGTGGTTAGGCCTCACACATCAGCTTTAGCCTTGGCGGCTTCACAGAAGTCCTCGAGGGTACGACTGCGGTCGAAATTCTTGAAGTCCGCTGCGTCTCACCTCCAAAGGTCTTTCCTTCCAGGTGTCACGGCTCCAAAATGTGGAGGAAAGGACGAGCGGCCGTGCCCATGGCGAAGCCCACCCGTCAACCTCTTCTTGTCTTGTTTTGTCTTGTCGCCTAGGATATTTTGGCTTATACCCACTTGGGGCGTTGGCCACACTCTACCTCATAATAGATATTTTTTACAACGGTTGCTAAAAAGAAAGAGAGATTACATAGGAACAATAATAATGTTTCTTTAAAAAACGTGAAAAAGTGCAGAAGAATGCGACAAACCAGAATAAATAAAACAAATTAACAAGAATGAGGAAGGGGGACACAGAATCGGATATATCTGGCAGTACCACTAGCAGCGCATCCTTCGGTTGCCTGAATGAATTTATGTTGCGCTGACAGAATAGCAATGCGGCCCACACCCAACTGACTGGCTCCAAACGATAATAGGGTGGACGTATTGACTGGCAATCCGAGCATACCAATCGGTCTTTCAGGAATTATTCGTCGCAGTGAGGCGAAGCGGTGGCATGTGAGAAGAAAGTGATTGATTGTTTCCGGTTCATTGCGAACTGCACATGGGTTAATTAATGAAAATCCTGATTTGTTGAGATAAAAATTTAACAGAGGAACTCTACAGCGAAAGCTTGTGAGGGTCACCTCACATTGACGGGAAAGACATTTTGCGGTGTTCCATGTGAATTGCAAGTGCCGAAATTCTTCAGATTGCAGGAGAGACGTTTCGTTGATTTTTAAGATTAACAGGCGTTTGAATTGTTCGACAGTAATAAAAAAACTGTGGGGCTACTAGTACCACCAGGAAATTTAAAGATGCCGAAGCGAGCGAATCAGCAATTTCATTTAGTACAATTCCAGCATGCCCGGGGACCCAAATAAACCGAACTTGTGATAGACTATGCGGTACAAGAGACCAAAATATTCTGAGAAAAGGAGAGACTGCTTTAAGGACGTTAGATGTGTACATACAGACAAAGAATCCGGAGTACTGATAGCTTTTGATTGCTGATAATTTAGTTTTCGAAAAGCCACTGTAATAGCCAGGAATTCTACGAGATAAATTGGTGTGAAATCAGGCAATCGGAGCGCCAAAGACCAATTAGGCTGATGAGAAAAAATACCTACTCCAGCCTTCTGAAGATTCTGCGTTTCATCCGTCGAAATTATTACGTATTTAGGAAAACGACTGAGATGGTCTTGAAGGAGGCCCTCCAGAACATGCTTTGGAAGTAACTTCGCATTTTTGGGAAAAATATCATCGAAAATTAAGTCAACTGGCACCGAGCATTGGGTTTGGGGAGTTAAATGCTGGAGGGAAACGTGAAGATTTGATAACAGAGACTCGACGAAAATGACTTGGGGTCTTTGATAACGAAACCACGGGTGCTGAAAGAAAGAAACTGGTTGTTTGATGAAAACTGTCTGCGAACAGAAGATGGGCGCATCGTAAAGTTTTAAAAATGTTTGCACAGTAAGCTGTCGAAATCTAGCATCAAGTGGAATGATTCTAGCTTCCAAATAAAGCACGCTATTCGCGACACACCTAGGTAGCCCCAGACACAGCCGCAGAGCTTGCCTTTCTAGCAATATAAGAGGTCTTAATTTGTACTCAGCACTTCCGGAAAACAGAACGCAACCAAACTCCAGAATTGGGCGTACGTAAAGTTTGTATATCATAAGTAACGTATCCCTGCGCGTCCCTGTATTCTTATTGCAAAACCGGCGTAGCAATCCTAGGGCGCTTCCTGCTTTACGGGTGTTTGATTCTATTTGTTGCTGCCAATTTAAATTGTCCACGTAAACAATGCCAAGATATTTTAGCGCTGTTACTTGTGGAATCGGATCATTCCGATAATGCAGTGAAAGAAATACGGGAACGGATAGAGGGAATACAAGCAGAGCACATTTGCTAACATTAGGTGAAAAAGACAGCCCGCCAAGCCATACCTTAATCTCACTCAAATATGACTGCAAGATTTGATACAAACTATTGATATCTCGGGATGACGAGAAAAATGCAATATCATTGGCGTAGACGCAAACAGGAACATTTTTATGAACGGGAATGGATGATAATAATATATTAAATAAAAGAGGTGACAGGACTGATCCTTGCGGAACACCTCTTGTTTGCTTATATGAGGCAGAAGTAATTCCCTCGTGGCAACAAAAGAATTGTCTCTCAAAAGAAACTCCTGAACCAAAGATATAATGTACTTGGGAACCTCACATTCCACTAATCTTGAAATTAATGTACTGTATTCCACACTATCGTAGGCTTTTGCGATATCTAACGTGACTAATGCAGAAAGTTCACCAGATACTTTTGCAAGGCGGATTCGGCTTTCCAAATCAACATGAGCCGACCATATAGAGCACCCCTGTCTAAATCCTACTTGCCATCTGGTGAAAGAATATCCTGACGAGCGATGAATTCACTGAGCCTACTATGAAGAATTCTTTCAATTATTTTAACTAGGTTTGAAGTAAGCGAAATTGGCCAAATGTTATCCAGGACATATCCGAGGCTTGGATTTTTTCGCAGCAACACAGCTTTAGAAATTTTCCATGCGCTTGGAATCCATGTGTGCTGTAAAAGCAGTTAACAAAAAGTTGACAGTGCTTCTTTATTGCGAACACCGGTCTAATCCCCTAATGTTGATAGTGACTATCTTCGTCGTTCACACAATATTTAACACCTACTATACCACACCCCCTAATCGTAGAACCCTACCAAAAGGGTGAGATCTGTTCCCGTTGAAGAGAACGATCGAAATGTTGAACCTATCAGTTTACAAAAGCTTGGTGACCCGAATCTAACGAAAAAAATTCTAGTTATCTTACCAGGAGGTCTTGACTGAGGCGGTCTGCGACGATATAAAGGCTCAAATAACTTGTTGCTACATAGAAGTGTTGCCATTTGGGTTGTTGTAATGGTGAAGTGAAACTGTCGTCTTGACCTATCTTCCTCTATATTTCGTTGCTCCTTCATTTCATTATGACCCCAAAATTAGAGCAGACAAGAAATATTTTTGTGGGCTTGACTGCTGTTGTGAAGAATTTCAATCGAGCTGAAGATAACGTTGGTCACTATTCGACTTACATAGTCACTAGATCACCTCGGCAGAATGAAAAAGTTGTTTCGAAGAACGTTCGTGGCGGCTAGTGGGTTGTCTGAACTGTTATTCGTAAAATAATTCCCACTCCAGTAATTCCTTTTGACGTCCCCCCTCTGCAAAAAAAAAACAAAAGAGGCCAAAGACTTGAAAACTTACGCAGTTCTTCAGACAGCGCTATCGTTGACATGCGATCGATACCACGAACTGAGACATGATAGAGTGATCTCTAGACGTGACCACATACGAGAATCTCATTTCAGGGCCTCGCATCGTCATTGTTTGTCTTTGTTTGCGCAGAGCGAGCGAAGATGTCTGCGTAGGTTAGGTGAAACGCTGTGGAGGCCAGCCATACTTCTTGAAATGAATGCGTTCGCAATAAGCGACAGCACAATTTTTTTATTCATCTGAGACATGACTTCTTTTCCTCTAGGAGCTAAGTACTAAACGAAGGTGCTTGGTGTGTCGGAGATAAATACGCCCCGTTGTACGGCTGTCTATAATTAGAAATGAATCAGAAGTGCCGGCGGCCCGCAGTGTAGCCGGCACCTCTTCGGATCATTAAAGTTCTTTGTACCGTACTTAGCGTATCTTTCTTCGGATTTCTTGATATTTTAAGTGAAGCCTTTCGCGTAGCTGTGCGTTTGTGTTCGTCTCGCACGACTGTTTACAATGATGAAAGCCAAGAACGAGACGCGCATAATCCCACATATTGCTCCCAAACTTCTTCCACAGCGTTGCATACCAAAGAGAGGTTTTTTTAACGATGTTGCTCGAGTGGAAATTATTTCCCAGGAATGAAGCGGTGCCTATGGTAAGATGGCGGCTGTGGCTGCTATTTTATTAGTAGGGGCGTGATAGACTATCAACGTTCAGCTATTAAAAATGAAGCGTTTCCCTCGAACGCCAAACAAGTTTAATGTAGAAACTTTTTCTGGTCACTAAGTGCTGCCAGTGTGTCCTCTAGTGTTACTAGTTTTTCTTAGTAAGCCTCTGATTTTCAGTCGCCTATACACCTTTCCACAGGAAGGAAAAAAACACCGCCATGATGGGCTGTGCGCGGGAGTACAAAGGCTAAGGGTGCAGCGTTGCCAGTGCATTTTCGAGGGGACGCGACAATTTGCACAGCCCAAGGAGGGCTAAGGCGGCACCCAGGGAGGCGTTTATGAAAAGGTGAATACTCGTTTCTGCGTGTTACATCGTCGGAAGTTATCTTTCGATGTATAATACCGTAGAATTTGGACTAACATATCAAAGCCACCTGATTTCTCAGTGAGCACTATCACAAAAGAGCTTGTTTCCGACAACTTCGGATGGCAAACCCTGACATAACTTTTGCCGGCAAGGCATTGCCGAAGCTTCCATTCAGAATTTTTTTAAAAACCTTCTTAGTTGCACCTGATGTAGGAAACAGAGTATGTATAGTAGCGGAGCTTACCTACTAAGAGCTCCTTGTGTATAGCAGCATAATATACAGCACAATGGACAGCCTGCCAACCATTTCCAATCGCAGGCAGCATAGCAAAGCTGTTACGGACGCGCAACGAAATATGGTAAATAGATGTTTAATACCACTATCTCCAGCATCGTGTTTGACCCAACCATAATGTGGAGAATACAAAGAAGACGTTAACGCTCGTGACGCTATTGCACGTGAGGGCACGCAGCACGAGCAGAACGTGGCTTCACGAGGCCCAAGGAAAGCCCACGTCATTCTGTCCGCCATTCGAGTCGGCGGGCACCGAAAGAGATACCGTCTGGGTCCATCTTCAGGATCCGGCGATGAAGCTTGAGCAAGACGAGTCCCTGGGAAAGCAGTCGGAAGACACCTGCGCCATCGCTTTTTCTTTTTCAGCTCAGCGCTGCTTCGAAACCGACGAAGAGAAGCAGGGTTGCTCGGGCGTGGAACGGCCGTTGAGAGCCACAACGGGGGAACAAGCAAGCAAGCCAGCAAACGCCATCCGCGGCTGCTCGAGTTACGACCACGACAGCGTTCCCTGGTATGATTCCGTCGACTACTGCGGCGCCACCGGCGACTTCTGGAGTATAAACTATGCTCTAGAAACGACACGTCAAAGGTTTGATGCTTTCGTAACCGAAGGCGCCGAAGAAGAACGCGGCAGAGCTCTGCGAATGCACTTGATTTTGCCCTTCGGAAATGGTTGTCCTATGGGACGATGGTTTCCTTTCCACGGACCTGTCTCGCGACCACGTGGACTCTTCGGAATCGTAGATGGCAAGCGGGTGCTCGCTCGGCGTCGTTCGATCCCCTTGTCGCGGCTGCCAACGCGCCCATTACCAGCCCTACATGCAGCGAGGCTCCGAGACTTCTGGTGTGGCACCGAAGATCTCCGATCGCAGAGGCCACGCTTCACAGGAGTCCATCTCGCCCACCCAAAGTCGACGCCGACACGTGTCGGTGTCGATCATAGCGTTGTCGCGTTACGGGCGTCCATCGGCAAGCGGATGACGCCGGCTCCGACTAGACGCACGAGGCGGGAGTATCGTCTTCGTCGTGGCCGTCGTCGTCCGAACACGGGAGGCGAGAGTGGCACACCTGCAGTTCGCTTAGTTACAGCGATTACGACGGTACGATGATGACGATCAACTTCTGGAGTCTTCTTTGCCTTGCGCTCAACAGCGGACCTGCTTTGCCTCGCACCTGTAAGACGATTCCAAGTGCCATCATGTATGCCTTGTTCGCGTCGGTGGTGACGTCCTTGAAAGTGTGAAACTAGCGATGCATGGCGGCGGTACATGGGCGCGCCAGAGTGTGAAGCGGCCGGCGGCAGAAACCCAGTGCCAAGGAGCACAAGTTGTTCAAGGCCGGAAAAGCTGCTAGAGATCTCCACGCAGATAATTCTTTTTTTGTTACATTATCTTGCTTTAGTGTCTTTGTTTTGGTTGCATATTTTATGAAGATTGTTATGTTGAATAAATATTCGAATCGAAAACAACTTTTAGTCGTCACTGTTTGCGGCACGGAGTTTGGAGCCTGCTATACCAAACCCCCTAAGCCGAGACCCTACCAAATGGTGTAAGACCTGTGCTCGTTGGAGAGAACGATTGAAATAGTAAACCTATCGGTGCGCAAAAGTTGGACGACCCGAGTCGTAACGAAAAATAATTCTACTTATCTTACCCGCAGGCTTTGACTGCTGAAGCGTTCGGAGATAATAGGCTCAAATAACTAGTAACTACATTAGCAGTGTTGCCTTTTGGTTGTAGTTGTTAAAGTTTATGTTATAGTGAAACTTTTGACTAAATCTGTGTTGTTTTGTGACACTTTCATTTCATCTTGACCGCCAAGAAAGTTTTTTAGCAGCTTGACTGTTGTTGTGAAGAAGTTTATTGCCACATGAGCATTATTTTCACTCGAGCAATCTACCTGGAGGAGATGAATGACCTCAATATTAACAAAGTTTATTCAGACGACGTCGTTGTTGAGACGCGAGTTCAGATCAGCGGTTGAGAGAGAATAAAACGTTTATTAGATTTTTTGCGAGACTCGATCGGTGAGTAGGGTCCTAAGTGAGGGATCACATTGGTGCGGGCCATTGGTCTTAGCACATTTCACGAGGGCCTTTTGGTGTCTTCAGATCCAAGCTCGACAGAGCTGCTGTACACCCTCCCATGTTGTTTCGTGTCCTGGGCCTCAATGGGGGAGGATCGAGGCGCGACCACAAAGGACAATGCCATTTCACTGCCTTTCGTTCCTACTCTTGCTTTTTCAGAAGAAAGGGCAGAAGTGGCAATTGCGTCGTCAGTTTCAAATTTGTATTTTTCAATTCGTTTACCTGCATTTGCCTCTATTTATCAAGCGGAACCGCTAGAAATTGTTTTATCATTACGCAAAATACGCTTATCAATAGCAGAATATGTCATTCTGACAGACTGTCTATCTGTTCATTAACTGAATCTAATATGTCGAATATGCTTAGGTGTTTAGGTAATATGTAATATGCTTAGGTGTTTTGTGCTCTCCCAAGATATTTATGTCTTCTTCGATAGGGCTGGGTACTAGATGACAGAACATTAACCCTCAGTGATGCAGGCTTGCAGTGGCATAACTTGATGGTATCATACTTTCTATATTGCCGACGCTGGAATTTTTTTCTGCGGCACGATTTGGAAAAAATGCCATATTGGATAAGTTCGGCGAGTCTTGTTTGGCAACATCTGAATTTCTTTATCTCAACTATCCTAAGAAAAATCTATGGTGCCCTTCCAGAGCGGCAGAAATGTCAGTTACCAAACTACGATGCGGAGCTCCACCCACTGAACTTTTACCTGCACAGGTCTCTTTTCCTGCAGTCACCCTTATGCCTCCACTACAACTAAAATGAATCTCTTCACTATTTCCTTTTATCATGCGTATTATTTACAAATCAAAGAAAAATATTGTTAGAAGAACCTCTCCATAGGATAGCTATAAATTTATCTCTTCCGGTGGTACTTTCAGTTGGAGCAACTGAAAAGGGCTTTGACTCCATGATTGTTTGTAAAGCTGCAGGCGATTTCCTTAAAAAAAACAAGACGGAGAGAATGTTAAGCATAGGCTTTCTTTTGTTTTTTGTCAACCCTACTAGGAAGAGGGAATAACCTTATTCAAAGTCCGGCGAGTTGGTGGGTCGGGCCAATGGCCTCGTCCATGTTACGGCAAGAAGTTTTTGTATCCTGGCGGCATCCTCAGCCCGCTGGACCGCCCAAGTCTTATCTTCGAGAGCGGGGTTGCCTGGCGAATTCCCTTATGGATTTTGTTTTATTGCGATAGCAATTATATGCACACTCACAGCTGGAATTCGCGGTCGGCGTCGATGTCATGCACCCTATATGTGTACGTATTTATATACATGAAAACGCAAGAAAAATTTGGCCCCGTATATCTGCGTGTTACTCTGTAAATGTTGCCGAAAGACGATAGTCTTGCGTCTGGAGAGAGTGAACAAAACGTTTATTTGATGTTCTGCGTGAGAAAATCGGTGAACGGTTTTCTGGAGGCGCTGCGTTAGAGTGCCTCGAGCAAGCAGCGGGGGCTAACGAGCGCATCTAGTCACTTCACACGTGAGACGTGAGCGCTATCTGGCAGTTATCTTGGAAATTGAAGGGCGTGCGCCCTGCGCACCCGTCTCGGATGTGATAAGATGAAAAACGCAAAGTTACGGGTAGGGGCCACCACGGTGTCGTCTTTGCAAGGAGTTGGAGACACTTGCCTTTTCGTGCAAGCATTGCCTGGTCAGCGCAACGTGATAACAGATATGGTCCTTACAATTAATATGTGTGCCTTGTCTAGTAAGAGACACACATACAAAATATGGACATGTTGTTATGGTGCCTCAGATATGCGTAATAATTGCTTTTTAATTGACAATCGCACAAGTATGAACGCTGAACTTTGAGGAATATTGGTGGGTGCTGTGGAAGGGGTCAGCCGTTTGGAGTATCGTTTGGCCACATTGGTGCTGTTTGGGGTACCGATAAGGGCGGACAAACGAAATTGTACAGACAGACAGAAAGACAGACAGACAGACAGACAGACAGACAGACAGACAGACAGACAGACAGACATACATACATACTGTGGTATAAGGCGTCGCTACCGACTACAGCGCTGTGCGGTGGCACGCGCTCGGTGGCCGCCACGGAGAGAAGAAGAAGATGGAATAAACAAGATGTCTCCGTTTATGCTGTGCTATTCATTATGTACGATGTAACATATTTTGGCGACGAGGATTCACCAGCCCATGTGCTACCGGCCTGAACCTCATCTGTGCCCTCGTTTATTGCCTACCATCTTCTACGATGAGTATTTCGGGGCTACAGCCGCCACCTCCGTTCCTGTCGTCACCTGGACACCCGGACATTCCATGGGAGCAATGGATCCAGGCTTTCAAGAATTACATGGTTGCTTCGGGCGCCTTCGACCTACCTGCCATTCGTCGGAAGGCGATCCTGCTCAACTGCTTGGGCTTGGAAGGACAACGTATCTTCCAGACTCTGACGACTACTGACGACCCGTGCCTCGTGCCTGCGAGCGCTGCGGCAGGTACACTGACGTCCCCTAGTCCTGATGTGTTCGACCGCGCCATCGCGACGCTGGAAGGTCACTTCAAAACCACGTCGAACGTCACTGCAGCGCGTCACCGTTTCCGTCGACGTACGCAGGCCCCAGGTGAGACTGCGGCTGATTACGTCACCGCGCTGAGAAGTCTTGTAGGAGCATGCAATTTCGGTGATCTAACGGACGACATGATACGCGACCAGCTCATAGAGAAAACCACAAGTGGATACTTACGTGAACGCCTTCTGCTGGAAGAGTCTCTCACGCTTTCTAAGGCTCTTACCATTGCCAAACAGCATGATCAAGCGACTAATGAAGCAAGAGAACTTGCACAAAATGACTTGCAAGTTCATCGTGTAAAAGATACTTCAAATCACAGAGAACGGCATTGTAGCACATGTACTTGCTATAACATGCACGGTCAAAGTCGCATATCTCCGAAAGAGCAAGTATGTTATCGTTGTGGTTCTACGGCACACCTTGCAAATAGCTCTCTGTGCAAGGCCAAAGCGCATAGGTGTCGACAATGTGAGAAAATTGGCCATCTTGAAAAGGTGTGCAAGTCATTGCGGAAGTTTGAGAAGAATGTTCAGCATGTAGCGGAAGGTAACGATACAGCTGATCCAGACGACCATTTAAGTGTTTGTCAGATCTGGAGCCGTAAGAAGGGAATTTACGCAGCGTTGGAAATAGAAGGAATTTCTGTACCATTTTTGATCGATACAGGATCATCGGTTTCGATCCTGGCCGAAGAACTTTACCAACGCTATTTTTCTAAAGCGTATCCACTGAAGTCTACATCCGTCCAGCTTCTCGATTATTCGAAGGCAGCAATTCCTATACAAGGATGCTTCATTGCTACTGCCTCATTTCACGGCCGATGCACTTCTGTTCTACTATACGTTGTGCCTGGGGGAACAACCATTCTGGGATTAGACGGCATCGCTGCTCTGGATATGAAGATCCAAGGGTCACCGCTCAGGTGTCTTCTAATGACGCAAGAAACTCCTGTGCTACCTCCAGAATTACGTTCTGAGTTTGAGCACCTATTTGCAAAAGAGCTGGGAACTGTGAGAGGTTTCACTCACAAGGTCAGAGTTCGCGCGTCTGTACAACCGGTGGCCAGCAAACTGAGACGACTGCCACTTGTCATTCGCGAGCAAGTCTCGGCAGAAGTTCAGAAATTAGAAGCTCAGGGCATCATTGAGCGTGTCGACTCTTCTGAGTGGGTCTCCCCTATTGTCGTAGCCAGAAAAAAAGACGGCTCGATTCGCATGTGTGTTGACTTACGGGAGCCAAACAAAGCTGTGGTAGTAGACAGTTTTCCTTTGCCACAAACTGAGGAGCTCCTGAACAGCCTGGCTGGGGCACAGCGTTTCTCGAAGCTAGACTTAGCTTCTGCATATCACCAGTTACCGCTCAGTTCAGAGAGCCGTGACCTTACCACGTTCATCACTCACGATGGACTATTTCGCTTCAAGAGGGTTTGCTTCGGACTAGCGTCGGCGCCATCAGCGTTCCAGAAAATGATGCACATGATCTTGAAAGGGTGCAAATGTGTCCTATTTTACATTGATGACATCATCGTGTATGGGCGATCCCGAGAGGACCATTTGGGAAACTTGCGCGCTGTATTGCAACGTCTTTCTGATGCTGGCCTCCGGCTCAACAACAAGTGTGTCTTTGACGTGGCAGAGTTGACTTTTCTAGGTCACGTTGTGAGCGCCAAAGGATTATTTCCGTTGATGTCATCCATTGAGGCGATAACAAAGGCACCATCACCTACAAATATTAACGAACTCCGCTCGCTACTGGGGCTTGCAGGCTTCTATTCCAAGTTCATTCCTCATTTTTCGGATGTTGTCGAGCCAATGCGCGCCTTGCTACGAGGACAAGCCTCTTTCGTTTGGAGTGCGGCAGCACAGAGCAGTTTGGAGCGCCTGAAATCTCTGCTCACATCTTGCGAAGTGCTTCATCTTTTCGATCCTCACTTGCCTGTGTTCATTACAACTGATGCTTCAGGATATGGATTAGGTGCAGTACTTCAGCAGGACAACGGGACCTCACTGCAAACTGTCGCATTCGCCTCCCGCACACTTCAACCGCATGAGCGGAAATACTCAGTCGGCGAACGTGAGGCCCTTGCCTGCGTCTGGGCTTGCGAACACTGGCACGTTTATCTATGGGGACGACCTTTCATCTTACGAACGGATCACGCAGCGCTGGTTACGCTCCTTTCGACGAAAGGCACCGGTCACCGACCATTAAGGATTGCGCGCTGGTCCTCACGGTTGCTCTGCTACAACTATACCGTCGAATACAGGAAAGGTAGCGAAAACGTCGTGGCTGACGCTCTCTCCAGGCTACCCGTCCAGAGTTTAATCCGCGATGCACCAGAAGAGGAATTTATCTGTTTGTTGTCTCCCGTAGTTACCATGCCAGAACTTCAAGAAGCAAGTGCCAATGATCAGATTATCTGTGAAGTTAAGCACTTCACGACTACTTCTTGGCCTGACAAGAAATCACTGTCAAAAGAATTGCTACCTTACTTTTACGTGAAGGCTGAACTCTCTGTCGTAAGTGATATCCTATGCCGGGGTGACAGGATTGTCGTGCCTGCAACTTTGACACGCCGCCTTATGGATCTGGCCCACGAGTCACACCCAGGCATTAGTCGTACCAAAGCTCGCCTGAGAGAGTCCTATTGGTGGCCATGCATGGATAGTCACATTGAAGAACTGGTGCGCACATGCGTGATTTGCCAGTCTTGTGACAAGTCCGCACGTACCTTTCCAGCGCCACTGCAACCTGTTCCTCTTCCTGACGCGGCGTGGGAAAAAATTGCCATCGACATTGTGGGACCATTCTCGCAAGCTTCGGCCGACTACCGTTATGCAATTACTGCCATTGACTATTATAGCAAGTGGCCTGAAGTGGCGTTCGTGCGAGATGCGACCACTTCTACAGTGAAGAAGTTTTTACTTGAACTTTTTGCGCGAGAAGGCTACCCACGTAGTATTGTATCCGATCATGGACCACAGTTCTCTTCAGCAAGCTTTGACGAGTTTCTCACGGAGCGTGGAATAACGCACTACAACTCTTCCGTGTATTACCCACAAGCTAACGGCTTGGTGGAAAGATTCAATAGGGTGCTGAAGTCGTACATTCAACTAGCCCTGCTTGAACGTCGTGACGTACGAACAGCCATGCTTGATTACCTGCAAGTATATCGCTGTACGCCTCACGCGACTACTGGTGCGACACCCGCTGTTCTTCTTCATCGACGCCAACCTCGCACCAGACTTGACATATTGGGATTGCCCGACAGATGCTTCAGCACGGACCCGTCAAGGGCGATTTGAACAGTTGCGAGAGCGCGTACAAAACAAGCAAATGATCTCGAAGAGCTACACCGATGAAAAACGTGGAGCCAAGGAACCCAGTTTCGTCGTTGGTGATTACGTGCGCGTTAAGACAACTGCAGCTCACGGTAAGCTGTCTTCACAATTCTCCGCGCCCAAGAAGATCATTGGAAAACGTGGACCGGCCTCGTACCTCTTGGAAGATGGGCGTGTGTGGAACGCATCCAAGTTAATCGCAGTTCACCCCGGAGCGGTCAACAAAATGAAATCGGGCACCCCTGCTGTTATGAACTGGACACCTGCATTTAATCGGTCTTCTCATGCATTACAGCCTGAAACCTCTGCTCTTATGAACTGGTCCCCTGCATCTGATCGGTCATCTAGTGCGCCCCAATGGGACACATCAAGAGCGGATGGTCATGAAAGGGCAGACCCCGTATCATCTCCACTAGACGGCACGCAAGCTTTGACCAGTCCAGGATTTAATGCGCCTGCAAGGAAAAGCAAGCGTAAAAGGAAGACCCCAAAGAAATTGAAGGACTTCATTAGGAAGTAGACAAAAACAGTTTTGTGTGTTTCTACCATTTATTTTTTATTTATTTATTTTATTTTCTTTTTTTTTTGCAAGAGGGGATATGTGGTATAAGGCGTCGCTACCGACTACAGCGCTGTGCGGTGGCACGCGCTCGGTGGCCGCCACGGAGAGAAGAAGAAGATGGAATAAACAAGATGTCTCCGTTTATGCTGTGCTATTCATTATGTACGATGTACACCCC
>WOVY01011900.1:0-92961 GCA_013436015.1 Rhipicephalus annulatus | reverse complement strand
CGTTACTTTCTTCGGAAGGGCAGCCAGTTTTTCGCTAATTATGAAAGAGTCCACACCAGTGTCCACAGAAGCGCTGACTTCGCGACCATCTAACAGAACAGGATGTCTAAGGAAACTCTTCTGCAATCAGCCGGTGATGTCGTTGTCGATGTATCGTCGGTACCTTCAGTCCGCGTCAATAGGGGGCCTTGAGCATGACCAGTCTGAGCGGCCTTGTCCCCGAAGGTCGCTGGGCTCGTTTCCCCGACGCGGGCTAGGTGACCGGCCCTGCACCACGGCCAAATAGTGTGATGATTCGGCGAGAACTGCCGTGGTGATGGAGAACGCGAGTGCTGCCGAGATGTCGTTCCACGCTGCTGGGTAGCGTAGGCCAAAAATAAGCAAGTTATTTCGTCGACTGCGGTTTTCAAGGTCGTCAATTTTTTTGTCAGCCCGTCTACTTGTTTTTGTAGGTCAGCTACCTAGTTGTGTTAGAAGCGACAGTTCGAGAAAGGTCATCCAGTTTTTTTTCGATACTGGTCAGCCTATCAACCGTTTTACTTAATTGTTGGTTGACCGCGCTCGAACTGTCTTTCAGCTCGCGAATATCATTGATAATAGTTTTCAGCATTGCTTCTGTTGTGGGGCCCGGATTAGGCTCAACATCACCACACGACGACAATAGGTCAACCAGGCATTCATAAACGGCACAGTACGCAAGAAGCAATGACCGTGGGCACGGCAGAAGCACAAGGCAAACATTGTCGTCTCGATAACATGAAAGATTGCGATCGTCTCTCACCTGTACGAAAAACAGAGCGGATTTCTGAGCAACATATTCGCAGAGCTTCCGCCGTGCCCACTGGTGAAGATGGCCCGGTCCAAGCGATTTATACTCTCTTCCATCGCTGACGTAATCGACGTCGTGCTGAGCTGCGCAGCTGGTTGGGGTGGCCAAGAGCGCATGCCCAGGAGTTCGTCGCTGAAGCAGCATTTTGAAGAATCCATGTTCCAGCTGCCACGGTGCCAATCCTCGCTGATGTCCGGGAGAGCGCTGCACTCCGCCTGCCCGTGACCGGTGGATGAAGCGAAGACCACGGCCTGTACGAAAAACAGGAGCGGATTTCTGAGCAACATATTCGCAGAGCTTCCGCCGTGCCCACTGGTGAAGATGGCCCGGTCCAAGCGATTTATACTCTCTTCCATCGCTGACGTAATCGACGTCGTGCTGAGCTGCGCAGCTGGTTGGGGTGGCCAAGAGCGCATGCCCAGGAGTTCGTCGCTGAAGCAGCATTTTGAAGAATCCATGTTCCAGCTGCCACGGTGCCAATCCTCGCTGATGTCCGGGAGAGCGCTGCACTCCGCCTGCCCGTGACCGGTGGATGAAGCGAAGACCACGGCCTGTACGAAAAACAGGAGCGGATTTCTGAGCAACATATTCGCAGAGCTTCCGCCGTGCCCACTGGTGAAGATGGCCCGGTCCAAGCGATTTATACTCTCTTCCATCGCTGACGTAATCGACGTCGTGCTGAGCTGCGCAGCTGGTTGGGGTGGCCAAGAGCGCATGCCCAGGAGTTCGTCGCTGAAGCAGCATTTTGAAGAATCCATGTTCCAGCTGCCACGGTGCCAATCCTCGCTGATGTCCGGGAGAGCGCTGCACTCCGCCTGCCCGTGACCGGTGGATGAAGCGAAGACCACGGCCTGTACGAAAAACAGGAGCGGATTTCTGAGCAACATATTCGCAGAGCTTCCGCCGTGCCCACTTATTATTATTATATATTACCTGCAGTGAGCCACAAGCTGGCAACTAGTGCGTAAACACTAATTCCTTCTCGAGTCAGGAAAAATCCACTAGAGCATTGTTAACAATGAGATAAGAATACCTTCAGGACCTTCAACGCAAAAACATTTGGTCGGTCTGTCTGTTTGTACGCCCTTAACAGTACCCTAAAGGGCACCAAAGTGACCAAACGATGCTCCAAACGTCCAACCCCATCCGCAGCGCCCACCCAATATTGCTCAAGGTTCAGCGTTCATACATGTGCGATTGGTAAATAAAAACGAATTATTACGCACATCTGAGGCACTATTACAACACGTAATATTCTGTGTGTGTGTTTCTTACTAGAAGAGGCACACATTAGTAATTCTAAGGACCGCTATGTTTATCATGTTGCACTTACCATGCAACACTTGCACGAAAAGGCAAGTGTTTCTAAAGCTTTGATAAGAATACACGGTCGGGGCACCTACCTGTCACCTTGCGTTCTACACCTTATCACCTCCAAGAAGGGTGCGCAGGGCGCGCGCTTCGTTTTCCAAGATAACTGCCAGATAGCGCGCATGTCTCACGTCTGACGTGACTTGATGCGCTCGTTCACCCCCACTGCACACTCAAGGCACTCTAAAGCAGTGCCCCCAGAATGCCATTCGCTGATTTTCTTGCGCAGAACTTCAAATAAACGTTTTCTTCACTCTCTCCAGACGTAAGGCTATCTATAGTCTTTCTACGACATTTGCAGTGTAACTGCAAATAAGGGGCCAATCTTTTTTGTTCGTCGCGTCATCAGCTCGTGAGCGTCGTCTCTGCAGAAGTGCGGCGCTCGGTTTGACAACATTTTTAGATTTGCTGTTTTCATTGTTTTTAGACGTGCATTTCAGTTTTAGCCTTACCTTGTGATGATGTCTCCTAACGCCACAAAATATGTATTTTTAAATGAGATACATATCAAAGTGTGCATTGTCTGTAAAAACAGAGGCTTTGTGCTGCTTGATGATAGCGCCAGGTATGTGAAAAAAGGTAAGACATTTTATTGCCGCGCGAGTAATTTTCTTGTTGTCTAGGTTTAATTATTATCCGTTAACTGCGATTAGGCTTGCCTTGGTTATAGCTCTATTCCAAATCTGGTGGTAGGTGTATGTGAATGTGACAGCCGTCCACATCATTGATATGACGTCTCGAGTGCCCTCTTCCTCCCCTTGGCGTTGATAAAGCACACGAAATGCTCGCTTGTTTCGTGCGATGCCGTTGCTGTCCAGCCTTTTTACCTCTCTCGGGCTGATAGGCAAGAGCACGACGCATTGCGACGTGGCCACTCGGATCTCCTCAAGTCGAATTTGTCCAGAATTCCATGTATTGTAAGTTGAGTGGCGAGATAGCTAGCTTACTCCCATCAGCACAGCCTTCTCAGCTGACACTCTCAATCATTCGGTGCGAGCATTGTGGATAAAAAGCATACCTCTCCATTTCTTCTGCAAGATCTACAGATGTGCTTTTGGATAGCTAAAACGTTTTCCTGAACTCTAGGGTCTACATACGCTGGCATAACCCGCTCGACGTATGACGAAACACGGTGCCGTTCCTGCCTCATTACCAGGGCCAACAACAGGCTGATAGTGTGATGCTCCCCACCATCCTTATCGATCGCGCCGTGAGGATGCCATAACAACAGTCTCGTCCACTGAAGCTTGCGTGTATACAGGCCGATGATGTAGCAGACGACACAGCGAACACGGCTGCGCTTGCGCGACTACGATGATGTGTTGGGGGCAGCGTGGGCTGCCCTATGCTCGCCCGAAAACTTTGCCGCTCGTCACGCTGCCGCATAGTTGATGTCGTTTGCTGTCCGAAAGGCGTACTCGGGTTGCCGTCAGGCTACCATAAAAGTGAAATTTAAGAGGCTCAGTGGTGCTGTTGCCTTTTAAAAAGCCATGCCACCTGGCATGACTGTAGAGACTTTCAAGTTCCTTCTCAAATTCTGCGTTATTGTTACCGCCCCCAGTTTTATTCAAGTTCTTATGACCGAAAAAAGCATTTGCTCAAGCTGTTGTGTCGCTCCTGTTTTTTTTTGTAATTTGTTTTATTGTTGTATCGGCTGTACGTTACCGGCTGTACATTTTAGTGAGGGACGTATATACTTCAGATACACTGTAGAATTCTACTATTTTAAAACAACTATTCAGTGTTACATATCAGCCCGATTCTAGCAATGTCCTTTGTGGCAATTTTCTGACTCGGAATGCCAGTGCTGTTTTCAAAAGAGTTGCCACCTTGTGGCGCTTCGCAATTTCTGGTTTTAAACATTACTTTGAAAAGCCGCCGAACTGCTCGTTTTATTCGCCAAAGGAATGCTTTAGTCTTACTCGCCATACATAAAACTGTAAAGACCATTGCCAAACAATGTTGTAAGTCTGCTCTTGCAAGGTGATGCTCTCACAATACGGAAAAGGAATTTGAAAACTACTTAGAGTGGTTTTTCCTGGCTGGTTTTTCTGACACGTTCTCAATCGCCGTGACTGAGGTCGCTCATCCAGAAGTTAAGAAAGAAACACCATGGTACTGGTGGTAGAGCAAGAGGTGAAAACAGTGAGACCTGAGCTCGTGTGCCGGGTTGCACGCAAGCGGCAACATGGTACAAACATGTTGCAAACGAACGCGGGCTTCAGCTTCAAACACCTCCCTCGTTTTCACGCAGATTGCATAATCAGTTCAGCCTCATGCGCATATACGGGTCAACTAATGCATTCAATTCATCACCACTGCCTCGGGCCGTTCGTCTTTGGAATGACCTCCCTGATTGCATAGCCTCCATATCTAATCACGATACATTCGGTCGCCGTCCGCTACTCACACCTGTTCACCATGTGACCCTGTTTCTGTATTCTGAGTGCATTGCGTAACGGTGATTTATATTCCCCTTGGCTTTTATTTTTAAAATGTATCCCTCTGTCGCGATGTTTCATATAAACAAGTACTGTATTCTCTCAAATTTACCTCGCCCTGTATAGCGGTAAATGTGATTTCATTTATATATATTATATATATAGTTTTTCGTTGTTCTTGCACTGATCCTGCCTGTAAAATGTTCGTTACCTGTCTGTACCATTCTGATTCCTCCCCCCTTTACCCAATGCCCTGTTCTGGGGCCTGTAAGGGTCGTTTTTGAAATAAGAATAAAGAATAAAGACATTTTTCTCGGCCGCGTAAGCGCTCTCGGCTCTACAGACATATAGTACTATCTCGTAGCTGCTACCAAGTGGTGGTGGCGAGAAAAACGCAAGAAAACGCAAAAAAATGTGCCACTGGCGTTTATGAATATACGCTGTTCGGTGGCAAGCGCTATATCAGCCAGAAAGGAAGGTACGGGGCTTGAGCATGTAGTAGCTTGAGCTCTTGCTGAAACATAAAGGTCGACTTTGCTTAGTCACACAACTCACGTAACTGTGAGCCGCACCTGAACAAAAATTAGATTGTTAGTAAAAAGCAGCGACACCAAGACTCATGCATTGAGTAAAGGATTGTATTAAAACTTAAATGTTTCTTATCCATCAGTAATACTTTATTGTTTGTCTTGCTGGCACAGAGCAAGTTCTTAAATCGCAGACTGTATTCGGATTGTATGAAATCTATGTGTGCGTAGCTTGCTCCGTATGTTTGTGCCAATTTATTTCAATGGAATGCGTGATGAATAAAGAGTTGAAAGTTTTTGTCCCCCTTGAATCCTTCTGTCATTATTTTTTCAACGCAAAAACAGTCAAACAATTTGTAGTTTGTACACATTCAATCAATGCACAGCCTAATACAAGTATAGCAATGTAAAAATTTTTTGTGGAAGTGGCCTGGAATATTGAATAGTAGCGGAAGAGCATGCGTGAGGTAGCTCTTAGTCATCCTGAGAAAAATCAGATTTCTGAACTGCTGTGTTTTCTTGATAGTCCCAGGTGAACAATATAGATACGTGTTGCCCTAAGGTTCTGTCTGTGCAACGAAATTGCAGCGTGGCCGGGGCAGACCACTAAGACCTAGTCAGTCGCGGCAACCAGAAGCGTCATCAGACTCATCACTAAAGCACCAAGTCAAAAACCCAGAATTGTTTCGAGCGACCATAGCGTAGCGACGAAGTCAGCATTGGCCACCAAAGACAATATCTTGCTTCATCGATGACTCCTGTGGCACAGCCAACGTCGTCCACCCGAACGTATTTCCGGAGCCCTCTGTGCACTGTGGCAGCGTCACCTAATGTAATGTATATGTAGTGCAGCTCGGACATGTGAGCGTGCGGGGCTTTGGGGAAAGAAGAACGAAGCAGAATAAGAACAGCCCGCCCGCAGCAAGGGTGTTGTTTATTGTTTCTTTCTTACAAAGTATACATTTCTTCGAGTAATAATGTTTATATGCCCACACATGGCGCAGAGTTTAGTCAACGTATGGGGCAGCGTTTTCTCCTCTGCAATCTGGCCGAGTGCACACCCATGGCAAATCCCGTTCTCTACTACACAAGTCTTCGTTACAGAAGACAAGGTGTGAACATTTAGAAGACTGCTGAATACGGGCTCACAAGCATAACGAAAAGTATTGGCAGATCTCACGTAGAGTGGGAATTAGTGATACGCGAAGAACGAATGAGCAAGGTTGACAAGTCTCTTTGGAATCAGCACGACGTTCCAAGGTGGACGTAAGTTACGCCGTAAATGACTTCTATGTCATGATTATCATGTTTGCGCCTGAAAATTATGTTCGTCGCCCATTCATGTCACGCAGTAACGAATTTGGTATATGTGATGTTAGTGAAACGGCTGCCAGCGCGCTATGAGTGTAACATGTCATGTTTTACATGACACGCATGTCATGATTATTATGTTTGTATATGTCATTTACTTTCGTCGTGTAGTCACGTCACTGAATACTAAATTTGGTATTTGTGCAGCTAGCAAAACCGCCACGAGTCTGCTATGAGCGTAGCATATATTTATGTTTTACATGGCACGCATATCTTGATTATGATGTTTGAACGTGCCATTTACCTTCGACGTCCATTCACGTGACGTAATACCAAATTTGGTATATATGACGCTAGCGAAACGGCCGTGAGTGCACTATGAGTCTAGCATGTGTCTTACATGGCATGCATATATCACGATTATGATGCTTGAACGTGTCACTTGCCTCCATCCTTCATTTACGTGACGTAATAACAAATTTAGTGTAGCTGGCTGAACGGCTGTGAGCGCGTCATAAGCGCGGTGAGTATACATGTTTTAAAGTTACTTGTATGTCACCGTTACCTTGTTTGAACCACGGAGATACCTTCGTCATGTCTCACTTTCCGTAATACTAAAATTGATGTATGTGAAGCTAGCAAAATGACCACGAGCACATCATCACCATAGCATGTATTCATGTTCTTATATGACACGCATATCATATATATTTTGTTTTAACCAGTCATACACCTTCGTCATCCATTAGAGTCCCGTAACACCAAATCTGACATGGATGAAGATAGCGAAACGACCATGTGCGCATCATGAGCGTGGCATGTAGTCATGTACTTACACGACACGCATGTCATGATTTTTACGTGAGGACCTGTAACTCATGTTCGCCATGCACTCATGTCATACCAGTTTTGCATATGTCATGTGATCAAAAGCATCATAGGAGAAGGAAGATCATGACAGGAAAATCTCAAGATTCATAACATACACTTCATAATTTTCATGATTTGACTACTCTGTTATGCTCCTCATGCAGTCATGTTATGTCACACCAAATTTGGTATAGGTTCCATTAATAGAACGGCCAAGAGAGCTAAAAGTCGTAGACGGCTTGTTAGATAGATAGATAGATAGATAGATAGATATCTATATAGATAGATAGATGGATAGATAGATAAATAGATAGATAGATAGAAAGATAGAGAGATAGATAGATAGATAGATAGATAGATAGATACGGTGAAACTCGCGTAAGTTCGCTATGAAATGCTTCGCATTTAAAATATATCACTATATAGATCAAGCTACTAGCTCGACCGGATTACCTGTCGTCGATGAACTTGCGAAGAGTTGGATTAATGGATCTGCTCACAGCCATGGCGATTGCACGGGGGAAGGTAGACTCCTTGGCCAAATAGTACCTCCCGGCAGCAAGTTTCCGGCGACAGGTACGCGAAGCCTGGTAGAGCAGTGTGGTGACGTCGCTGAGGATTACGGCTTTTCCTTCGAGAACCATGCGGAGATTGTCATTGTCGTATAGCTTCGCTTCGTCTCGCAGACCATCCCGCTTGATAACTAAGTTCCACACACCACGGTATTCTTCCACGTCGGTGGCCTTCTGCGTAAAGTGTTTCCATTGTATAGACTATGCGAAATCCCATCAAGTGCTGTGATTATATTGCCTACTAGACAAGTACACGTCATACACCTCAAACAAACAGTGAAAAACAAGGACAGCTTGGCCGCTTGGATTTCATAATGTGTCTAAAAAGTTATCTACAGGTAAGCACAGCAATAAAGGATTGTGGGACGTTTAAGCTTTGCTTTCAAGAGTTTAACGCGATAGCGATACCCTGCGCCCTGGTACATATTTCAAACACTGAGTGCATGAAATCGCTTTGAACTTGCTATGCACCCACTAAGTGGCCTCAGGAGAATCAGTGCAGTAACATGTGTGCCTTGTGTAGTAGGTAACTGACTTTAACAGTGAAGTTATTATGATATCGGAGCGGTTGAGCGGTGTGATCTCAATAGTGACGAAGACGCGAGTGGAGACGGCCGCATCGCGGTGAGCCGCGTTCCCATACGAATGAACACAGTTCCTAGTCCAGAATAGCCACGCAGCGACCTCAAGCAAGATGGGGTCTCAGCAGTTTTGCCTCAAGTGGAACAACCACCAGTCGAACATGCTGGCCGTGTTCGAGCAGTTTTTATCAAATGAAGCACTGGTGGACGTGACGCTAGCCTGCGAAGGCCTATCGTTGAAGGCCCACAAGGTGGTTTTGTCAGCTTGCAGTCCTTTTTTCCAAGATCTCTTCATCAAAACCCCTGCAAGCACCCTATTGTGATCATGAAGGACATGCGCTACATGGACTTAAAAGCCATTTTCGAGTTTATGTACCGGGGAGAGGTCAACGTTTCTCAAGACCAACTCTCGGCGCTTCTCAAAATAGCAGAGACGCTCAAAGTGAAAGGACTCACGGAGGTCACCGGTGAGAACAAGCATGGTGCGCTCGTGAGTGTGGATGGTGCGGACCCTAAGCCAGTGGGCACGCCTCGTGCCGAATCTCCGCCACTTAGTAAACAAAAAATAGGGCGGCCTCGGAAACGATCGCCCAGCGATTCCAACAAGAGCTGGGCGATCTGGGCGAGTTCTGGTGTGCGATTGCAATGTACACGTTTACCAGGCTATAATACTGCAATATTTCATATTGCCACGTGCTAGGAGCACGAAGAAACGTACAAGGATCGAGACGCGACTGTCAAAATTTGAGAAGCAAAGAAGGACGTCTCCACGGGCACTGGTTGCTCGTCTTCGTCTTCTTCGTTCACTGGCACAGAACTGGCTCACTGTTCGCTGGCACAGAACACCAGGTGGCATTACTCCTCCCCCCAAGAGAGCATCGACCCGATGCTAAAGAAAAGTGTGCACAGTAGTGGGTCAAAGTAGGTAACATAACACAAACATTAAACAAAGTTGCGCACGACAGAAAATGCGTCCTGGGCCCGGCCATCGAAAATAAACGGCATTCACTGTTCACACAAAGAGTTCACTGGCAAGCGAAGAAAATTCGCATCACCGCGTAAAGTAAGATTTTAGGCGGACGACGTGTACAGTCTCTGGGCGTGGTAACCTGCGCTTGGATGATGGTGAGCCTCCGTCTGGAACCACTTCGTATTTGACGTTGCTCACATGTCTGAGTACTTTGTAAGGTACAAAGTACTTCCTCAAGAGTTTCTCACTGAGGCCTCGCCTCCTAATGGGTGTCCAAACCCAGACTTGGTGACCAGGTTCATAATTAACTTCTCGATGGTGGATGTTGTACCGCTGTGCATCTGCGCACTGTTGAGTTCTTATGTGCACATGGGCCAGTTGACGTGCTTACTCAGCGTGCTGAATGTACTCATTCATGTCGGGGGCTAATTGGTCGAGCTCGTCGATGTCCTTATACGGGATCATGGCGTCTAGAATAGTTCTGGCATCTCGACCATAAACGAGCCGAAATGGCGGGAAGCGTGTAGTTTCTTGCGTTGCAGTGTTGCACGCAATTGTTACGCACAGCAGGATGTCGCCCATGTTTTGTGCTGCACATCCACGCACATATAGATCATGTCGGCTAGCGTTTTGTTTAGCCTTTCTTTTAAACCATTACTCTGAGGGTGGTACGCAGTGGTCTTTCGATGGGTTGTATAACTCAATCTGAAGATATCATCCATGAGCTTCACTGTGAATGATGTCCCTCGATCAGTGATGACATATGACGGGGCGCCATGCCGTAGCACAATTCGATGCATAAAAAAACTGGCAACTTCCGCTGCGGTTCCTCGTGGTAATGCCTTCGTCTCAGCGTAACGCGCCAAATAATCGGTTGCGACAATAATTCATTATTTGCTGGAAGAAGACAAAGGAAACGGACCTTGGAGGTCCATTCCCACTTGATCGAATGGTGTAGGTGGTTCGATCGGTTGTAGATGGCCTGCAGGCTTTAAGGGTGGTGTCTTGCGACGCTGGCATTCACGGCATCCCTTCACGTAGCGTTTGACACAGACAGACATTTTAGGCCAGTAGCAGTGTTGTCGCAGCCTATGCATAGTCCTCGAGTAGCCCAGATGGCCGGTTTGGGCTCGTCATGGCAAGCTAATAAGACGTCATCGCGGAGGGCTTCAGGCACGACGAGAATATGCGATCTGTCACCACCACCAGTGTTCTTTTTGTATAAGACGCCATTTCGTAGGCAAAATGATGACCACGTTCGCGCCATAGGACGAGGAATGGGCGCGGTGCCACTTTTTAGTGATCTATAATCATTATTAGATCGGCGTCATTTTCTTGCTGAGACATCAGATCTGGCCAGCTCAGCGTTGCCACGAAGGTGCCGTCCTCTTCTGTGCTTGTACTGGTGGATTGAAGAGGTGCTCGTGATTGCGTGTCGGCATCTTCGTGCTTTTTGCTTGACTTGTACACAATGGTGACATCAAATTCCAGTAGGCACAGACTCAATCGTGCTTATCGTCCTGAAGGGTCTCGTAGCTTGGTCAACCAGCACAAATCATGATGGTCAGTCACCACTTCAAGTGGTCTTCCGTAGAGATATGACCTAAAGTTTGCAATTGCCCAAATGACCGCAAGACATTCATTTTCTGATGTCGAATAGTTAGATTCTGCGCGAGACAGTGTGCGACTTCCGTAGGCTATTACCCGTTCGATGCCGTTTTGTCGTTGTACCCAAATAGCTCCAAGATCAATATTGCTGGCATCAGTGCTTACTTCTGTGTCAGAATCTTCATCGAAATGGCCTAGCACGGTAGGGGAAGAGAGTCGGTGCTGTAGTTCAGCAAAGGCAGTCTGCTGTTCGTCAGCCAAGACAAATGTTGTGTCATGACGCGTGAGGCGTAATAGTGGCTCCGCGATGTTGGAGAAATTTTCAATAAAGCGCTGGTAATATGCGCACAGACCCAAAAATCGTCTATGACTTTTCTTGTCAGTTGGAGTTGGAAAAGCGGTGACGGCAGCAGTTTTGTCAGGATCAGGCCGAACACCAACGGCGCTGACGACGTGACCAAGAAACTTTATATCTTCATAGCCGAAATGACATTTCTCAGACTTGAGTATGAGATTGGCCGATCTAATGGCTTCGAGCACATTCCGGTGTCCATCATTCGCTGGAATGTGACTGGAGTGGCACAGAGGTCGAAAGGGAGCACTTTGAATTCATAAAGGCCATCCGGCGTTACAAAAGCGGTCTTTTCCCGGTCACGTTCATCGATCTCTATTTGCCAATAAACACTCGTCAAGTCTACGGACGCAAAATAATTCGCGCGGTGCAGCCTGTCTAGAGAATCATCCACTCTGGACTACGGGTACACATCTCCCTTTGTGACATTGTTCAACTTCCTGTAGTCGACACAAAAGCGAAGCGGGCCATCTTTCTTTTTCACAAGAACGACTGGTGATGACCAAGGGCTGCCTGAAGGTTGTATCAGGCCATCCTGAAGCATTTCCTTAACCTGCGTTTGAATCGCGTGCCGTTCGGTTGGCGAAACACAATGAGGCGTCTGCCGTTGGGAGGCGCGTCGTCGTAGCTGATAATACAATGTGTCGTAATCGGTGTTTGACGTAACTTTGAAGAACGTGCAAAGCATGTTTGGAACTCCAGCAACAGCTCGCTCAAACGTTGCTTGTTCGCTTCAGAAAGCGTTGGATTGCTGTCGACGCTGCGGAAAGGCGCTTCAGCAGTGCCGATGGTCTCGGAAGTAAAACACTCGGTGACATTGGCGACAGGGTGGGCGTAGGCGATGACAGTTTCCGGAAAAAGGGGCCCGTGCTCGTAGCTGAAGTTTGTGACAAAAACGTTGCAGTGATCATCGCGAAGGTCAACAAGGCTTCTCGCTACGCAGACACCCTGAAACAGCAAAAGCGAATGATTGCTTTCTACGACTGCTTCACCTTGCATCAATCCGTCCCACACCGCCTGAACCACAACAGTTGTACGAGGTGGTAACGTGAGAGCGTCGTCGATAACGCGAAGGGACACTCGGGAGTGGCTGGGGTTGACGTAAGCTGTCGTGGCGTTTGTGGTCGTGAAAGCGACTAGACGTTGTCGAATGTCAATTATAGCACCGTGCTCCCTGAGGAAATCCACGCCAATGATGACGTCTCATGAGTACTGTTGGAGAACGCTAAAACTGACAACAAACGTACAACCACGGACTTGCAATCTTGCCGTGGACATACTACGTGGCGTGACGATATACCCGCCAGCTGTAGGAATTGGCGTGCGGTTCCAAGGAGTCGTTACTTTCTTCGGAAGGGCAGCCAGTTTTTCGCTAATTATGAAAGAGTCCACACCAGTGTCCACAGAAGCGCTGACTTCGCGACCATCTAACAGAACAGGAATGTCTAAGGAAACTCTTCTGCAATCAGCCGGTGATGTCGTTGTCGATGTATCGTCGGTACCTTCAGTCCGCGTCAATAGGGGGCCTTGAGCATGACCAGTCTGAGCGGCCTTGTCCCCGAAGGTCGCTGGGCTCGTTTCCCCGACGCGGGCTAGGTGACCGGCCCTGCACCACGGCCAAATAGGTGTGATGATTCGGCGAGAACTGCCGTGGTGATGGAGAACGCGAGTGCTGCCGAGATGTCGTTCCACGCTGCTGGGTAGCGTAGTCCACAAATTCCGGAGGTCGCTGGCCAAACCTAGGTGGTGGGGAGTTGGCCGAAAAACCAAGAAGTCCCAGCTCTCGATATGTGCACTGTCGGTAGATGTGCCCAGGTTCGCCACAGTGATAGCAATGAAGACGTCGATCAGGGGCCCGCGACACGTCTGATTTTCGCGGAATCAGTCAGTGGTCGCTGAGGTATGGGCCCGCTTGGACTGCATGAAGCATGGCTGGGGCCATGGTATGAGTCTGAGCGAAATGCGGTGCAGGTTGACGCAGAGTTTGATCTGCCGGAAGCATGGCAGAGGCCACGATGGGAGGCGGAGCCAAAGGTGGTGCTGGCTATAGTAGAGTTTACGCATATGACTGACATTCGAGGGAAGTCATTTATGGGCCGCGGCTCTGTCTGACAGGATGGTTCTCATAGTGCGTGCTGAGTTTCATCTCGGACGATGCCGGACAAAAACCTGATGGTGGGGGTCGAGGGTACTGAAAACTTCTGCAGTTCTTCGTGGATTACAGAGCGTATGAGCTCTCAGAAGAAGTCGACGTGGCCCCCAAGATCGCCTATGTAGTTCGTAACAGAGGCAAAGTTCACTTGTCGCTCGCACGTCTGTGTCCGTTGCTGAAGCGTGATTTCAATTAGAACGGCTTCAGCAAGAAACACTGACGTAGTCTTGGGGGGCTGCGTACAAGACCATTGAACAACAGCTCCTTCACTCCACGCATCAGGTATTGCACCTTTTTCTCTTCCGGCATGTGGGGGTCGGCTCGTCAAAAAAGACGCGTCATGTCCTCAACGTACATTGCTATGCCTTCATTTGGCATTTGCATACGGCAATGGAGTTCACGTTCAGCTCGCTCTTGGCGATCGGGACTTGCATACGTTTCGAGAAGCCGGCGTTTGAAGTCCACCCATGACGTGAACAAACCTGCCCAGTTTTCGAACCAAGCACGCGCCCCGTCATTCAAACTGAAGTAGACATGTCGCAGCTTGTCTGTGTCATTCCACATGTTATGAGTGGCAATGAAGTCATAGTGGACTAGCCAATCCTCAACATCCTCATGGACAGCACTATGAAAGGGATTTGGCGTTCGTGGTTTTAACAGCACATAGTGCATTGGCGTTGCGCCTTTCATACCGGCTGGGTTGGAGTCACCTGGGGCGGCGCTGCCTGGGATAGTTGGGGCTGTCATCCTCTCTGAGAGAAGTCCGAACCCGTAGTCCAGTCCACGGATTATTCGGCTTGCACGGTGAACAGGTGTAATCACCGGCATGGGGCTAGAGCTTTTGGTACTGGGATGGGTTCAGTGCATAGGGTACCCCGCACCTCCACCAGTTGTCACGCGCTAGGAGCACGAAGAAATGTACAAGGATCGAGATGCGACTGTCAAAATCTGAGGCACAAAAAAGGACGTCTCCGTGGGCATGGGTTGCTCGTCTTCGTCTTCTTCGTTCACTGGCTCAGAACTGGCTCACTGTTCGCTGGCACAGAACACCAGGTGGTAATATTGTGTTGCGAAACATGTATACAGAAAGCGTGTTTGTAAAGCAAGAGTTAGTTTCACTGCATTTGCAAGCAGAGGAAGTTATGTTCACCGTGTTCACAAGCGGATGCATGGCTCTGGGGTAGAACATACGCTTGCCATGCAAACGGCCTGGGTTCGATCCCCACTCAGGTCCAGAGTACCCGTCTTGGATCCCCACTCTAACCTAGCACTTCTAGTAAATATTTTATTTGCATTGTTTTTAATTTGTTTACCATGAATAAAATGGTTTTTCGCTCACAACCAATGACACTGACGCCGACGCTGACGCTGGAATTTCCACAAAACAAGCTCTTTAACTCCATCGCATTTAAATAACACAAGAGATATATGTTGCGTAGAGGGCTAACGGTCACAGACAGAGGTGCAACACCTGCCCGCTTTCAACGAGACGGGAAATCAAGCATCGTGAATACCAAGCACAACACAAAATGAACGAAGTATCGTAGAAAGCCAACAACACAGCCCAGACAGGCAGGCAGGAAGGCAGGCAGACAGACAGACACACAGACAGACAGACAGACAGACAGACAGACAGCCTAGCAAACGAAGAGGTCAATCTTAATCCTGAATTTTTTTGAAATGCATAGTGCACGCTCCATTTTTTCAGTAACCTAAAAAAATGGCAGAAGTAAAAACAATGTAAAACAAAAATACTAGGTTATGTCGAGAATTGCACCCCGGCCTTCTCCTTGGTTAGCAGGTGCTCTATCACAGAGTCATGACATTGTTTTTGTTGCTTGCATGGTCTGTATTACAAACGGGCGTAATGCACACGCACAGACAATAAAATGTTCGACGGCGACTCTGCCTGTGTACATTGAACATTGCGCAGAATGAAGGTTGATGTAACAAAACATTCTAAAATACGACCAGAGCAGTGCATTTCATGAACTGTGGCGAGCAGTGCAGCTGGAACTGTGGCTGTTGATAAATGTTTCAGCTGTAAAGCTATTTCTATGAAATTAATCCACGATGGTACGATTAGTTTGGCATGGGTATATAATATGTGAGCTTTTTATAAACTCTGCATACCCATTATTAGGAGCCTGTAACTAGCCATGAAATTGCTTTTGAGTTGACAGATAATGTATTGTGTAGTAGCAATTTTAGTAGTTGTACTAGAAATAGTAGTAGCAATAGTAGTAGTCGTAGAAGTTGTAGTATAAACAATATTATGTACAGACAGTTCACGCGACATTGCAGAGGCGATAAATATTTGAAGCTACGATGAGGCATTTACCGCTTCAATAGGCTCAACACCTTGGGCCTGATGATTTAGAATTCTATTCTTTAAACAAGCGTAAACGATGACGCTTTGAAAGTGTGCATATCGAGCAATAGTGTTTATTAGGCGCCTATACGACATTTTCACGAGAAATTCATCTTATTGCAACATGGCGGCTAGGTACGGCGAGAGCAAGCCATGACTGCCCACTAGAACGGAAGACGATGTTCTGGTGCAGCACGCTCACTGGCTAGTTGTTGATTATTGAAGCAGCCATCTTGCCACTTTTCGGTGCGTCTCCCCAACGGCTCAGTTCTTCCCAGCTGAAGACCTTTCGTAGCATGTGACAACTGGTGGAGCTGCTGGGTAACCCCCCACCGATGTCCCAAACGCTTTCAGGTGGCCCTGTATCTGCAGTAACAAAACTTGTTCACAACTCAAGCCGAAGACTCCGAAGACTACCTACTAATCGTGCACATCTTCCCGAGACGATGTCTGTCACTCCCGCCGAACGCTAGGAAAGGCGCTGCAACCTCCAACGCCCTGGAAGATGCTGCGGACACGCCTATTACGCTGTTGAATCCACGTGCGCCAAAGGTTTTCCACGGTTCCGTCTTAGAGGATGTCAAAGATGGCTGGCTCAGTTTGGACGGGTCTCCAATTACAATGATTGGACCAACTTTGACAAGATGAGGAACGTGTATTTCAGCTTGGACAACGGCGCTCGTGCTTGGTATGAAAACCGTGAGCCTTTTTCCTCGTGCACCTTTCGTCGTTACTTGCTGGCAAGTTGGGCCAATCCCGATCGCCGTGAACGAGCCAAGTGAGCAATTCAGTCGCGCCTCCAAATGCCGAATGAAAGTGCCATGATGTCGTAGAGGATATGACAGGCCTCTTTCGTCAAGCCGACACTGACATGGCAGAAAAAAAGAACATCCGTCGTTTAATGCGAGGAGTGAAGGAGCAGGTTTTTGCTGGCCTCGTTCGCTGTCACTTAAAGACCATGGTAGAATTTTCGACTGAAGCCACAAGTATGCAACAAGTGCTGCAGCAGCGCTCTACTGTGTACGACCGGCAGGTGAGTGTCGCTTCGTCAGTATGTTCGATCGAAGGTGCCGGAAGCAGCCTCAACATCTGGTCTCTCTGCGACCTCATTCAATCGGTAGTGTGTGACAAACTACAAAAGACTCAGGGTCAGTCTCAATCTACTGCAGGGTTTACTCGCAGCCTCGTCAGAAACGAAGTACGACAGACTGGCTCTCCAAGTGCCGCTTTTCAGTTATGTCCCACCTGTTCCGATTGAGCCACATTGTGCATCATACGCAGAAGCTGTCAGTCGATATATAATCCTGCTTCCTCGCGCTTCGATAATCCTAAGCCTCAGGATGCACTTCCTTCGCTGCAACCAATTAAGCTCTTGGAAAATTGATAGCCACTCCCCAGATAATCTGACGCGTGGCGCACACCGGACAGACGGCCACTGTGTTATAAGTTCAGTGGTGCAGCTGAACATGTGTACCGGAAATGTCCCTATCGCCGCTTCGGTCTACGGGGTTTTGCCGTCGACTCACCACGGCTGAGATTCGGCGAAAGACTGAGAGCTGTTGATTATTACCTCTCCTATCAGCGCATGAAATTGCAGCGGCAGTCACGGTCCCCATCCTCCAAGGCGATGTTCGAATTTTCGGAGCCTCCCAGGGGCGGCGTCCGCGCACTCACCAATCCCTAGACGGAAAAACTGACAGAGACCTTCGGGAGCGAGGCCGCTGGCACTCGACGCAAGCACGGACCCGCAGCGATTACCCTACGACAGTGACGAAAGCCGGAAACAGATTTTTCTTTGGAGATATATGTGGTAGTCGATGGTCACTAGGACGTTAGTGCATTATTGTACACAGGTACGGACTATTCGGTCATGAGCGGAAAACTAGCAGCGTACATAAAGAAAGTTGTTACGCCTTGGTACGAAGCACAAATTCGTTCTGCCGGCGGGCGCGTAGTCATCCCAATCGGCATGTGCACTATCAGGGTGAGCATTTGGGAACATATGTTTCTCGCCAGCTGCCTTGCACTTCGTGACTATTTCCGAGACCTAACCCTTGGAGTCGACTTTTTGCGGGAGCACGGCGCTATCAATCTCCAGGAGCGTACCGTGACGTTTTCGACAGCTGGATCCTCCCTCGACAAATGTGATGACATCCGTGACAGCACGTTCCACGTTTTTGCCGAAAGCATCACGTTGCCTCCGCGTTTAAGCGTTCTAGTTTATATGGCGTCCGACAAAAAACGGGATGGTGATGTCGCTGAAAGCAACTTGGCGCTTTTGTTCGTGCTAAGTGTCTGCGCTGCACGCAGCCTCGTCACGCTTTATGACAAACACTCGGCACTACCTGTGGCTAATTTCAGTAACGAGTACCGGCCCCTGTTTCGTGACACCACCATTGCTATCGACTGCCGTTCACAGACGTTTCTGAATGCTTCGCATCTACATCAGCTGATGACCGGCTTCGATGAACACCAAGTGACGTGACTTTGCTACTTGCAAAAGTTGCTGTCAACTCGATCCTCTCAACACAACAACAGACCAAACTATGTGAACTGCTTTGTATATTTAAAGAGTGCTTCGCATCCACCTCACAGGTTCGTTTGACACCGATCACTAAACACCAAATAATTACGTATATCGACGCCTCACCCACAAACAACACCCTTACCGCGTTTCGGCAAAGAAACGTCCCGCGATAGTTGCTCCAGTAGAAGAGATGTTGCAAGATGACACTATCCAACTTTTAAAGAGTGTCTGGTCGTCTCCGGTCTTGCTCGTGTACAAAAAAGATGAATCACTGCGCTTCTGGGTAGACTACAGAAAACTTAACAGCGTGACTAAAAAAGACGTCTATCCACGGCCCCGCAACGACAGTTCCTTCAACAAACTGCGGCGGGCAAAGTATTTTTCATCGGTAGACTTGAAAACTGGCTACTGGCAGATCGATGTAATTGAACGAGATCCAGAAAAAACCGTCTTCGTTACGCCGGATGGCCAATATGAATTTAAAGTGCTTCCCTTCAGCCTTTGTTCTGCACCTGCAACATTCCGGAGAATGGTGCACACTGTTCTTACCAGTATCAAGTGGCACACGTGCCTAGTTTATGGATGTTGTTGTCATGTTCTCTGCAATCTTTGAGGAGCACCTGAAGCGCCTGCAGAATGTGCTGCAAGTGTTCTGCTCTACTAACCTGACGCTGAAGCTAGAAAAATGTCACTTCGGTTACAAAAAACTTAAGTTTCTCGGCCATGTTGTCAGTGCGGATGGTATTCGACCAGACTTTGACAAAAGTACCGCCGTGGCTTCATTTCCTGTTCCACATGATGAGAAGTCAGTACGTCGCTTTCTAGGGCTCTGCGCATACTATCGCCGCTTTATAGACAATTTTTCTAGGATTGGTAAACCACTCCCTCGACTCACTCGTGAAAATGTTCCATTCGTCTGGAAGGAAGAACAGGACGCAGTTTTCTCTGAATTACGGGAGCGTTTGCAGACAGCACCAGTCCTCGCTCACTTTGACCAAGACGCTGATACGGAAATTCATACTGACGCCAGCAACGTGGTTGTTGGTGCTGTCCTCATCCAACAACAAGAGGGCACACAGTGAGTGATAGCGTACGCTAGCCACACTCTTTCCCGCACCGAGGTCAACTACTCCCCGTCAGAGAAAGAGTGCCTTGCTGTTGTATGGGACGCGATGAAATTTAGGCCTTATCTTTTTGGACGCCACTTCAAGGTGGTGACTGACCATCATTTGTTGTTCTGGTTAGCCAACCTACGGGACCTGTGTGGGCGACTGGCACGATGGAGTCTTCGTCTGCAGTAATATGATTTCACGATCGCATACAAATATGGCTGCAAGCACGAACACTCTGATTCATTGTCCCATGCACCTGTCGAAGTTTGTGGCCACGACACCAAGGTTGATGGTGGTTTTCTGGGGCCTTTACTACAACGGATCTGATTACATGACAGCGTGCGGATGACAAAATCCGCGCAGTTATTAAAAACCTTGGAGGACACAGCTCTTCAATACCTCGATGTATTTCTCGAAGTCTGTCATCGATCTGTCTGCGAGATGGGGTCCTGTTTAGGAAAAACTCCAACTGCAATGAGAGAACCTATCTTCTAGTTGTGCCAACAGACACGCGTGACGACATTCTTCTTGCCTGCCACGATGAGCCCACATCTGGTCACTTAAGTTCCTCTCGAACTCTCGCTCGAGTTCGAAAGGAATTACTGGCCTAAGCTTCCCGCATCCGTTAAGCGATATGTGAAAAACTGCCAGGAAAGTGAACGCCGCAAATCCCCGCCACTGAAGCCCCCGGTGCTTCTTCAACCAATGGAACCACTGATAGCACCATTCGATCATATAGGAATGAATTTACTGGGGCCCTTTACGCTGTCATCTGCCGGCCACAAGTGGATCGTAGTAGCCACCGACTATTTGACGAAGTATGCCAAAACAAAGGCACTACAATGCGCTGTGGCTTCCGATGTCACCTGATTCTTTATGGACCAGATGATTCTTCGGCATTGCGCTCCGTCATGCGTAATCACAGACAGAGGAACAGCGTTCATGACCCAGCTCATTCATGACGTAATCAAGCTCAGCTACACGAGCTATCGCAAGACCACGGCATATCATCCGCAGAGCAATGGCTTGACAGAGCGACTTAACAAGACCATCGCTGACATGTTATACATGTACGTAGATGTCCATCAGAAGACCCCAAACCAGGTGCTACCGTACGTAACATTCGTGTAAGATACTGCCATCCAGGAAACTACGCGATTGGCACCTTCCTGTCTTGTCGATGAAAGTGAGTCAATGTCTTGTCAATGTCGTGTCAATAGACCTTGCTGGATGTGATGCTTCTGCACAATTGCGACGCTTTGATCACTCCTGACGCTGTGCAGCTTACCCAGTATTCCGAAGAAGCACGCTAACTATCACGCCTACACATTACGCACAAGCAGAATACAGACGCATGCCGCTATAACGCTCGCCATCGAGAAGTTGAATACCATCCAGGTGATCAAGTTTGGGTGTGGACTCCAGTCCGACGCCAGGGATTGTCAGAAAAATGCTCAGTCGCTACTTTGGACCGTACAAAGTGTTACGACGCGTGAGCGATGTGAACTACGAGGTAGTCCCTGACGGGGCCTTCTCGTCACGGTATCAAAGACACTCCTCGGATATTGTGCACGTAGTGCGACTGAATCCGTATTTGACGTGGTATTGCGACTACGCATGCCCCTTATTGCTGCTTTTTTGTATGAGTGTATTTTCAATTGGTTCACCCAGACTTTGCCTTTGTACTTTCCGAGCACCAGAGTGATGCCCATTTCTTTAGAGGGGGCACAATGCCACATTGCAGCTATGTACGGCGAGCGCAAGTCATGGCTGCCCACTAGAATGAAAGACAATGTTCTGGGGCAGTGCGCTCTAGCTAAGTATTGATTAGTGAAGCAACCATCTTGCCAGTTTTCGGTGCGTTTCCCCGCGGGCTCAGTTCTTTGGAGCTGTAGATCTTTTGTAGCACGTGACAGCATGCAGTGCCTAGGTCTACCTCAACGAATTAAACTATCGAAAAGGTTCATTCGTCATCATTGATATTACTCAAAGGGATGTATATGTACCACCAGCGTCATGTGGGTGCGCCCACGTCAACAGTGGTGCATCGAACAGACATTGGGAAAGCTCTCAGATATTGGTGCACAATAGGACTTAAACTACATTTCAGAGTACACAATTTACATTCGGGTAAATTGAATCTTATGACGGAGGAATCAACATTTCTTGAATTTTCTCCATCATCGCATTTTCGGTTCACAAAGCTATTCAAATAACTGAATTGTCCTGATTATTGAGTGGGAGGTCTATGATAGCACCATTAAGTGGGTAATACAGATAAGGCATATAAAAGTCACAATTTTCAATTGCCCTGAAATTATGCAAAGCAGCAAAATATTGAAAGTTACTTTCAAAAATGTGTTAATTCATCTGCAGGAATCGACACGTCCTTATCTATATAAAATGCTAAAAGATTGTTATAATTTTTCCACTCCATGGTGTGTAAAATGCGTTTTCATCTCCTGAGAATTTGGTTCAGGAACATGGGATGAGCAGTTGATATTTTGGGAAGGTGTTCCACAATTCGCGGTTTTTCTTTTCCGTGCTATGAAACTGGATACACGTGAGATAACATATGTATTTAGGGTCACAACTTTACCTTCAGAAGATCTTCATAGGTACCCCCTTTCCACAGAATGGGTGTTATATCTTCCCGCTGGGACAAATATGAAAAGCTGTCTATACGCACGGGATCTGGATGCAGCATCATAATGGCCTTTATGTGCCCTGTGAAGGCATTCATCAGCACTAGAATCGTGAGCCACCATGCACCAAGGACAAGTCGACCTGGCGAGCTGTCCGGTGTGTGCATCGGCGCTGCAACAGGAATAAATGATTTAGTGTTATTGTGAAGGCACTTACTTACACATGGCTGTTAACGTCATAAAACGCCTAAAAAATTGTTGGCGAGCACCGTTGGTCGCCATTACAAAAGGTTATGTTACAAAAGAAGTCCACGCACACAGTACTATCAGTTGAAGTTTATTGATCAATATACAAACGTATACACACAAAGAAACTGACGCGGGATAGAAAAATAACTTTAAATTGATATAAAAGTTGTATTGTTAATATTAGCAATACGACAATATACCTCGATAAGGTGCAATCATATCGATGGCCTCGTGACAAACCTATCACTACGTCCATAAATATGGAACACGTCTTCAATTTCTTGCTCCTGCCTTTTAGATAAACCGTGGAAGCCCGCTTCATTCAGTCAGCCTTGGCAAGCTTCCCCAATAGACGTCAAACTATGAGGTTTTGCAGGCCTGTAGCTCGAGCTGTCGACGCAGTTTTGGGTAGTGCAAAGCCCGGCTCCCTTGCACTACTTTCTGCGCAAGCAGGTGCATCTAGGGTGGGCGAAACAAAAATCGAGGGATATGCTAGCTTTGTTATCGAAAAAAGAGCAACGCTTTTTTCTTGGCTAGTCGGACGCATCCCCTAATCGCAACGATGTGCTTGCGAGTTCATTCGCTAGAACGACGACGAAAACAAGATTTGATTGATATGTGGGGTTTAACGTCCCAAAACCACCATATGATTATGAGAGACGCCGTAGTGGAGGGCTCCGGAAATTTCGACCACCTGCGGTTCTTTAACGTGCACCCAAATCTGAGCACACGGGCCTACAACATTTCCGCCTCCATCGGAAATGCCGAAAACAAGAGCAGAAGCAACAGCTCCGTGCTCAACGAAGAAAGCAAGAGCTCAGTGGATGCTGCTGTTGCGTTGTGAATTGCCACGGACGTAAAAGACTTCAGTTTTATTGATTTACGTAGCGGTCGCGACGCAGAACGGCAATGGCGTTGGATACGGACTGTTGCGAAATTGTTCGGCAAGCGAAATACTCACGTTCTCCACAGCCGGTCACATAAGAAATTGTAATAATGTAGATATCCTGTCCTATTTTGAGTAGTCTTGACAGAGAACCATGGTAATATTGATTAAAAAGCTCGCCTGAGCCTCTGAATTTGATGCCCACCGTGTAACAGTACACTAGTAAAGCGTGCGATAAATATCGTGCACGCTGCGACCACCGTTAATATGAAGTGGTCGCCACCACACAACACCTCTTTGAAGGCTCTAAGTTCCGGCTTAATCTAGCAAATACAAAAACGTACTTCACATAGAGGAAAACCACGACATGTTGGCAGTGGCCACAATCAGGTTTTTGTTGTCGTTCGTCTCCGCAATTGCCACGGCTATCTTGGAGGCCCTTGTTTTGCCTTTCGTCATTCACCGAAAAAAAGGACACGAAAGTATTCCCATTTGCAGCGTTTACACACGGAAGGCAACCGTCAACAGAACATTATAGGATGCGTAGTAAAACAATTAAACGCACAAGAAACAAGATATATAGAGAGAATGCAATTGAAAAGATGACCATCGCTGGAGCTATTCGTGCCGGATAAAGCAAGCGTCCTATCACTTGTCGTAAAATCAGTGCTCGTGGATGCAATTCATCGCTTCTAAAATATGTGTCTCTCCAAATTAACGCATTCAGGCGTCACATGGCGCATGTCGAAGTGCTTGCGTCACACTCGTCGTCATACGATGCTCATTCGCACCTAAGTTGCGCGTCGCAGCTCACCGAAATGACTGAACCATCTTTTGCATTGTAACCGCAGTTCTCTTTTTGATGAGCTTCCTACTTTTTTGAAGCGAGGTCAAATTGACGTAAGCAGCTTTCCAGGTCCTTGTTTTTCAGTAAACCGTAGACACGTTCGCTTGCGAACAGTAAACTTAGACACGTTCGCTTTTCAGTAAACTTAGACACGTTCGTTTTCAGTAAACTTAGACACGTTCGCTTGCGAAGAGCTCTCTTTGCGCTACCCAGTTATGGCCCGTGTGGTGGTAAGGACGCTGGTGGCAGCGCTATTGACAGTGCCACTTGGGCAGGGTCTGACGCCTATCCTTGAAATGCAGCGAAAGGTTCGCACATTGTGGTGCACACAAAGGCCGAAGTGTTTGCGTTTTATGCGCTAGTGGCGCACAAAACTTTAAAAGGATTAACCATATTGAGTTCTTACTGCAAACCCCAAGAACTTTTAGGCGAGGTGAGCACAACCCATACGGTCGCAGGTGAGAAGTTTATTTCTGTTTTGTAGGGGTTTTGGTGAGATGTTTTGTATATATTTCGGGCTGGTCGATTGGTTATAAGCCACTTTTTACCACGAAAGTGTTTCATGCTCTTGGCATATTTTCCAGTGCACCTGCACTCCTGGATCATACACACTATTGCAAATATTGTTGATTCGTATTCATTTATCATAGGAATGGCCGACAACGCTCTCTGCAATGCCTGTCATTGCGAAAAGACGCTACAGCACATCCTGCGCGACTGTCCGTTGTTTGACATCCACAGACAGTCAGTGGCGCCCGCTCTTGCGCTTATCGACAACATCCAAATATCTGTGGACGCTATTCTTTCACGTGCACGAGAGAAGACATTGAAACAAAAGGCGACAAAAGCACCGTGGAAATTTCTACGCTACACAGACTTGAACAAGTGGCTGGAACAGCAATGTTCCACACCACAAAAGACAAGACTGGTCTCTGTCTCAGTGTGCGCGCGTGTGCTGCTAAATGTGCTGTGTTTATCGATTCCCTCTCTCCTCTCCATTTTTCATCTCTTCATTCCTTTTCTATGCGCAGATAGCCAACCAGCTGCCTATAGACTGCTTGACCTTCCTGCCGTTCTTTTCCTCCTATTTTCCTGTCTTCCTTCGTTGATCTGTAGATAGAATACCACGAAAACATTCATGACGCGTTTCACCAAAAATTCAGTGACTTATTTCCGCCACGTAAATATTGCAGAATTACGACGGAAATATTCACGTTCATTAGATTTTCTGCGCCCCTCTGCAGCAGGTGGGAATCAGCAATGCCTGCCTGCACAATAGGGTGTATAGTCTTGCAATGAGAGTACATATGATGCATGTCTTTTCAGGTACTCATATTGTAGCGGGACGCCTGCAAAACGAATGTTTAGGCGGCTGTGTTAGTGGCTTTATTCCACAATATGCCTTGGTGGTTTGGAGTCTAGTCTAGGCAACGAGGATAAGGGTCTATTACCCGTTATTTTGAATTTTTCAAGATTATTACATCTAGCGGAGGGACCCAAGCAGCCCTCTAAACTTGAGATGCGTCTTATCATACGTTCAGATCGGGGACCACAAGCATCTAGGGCAACAGCTTCGTCTTATGCTCGTAACTTAGAAGCTCGTGTCTTTCGTGTCATTGTCTCTGTGTCGTTGTTTTGTTCTCGCGCTATAACTATCGTCTTACGCTCGTGTTTTGCCAGATGCGTTGATAGTGAGGCCCTTGACTTCCTTAGTGAGTTGTTACATGGAACGCATCTCATGTTTATGATGTTTGCACCGGACTCATACTTTCGTCATATATTCACGTCACGTAATACCGAATTTCGTATAAGTGAAGCTGGCGAAACGGCTGCCAGTGCATGGTTGATCCCACAGCCATTGCTCGCAGATAACTGCTGCCATGTACCTCATACCGCGGCCTTCACCAGTCCCTTCCCCGTAGAAAGTTTCGTTACTATCGTCTGTGTGACCTTACAAGGCATCCACCCTAACCTAGCGACGACCACCATGATCTTTCTTATTCATATTTGCGGGGTGGCATTGCAGTCTTACGACGCGTCTTCACAGTTCGGACACTCCGACACGCTCCTCAGCGTGAAAGCCATGTTGCAAGTAATTCTGTCTAGCAAATGCCGTACCACTTTGTCTTTGGTAGACGATTGTCTTATAATTATGTGGTGTGCTTTCTTTCCTATTGGACTCGTGCTCATCACTCCAAAAACGAGAGTCTCACGTTAAAGGTTGCGACAGGGAGGTAAAAACCCTGTTCAACACATTTATAAAGATTATCTGACTTTTGCTTCATGAAGATTCCGCATATAGAGATAAGGAATCGTATATAAAATTTGGTGGATTACGAAAAGATGAGATAGCCCCAGAGCGCTTCCGTTTTGTAGGGGCACGTCTTTGCTGAAGACCAGTCGAACTGCCCGGCTCACTTGGTCCCCGACCTTGTGGAACCTTACTAGAGTTTTTTTGACACTTCTTGGATTGTGTACAAAGAGTCCGAGAAATCAGAATTTCTTGGTCTGGCGTTTGGAGTCACTGGCCGAAGAGATGCGCAGTTTTGCCAACAAAGCCACGATCAAGAGAATAATAAATGGTAAAATTCATTGAAAATACACGTAAAGAAGGAAGGTTAACAAGCGAATCAAAAGGAAATGCAACCGGGATCTGAAATGCTTTCATGTTCCAGTTAAAGATTAGGCGCCCTCTAAGGCACTGTAACGGTGCCGGTTTCTAGAAAATAGCACACAAAGAGTGTTTCGATTCATTGTTCTGCACTTTTTATATACGACTGTTTGACTGGCATAAGAAAGTTTGTGCATGCAGAAGGATATTTGATGTGCTGTCTTGCGAAGGCGAATATGTTGTGAGTCAAAAGGCGGTTACATTTAGTCATACAGAATAAATATCGTAGAGGCTTGCAGGAACTTGAAGATGTCCTAAACATGAAAAGCACACGTCTCTTCATTTTAGAGTGAAGACATCTGCTATTAAAAAACAAATGTACCCTGGAATTTTCGGTTTAATTTTGAAGCAAATTACTACATAAATTTATATGTACAGTTGGTTAGTAAGTTCGAGGTATTTTGTCACACTTACGTTCCATGAACATCGCTGACGTGTACGCCCACCAGTTCTGCTGCACTAGTTTACACATCTGTTTGTTCGTCCGGTGAACGCAGCCTGTGGCGTCTGCGAGGACACTCGCCATTACGCAGACCAGCAGGCTACAGAAAAGTGCAAGCCATACCTGGGAAGATAGAAAAAGAATTATTTTTAGCAAGTTTCACACATGAACAAAAGTAAAGTTAAAAAACATGGTTGATCCCTCAGCCATAGCAATCGGCTTCAGACAAAAGTAAAGCGTGTCCTTACAGAAATGGTTTCATGATTAATGTACTTTGACACTAGAGAGATGGTACAGTTTGACAGCTCTAGCACCGCTTAACGTGGATGTATGCTTGTTGACGCTTAACCATACATCTCCATCCTGATGACTAACGTCCATCACGAACGATTCAAACAAGCCCTTGTGGTCATAGGTGCTTAGATGAGAGTGGAACCAGACAAAGAGATATGACAACCAGAAGAGCGTACCTAATAGAACGCCAAACTTGGGCTAAGGTCACCTATTCGTAGTCTGTTGCACTTATTGAACGCTACTGCCCGACCGAAGAAAAACGCTATCATATTGCATTGAGGAAAAAAATGGCCGTGAAGCGGTGGGTAGTATGCCCAATCTCTGTGGTCGCGAGCCAAAAGGTCGTGGGTTGGACTCCCGTAGAGAGTACTTTTTCTTTCCTTTCTGATAATGCCTAATTTTTTGACGTCATGTCTCAGAAATACGCCATGGTTGTGTTTGTAACACAACTAATATTGCTTTAAAAAAACGCGAGATGATAAAACACTTTTGCGTTTAAAAAATGACAGCATATCTACGGGGTGAATGACGGAGAGTGGGGTGACACATCTGTCTGTCCATTTGTGCTTGCTTCCGTCCGTCCATGCGTCCGTCTGTGTGACCATCCGTGCGTCCATCCGCTCATCTGTGTGTCCACGACTGCGTTCATCCATGCATCCGCCCCTGCGTCCATCCGTGCGTCCATCCGTCCATGCAACCATCTGTGCGTCCGCCCATGCACCTGTCTGTATGTCCATATGGTCATCTAGTCAACACTTCAAGTACGACCATCTCGAATATTTTCATCATATATTCCGCATATAGAAGCAACGCCATCCAGTGGACATTCTAAGGACTAAACGCGAGGTGACACACGCACACTTTCTTACGGCTTGCGCTTCGTGTCTACTTCCCACCTTTAACCTCATCCAGTTCATGGTATATACTAGTTCACAGTATTCGTGGCACTGTGGCCCAACGCTCGCTGAGCCTTTTTAAAACCAAGGAGGTTACGCCAAGCGAGTATAAAGCAGCAACCATTTCTTGTCAGATAGCGCTCAATGTAGATGGCAATGGCTGCTAATGGGGAATGAGACACAGTAGAGTTCGGCCTTTAGTTAAAGCGCACGCTGCGAATTTTTCGTTAATTAACAACGCACAGGAAAAGTGTCCCACCAGCACCACTTTGCAGGTGAAAACGTAAGACTAGTTACGCACTACAACGAGGGACGAACGGGTGCCACTTTAATTAAGGTGCTTCGCCCCTAAAACGCTGAAACATTTGCGCTAGCTCACGCAAAGTTTGGTGCAGTGAAGCAGGGGCCCATCACCTCTCACTCGACAACATATTACCGAAATGCTCTATAGAACTTTGGTGATATCATTGTCGCGGGTTCACAAAAAAGATAAATTTGTAGCTTCCGAAATTTCTATCACTGGCAAACATAAAAAATAGGTAGGACCCCAAACAACCTAATAAAGCTGGCTATGTTTCTGGGGCAATAGCAATGTCATAAATAAATTCGATTATTTGACAGTCTTATTAGGTGTCAGTGATCCTATTTATAATCGTAAATATAGGCACATGCACGTGCGTATAAGTAACGAAGCACCTGTGTGGTACTTATATACTTAACACAGCTAGGAGCGTCTTCTAAGTCTTCGTACCTCGTTTTTTTTCAAATCAAACCAGGGCACCGCGTTAAAAAGGACTCAAGGGTCAAATTGCACGTAAAAGGTGCCCGAGAGATAATACTTAAAACATTTGTCATCTGTTTTTTAATCTTCTCTCATAGCAGATTTTTTGATGATCTTTGAAAGACTTATTGTCTGGCCCGCTCAATGATGAGGCATGCTTAAATTTCAATGATTTTCCACGTGAATCAGATAGTTGACAGGTGTGTGTGCTGAAACAATCGTTCATGTTGACATCGTGAGGGTTAGCTATAGTTTGCTAATACCGTCTGCTTCTTTTCCCGTTTCTCGTCTATGTGTCATTCTATGTATGATTGCGAGGACATAGATGCATGGACTTGACAGGTACATATAAACACAGCAGAAACACACCCTAAAGAGAAAATTGCGATGTCAACGCCATTTCTATTATAAACCAGAATACATGCGAAGTAGTAGCAGGGCCTGAAAAATTTTCACGCACATTCTGAGGACGCAGATGCGGTCCCTGCCCTCGGCAACTCATCTATTCAACCCTTTTCCTTCACTCACATTTACATTACAAGTTTAGAATTGTTTAGAATTGTTTATTCAAAATTGAAATACAAGTGATACAAGTGCATGTGTTATGTACAAATACAGAACGAGGCCTCAAAGTCGCGAGACTGTGAGTGAGACCTCCTATAAAATCAAACATGAGAGATACAACGCAATAGTAAAGAATGGTAAGGAAAGAAAATTTAAGGTATACAAAATGTACAGATAAGCACGAAATAGGCAACGTAAGTTATAAAAAAATGTACAGCTACGCATGCGAAAACTAACACGAAAATGCAATAACATTCACTCTGTATAATATCAAGCATTATTACGGTAAGGATAGAAAAATTAAGATATACAAAATGTACAGATAAACACGAAATAGCGAACATATGTTAAACAAGGTGTAATGATGAGCACAAAAAACTAACAGAAAAATGCAATAACATTCAATTCATATAATATCATGCATTAAGAATTTATTATGTGCGAACGCAAACCTTTTTTAAACATTTCAAGAGTTATATTTTTGATCTCCAAAGTTAAAGCATTCCACAGGGAAACAGATGAAAATTTTGTGGTGAACTTGCCATAATTAGTCCTAGGTTTGGGTAAAAGGAAGTTATTAGCTTTTGCAAAACGAGTCCATGACGCCTGAGGAAACTGACTTGAGTGTAGTAAAGGAATCGGAAGTTTTCCATTCACATATTTGTAAATAATAATGCCGAGAAAATATTTAGCCATCTTCTGAACTGATAAAATTCCATGCGAACAGAGTAAGGTTGATGCATTGGACATGAAGCCACTGAACCCTATTATTCTCAATGCTTGGTTTTGAAGATGTTGGATGGCTGATAAATGAGTGGCATACGTAATTCCCCATGATGAAATCCAATAGATTATGTTGCTGTGAAAGAAAGCGTAGTAAAGTGGCAACAACAGTTAAAAACGAAAGAACGGGCGAACTTTTAGAAATATTCGAATCGCATATGCGGCTTTCCGCGTAAGCTCCAAAACATGTGAATTAAACTTTAAATGTTTATCTAATTTGAACCCGAGAAACATTGTACTAGAGGTAGAATGAATTCGAGTATCGCTTGCGAAGACAGAGGGTTTCCTAGGTACAATTCGATTAGGTGACGAAAATACAACGAAGTTTGACTTTTCAGCATTTATGTTTAATTTATTCCTATTGAACCATTTAACGATATTTATCAGGTCGGTATTTAGTTTAAACAACATCGAGTCAACGTCTTTATCTGTAGTTAATATAGTGGTATCATCCGCATAGAGTATACAGAACGATTGTCCTAGACATCGAAGAAGATCGTTTATATAAATTAAAAATGAAGCGGGCCCGAAATTGAACCCTGTGGAACATCGATGTTTATGGTTTTGGGGTTGGAAAAGGTACCGGACACATATACCACCTGTTCTCGGTCACGCAGATAGTTACGAATTAGTTCTAGTGGGACGCCAGACACACCAATCGATTCTAGTTTCTGAAATAAAATGTCATGCGAAATGGAATCAAATGCTTTTGAAAGGTCAAGAAAAACGCCTCCAACAACACTACCGCTGTCAATAGCATATTTAATTTCCTCTGTTAGCGATATCATGGCGAGTTCAGTTGAGTAACCAGGCCTGAAACCGAACTGTTTGTTAGAAAGAATGTGAAAATTGTCTAGATAACACCGTAAACGTCACGCAAAAAGCTTTTTTATGACCTTACTGAAGAATGAAATAATTGCTGTAGGCCGGTAATTGGAGATTAAACGCTTGTCGTCTTTTTTAAAAACTGAAATAATTTTTGCTTTTTTCAGATATGTAGGCAAGAACCCAGTTCCAAATACAAGATTTATAATATGACCTAATGCATCACAGAATAAATGAGTAATCAGTTTCATGTCGGCAGCAAAGAACTTATCGAGACCAGCGCTTGTATTCCTAATACTATTGATAACGGTGCACACTTCCTCGGGTGACGTCGGATAAAAGAAAAATGAATGTGGTAATCGTGAACAAGTGTGTTCGAGGGGTGCTGTCGACTGAGGAATATAAATGCTGAATGAGTCATTAAAAGAGTTCGCGATATCAGATGGGTTATCGATCACACGTTTTTCTGAGTAAATCAAGGTTATATCTGAATGTACCGTAGTCCTGCCAAGAAAATTGTTTACAGTTTTTTATTGCTGCTTAACGTCATTTCCGGCTCGCTTTATTTTATTTTCGAAAAACGTTAGTTTAGTGGCTTTAAGTAACTTTCCTAATGTGTTTGAATATTCTTTATAGCGCTTTTGAAGGTGAACATTGAAAGGGCACTTTTTAGTCTTTTTTATAAGATATCCTTTTTCCGCAGACATTTTAACATGTTAGGTGTCAACCATGGATTAATTGGGACAATGTACTTTTTCCTGCTTAATACTAATGTTGAAGTGGCCGTGACTGCATTTGAAATGATAGAGAAAAATTGTTGGTAGGCTATTTCAGCATTATTGCATTTCTTAACTGCCGACCAATCACTCTGCTCGATGATGTTAATGAATGATGCAGAATTTAGGATATTCTTGAAGCATCGACTTAATATAATATTATTGGAGATGCCTGTGCTTGCATAAATAGGATAATAATCTGTGACAGGCACCTCGATGACAGCTGCTTCAGGAGGACTAATGAGGTTAGACAAAATGTGATCTATAATAGTGCCATCGCCATGAAGTGGAACACGAGTTGGTGCAGTTATGAGGCACTCGCAGCCATACCCACTGAAGCAGGAAATGTATTCAGAAACATTTGCGTTGGTGTAATCAAGAAGATTGATATTCATATCTTCTAAAATATTCACCCGTTTCCCTTCTAATGACAGAGTTTTCAACGCCTCTCCTAAAGCTAGGCAGAACTCCACGACAGTTGACGACGGAGAGCGATGTATGCAGGCAACAACTAAATTCTTACTATCTTGCGAAAAATGTGGTTCATGAAGTTCGATCCATATGGATTCGCAACCAGGAATACTTAGTGCCAAGTCCAGTCGCCTATGATAGTGAAGGCATGAAGATATAAAAATAGCTGCTCCACCATGTGCATCGTCGATTCGGTGACAGTATTCAGAAGAATAGGAAGAAAACTTAAACAGGTTCCTGTCATATTCACATAGTCACGTTTCACTGATGCAGATAATAGAGAACTGGGGACCAATGGCTGACAGCTATGAGGTAATATTATCAAAATTTTTACTTACACTTCGAGCGTTAAAGTGAATTAACACCCTACATGGTTGAGACATCCGTAATGAGAGTTAAGACGGTGAAATATACGCCATCCTACAATTGGATAGACGCTACAATTGCTAATGTATGATAAAAATAGGAGATAATGGACAGGTTGATCTGTGATTTTATGCGAAATACACTGGTGTCAGTAGATTTCCGTGGTTTTATCTGACAGTTATCAGTCCAAAGAAGGGCCCACTGTTTCTCTTTTTTGAGAACAAGTGCTTTAGCAAAAAGCTTCTTGTTATCCGGCGAGAGGTGATCATTAACAAACACAGCATGGGTGCCCTCTCCAGGAAAACCAAGAGCACGTGTATTCAAGCGAGCTTTACGTGCCTTCCTAACAAACTCATTCTTTTGTTCTCGTGAACAGAAACGGGCCACGATATTCTGTTGTCCAGACTTAGCTGGCACTCTGTGAACAATTTCAAGATCAGTGCCTCATACAGGACAGTCGATTTTGTTACCAATCGACTGCACAATGGCAACACAGTCTTCCCCTTGGGAAGAAGGAACGCCCTTGATCTCGACGTTGTTCATCCGAGTGTACTGCTCTAGGTCCGCCCCCTTCTTCTTTAAAGTCTCGTTCTCATTTGAAATCTTTGTTAGTACTTCTAATAACATCCACTATTCTTTCTTTTGCAGGATTGTCAGGCAGATCTCAATAAAATTGTGTCTAACAAAGAAAACGACCACATCATCGTGCACTTCTTTCCTTTATTTATAGCGAGTGTATTGTTCGGGCAGACTTCGTGCCTTCAGGTGATAAACGAGGGATGATTGGTGAGTTGCAAGCTCATATTTACACCACGTACTGCGTAACGCCTAACAGGCAGAAGAAAGAGTGCTGCACAACCGCCATCTTGGCTACACTGGCAGGACCGACTAACACTGTAATTTTTATTGCACACATATACACCACAGTGAACTGGTGAAAAACCACCATGGTAGCTCAGTTGGAAAAGCACCAGACACGTTAAGGGCGTCTCACATGACGTAAAAAAGTAGGAACTGTAAGGCGGCAAATTCGCTCGCAGCAGTGAATGAAATGAACCTTATTTGGACCAGGCTCTTTGTACTTCAGCTTTAAGGTGGGTGGCCTCCTCAGTTCAGGTAGCCAGGGCTTGCTGCTGCCGCTCGATCGCGGTTTACGAATTGTAGCTGGTAGTAAGGGACTTGCGTCACCAGCAAAGCCTCCCACTTTTTTTCGAATGCTTCGTCTTTGTCCGTTTTTCTGTCTTCATTTGCGTTTGCACTTAGCGCTGACGACAGTGGTAAAAAAAAAGGAGCGGGGAGGGGAAATCCATTCACACCACAGCGTTTGGCTGTGAGCTATGAAAGTGTTGGGAAATTTAGCATTCTGATTGTGGGACGGCGGACGAGACTAGTCGAAATAGAGCCGGGTCGGCTAAGCCAGAGTGTTTGTTTTGGTGAAGGCTGATGCTGCACTCTTCGCAATTGATTTAGATGGAAACGTTTTGAAACAACGAAGCACGCGTGCTCTTCATTCTCATTCATCAATCTAAATTATATTGTACCTCACAGATGGTTACATTACAATTGAAAAATTCTGCAGTGTATGCTACACAGAACGGTGGCCAGAGACGTTGCTCGCCGCTTCATTAGCGGAGCGAAAATTGCAGAGCGTTTGCCGCCCATGTGAAACAAAATCACCCTTCAAGGCAGTCAAGAATAGAGCGAATGAAGCGAACGGAACTATTTTTCTTCATCGCTAATATCGTTGCATGTGTAACAGCCCTATTTCGAAAGTGGCAGCTTCCGTCCAGAGCAAGTAATCTTTTCGTCTACTCTACTTTAGGCGTATTCCTTTCTGAAATACTGTAATAACATCTCCTGTACTTTGTTGGCATAATTATCTGTTAGATATTATTATCGTGATTGTTGCGTATGAAAAAGAAAACGAGCCCATATATAATCTTTTTGTCTTCATTTGTAGGTCGCTGACATAGTGTGAATAAGTAGTGTGCGACGAATTATTGCTGAGCTGCCAGCTCATAACATGACCGCCGACAACATGACGCCCGCCAGGCTGAAAAAAAGAGTGTTTCGAACCCACCGTGGTGGCCACTTGCATCGCTGATTGACACTCCCACGTTTAAAGCGTATATATATATATATCTATATATATATATACATACGCATACATGTGCATGCCGAGCCTAGCCGGCAGCGGCCTGTGACGTGCGATTACTTTTCCCTACAATTGATGCAAACATTGCAAGAGTGACGTTTAATCTCTGGTTTCATTGGTGTAGAGAAAATGGTTTCCTTTTTTATTGTCAGGCATTCGCACAATGCTCCCCACACTTCCGTGTGTGTCTCGTGTTGTTTCCTACTACCAATTTGTCACGAATACAAGAAGCTCAGCTTCCCTAAACAGTCTTGCTTATCGATTACGATAGACTGTATACAGATAATGAATATTTGCGGTGTCGACATGCTATGTAAGCATACGCGTTTTTATTTTCGCATGGCGCTAACAGGACTCATCAATTCAACGAGGCGCATAAAAAAACACCCCAGTCAATTTTTCAACATTCTAAGAAACGTGATACGTTTGCACAGTCCATGCGTGAAAAAAAAAAAAAGATTATGTACTATTGCGGGAGCTATACGTGCCGCTACCACCATATAATTATCAGACACACCGTCGTGATGGTCTGCGGATAAATTTTGACCCACTGAAGTTTTTCGCTGTGAATCTAAACACAAGCAAATGAGTGCTTTTTGCATTTTAACTCCATTCAAATTAGGCCGACATGGCCGGGGGTCGTACCTGCGCACTTCAGCATAGTCACACGACACTCAATGACTCTATTCTACCACGGCAGGTGAAAACACGGAGGGAAACAGGCTGAAAAGTTTCACCGACCGTTTATGTACCAGATGGGGTTACAATCATCAGAAACATTTTAAACAACATCATAACTACACTTTTCTGAAAAGTAATCGAATGGCTTCTGTGAAATAAATCAAATTCTCATTAACACGTGTTTTGAATTTCTCATTCCAGCACTGAGAGTTAGGCCGGAATTAAGCGCGCGTGCAGTATGCCTCTCTCATCCACATGATTCTACTTTGCCGTGCCAAACTCAACACGAAATCCACTTCGAGTAACAGCTGTGCACAACAAGGAAGTACTAGCACTCTCACTAACTGTTGTGAAAAGAGTATTCCAAATTCAGAGTTATAGTAACCACCACAATTATAGCACTAACAACACAATTTTGGCACGCACAATGACTGCAAGTTGACTCGCCAGGGGAATCGAGAGACACATCTGAAGCAGTGCAGTATGTAGGCACAGCATGCTCTAATGTTATAGTAAATTCGCGCTCTGCAGCGCTAGTTCCTCGAGTCAAGTAATCGAGCTGCCGCGACGCCAACAGCCACTGACATCGCTCGCTCACGAAAGAACACCGCCGGATGCGTGGTCATTTCCTAATTCTCTCGCACGACCCACGTTGTTCGTATACACCCCTGAGATGGTCGTTACCGCATCAAAAACACTTTTATTGAAGGGCTAGTGGTGTGTATTCATGGCAAAGGGTCATACTTGTGTTGATTGAGTACGTAAATAGAATAATAGCAAACGTTAACACGAAGCAACTGAACGAAGTACGCGACGACGGAGACCTAGTCTGGCATGCATGCTGCGCCCTCTCCGAGTAACAAGTGGAAGAATAAAAAAAAAAAAAGACGAGACGTTCGAAATGGCAAGCGCGCGGCAAGCGTTTGCCTTCTCTAAGGCTTCAAGAAAAGAAAGAAATATATGTGGCAGTGGTTGAGAGATGGCGCAGCCTTAGGAATACCATAGGGATTTTATGCATGGCTTGGCGACATGGTTTTCGCGGAAATCTGATAAGCTTCAGTAATTATCCCGTTCATCATTTTGCAACCGTCGATAAACTTGTGATAGTGTAAGAAACAGATACAGTATATTTATGTGTGCGCATGCTGTGGTACGGCCACGAAACGTAAAAGAAAGTTGACAAAAGCTTACTTGCCATTTGTCGCTATATTCATCGCTATATAAGCTTGTGTGTTTTCTTAGTGGGTGTGAGTAAACACGTCAAACTGTGTGCCACTGTGGCGAACTGATGATTGTTCTCTTGTTCATTGCGTTCACTCTATATGTATGTATGTGTACTATGTGCCCTTACGTGCATGTGTAGCTATACGCATTGCATCAGCATATATAAGGCGTATGGTGTCAGTGAGTAATTAATGAATGGGATGACTCGCCAACTATTCACCAGGGAGCCGTGTGGGTGTGTCAAAGTACATCGCTGCAGGCAACTTTTTTTATTCAGTATCATTCAGTCACTCCAGATGGCGCCAGCTACAACCTACTTCACGACTTTGAGGCTGTCACACTTTCAGCTACTTATACAACGCCGAACATCTATCTAACGAAACTGCACTGCTGAGCGGGAATGGTTTTGCTGCGATTGGGTCTACGGTTTGAAGGCACATCTCGTGACCTGCGGCCCAGTAAACGCGCGGATAACGCCGCTACACCATGTGTACCTGCGAGAAATAAATACAGCAAGCCTAGCCTGCACTCTCCGGGGGAGAATTCTACAGAATGCGTGTCTTTCAATGTGAACGTCGTCTGGCTGGCCGAACAAAGCCTGCTCGCTCCGTCGTTCTGTTTCGCAATGTTTTCATCTGCGCAGATTGGCCTGCTTATTTTTTATAATCATTTCGTTCGATATCAAGCTCAGCGGGACCGTTTTCTGTAATTGTCTGTGTCGGGTACTCCTTATCAGTCGAGAATCGATGCATTCGCTAGGCCTCATGCTTCGCTAACACGGGGTCAGCCTTCTTGATTCCGATGAGGAAAAACAGTTTCTCCGTTGCAAATGGGAGCAGCGTTTTTCCATTTAAAGATGAACATAGAGAGAACATCACTCCAATTTTTTAAGAGTGTTCAGTCGGCAGCAACCTTAACCCAAATGCTCCGCAGCATGTTTTTAAACAGTTTGATGGAGGGTAGCGCCGCGTAGCTTTGGGTTCTGCGTCCGAGATGTTACTCATGCATGCCGACATACTATACAAACATAGCGAGGTATTATCTCTGCCACAGCGCCCAGCACTTTGCGGCTGGCGTCAGTCCAAGTAGTCCAGGTCACGTGTCAAAGCGTTGCTGTTAAGCTTGCCGACCACTGTACATCTGGGACGCATGTCCATGTGTTCATGGGTCATGAATACGCATCCAGCGGGCTGTTGAAAGCTCCTTCATTTAGGCCAAATTATTATGAAATGTCAGCAACACAAGCAAAAGTATAGCTATTGTTTTATGCGTCTGTTAATGCAGTTATGACGTATAGTGCAGTTGCTTGGAATTGTTGATGTCTGTTATGTACAAGTAGCCTATGACCCCTCCATTTCTCGTTGTGGGCACGAGATCTTAGTAGGCTTTGTCGACATAGAACGTATCCGTCATGTATGCTGTGAACCAAGGGTCGTGTGTCCAGCAATGAGGTGGGGCATGTTCGCCTTGGCGGAGTTATTTCTGGTAGAATCACCCATGCTTTTGACATCATATTCGAGGAACGTACGTAAAATTGTTTTCACTGACATTGTGCCAGGGCTCAAGTAATTGGCCGCGAGTGCGATACCGCTACTTAATGTTCAAATGTATGGTCACCACTCAGATATCACCAATTCGGGTCCTTGCGTCTGTGTCTTCGACCTGTGTAGAAGAAAGCGCCGCGTGATGCCAGTGATGTTGCATTTGCGAATTGATGTGGTCCTATAAATGGTCACACCGAAGCATGGACAGTGAGGTCGTTTGCTCTGGGCGGCACACTCGAATCCCCTCATTTAAACTGGCTCATGTCTCCAAGTTTCAGAGAGGACCAGTTCGCCAGATCGTGATAGCACAGTGTCTTCATCAATGTCTTGAGCGTGCGCGCGCGTAAGACGGATGCGCGCGCGTAAGACGGTGGGCGTCAGGTATTTTCTCTTATTCTGGCAGCGCACAAGATCATAAGTGGAGTCTATAAAAAAACAAGACCAAACGCCTCGTTTCGAGTCGGGTCAGTTTCTCAGCTGGTTGTCTGTCAATGAAGCTACACACGGGATATAGCGTCAAATTGAATTTTTCATTGGCTAAGTATAAGTCTGAGACTGTAAGCCCTGGACAGTACAACGTATACGAGCCTCATGGGATGATTCTTGTTTTTCATACACTAGCCGACCGTAAGTGGTCCCTTGTGAGTTGTGGATGGCTATAGAATTTGCTTGTGTGAGGGGAAACTATGTACAATTGCCGAAGATGCCTTGCCTGGCGTAGATTGTGGAGATGGTCATACGGAGTCCCACTGGTTGCCATCGAAGTTTAATGGATAGATTTGCAACTGCACTGTGCCTCATCTTTGCTCCAGTGACAGCACCTACTGCAGATGTTCGAAATTTGAGAACACAAGCAGAATGTTTGCGTGTTGAACATTCCTGATGTACCATGGAATTTTCAAAGTGTATGCTCACTGTTATCAATCACCCGTGACACATTCCCGCATACCAGTGGCACATACCCGGCCGCGGGTATGTAACGCTCGCCTGTCGCAGTTCGAGACCGTACGCGACCACATTGCAATATTTTCACGTCATAACGCACAAGTCATATTAGTCAAACCATCTTACACTCGTATACTAATTTTGGTCAACCTTAAATATATATATATATATATATATATATATATATATATATATATATATATATATATATATATATATATATATATATATATATATATATATATATATATATATATATATATATAAATAGATAGATGCCAAAAATGTCTGCAGCACGTGAATCAATGCTTCACATTTAATAAACTTTCCTAAATAGACCTCAGAGAAAGTCAAGCCCCAACGTTCTTCGTGGCAAGAATTCCACCACAGGGCCCCGCCAGGTTTCAGAAGTACTCTTCAATCGATTCTAAGGTCTCTGAAGTGGTGGTTGCAGTGCTGGCTACATAATTTTTTAAACAAAATATATGTACTTCTATGTTACAGCCGTCACGTAGGGTTAACGTCAGTTATGTTAGGTGTCATCCGCTGAATTTAATTTAAGTAGCAGTGATTGCGATACAATCATTGCGAGCGGCTGCGCTGCATATGAGCATACCACTTCTGGTGTTGCTATGATGCATGATGCGGTTGGGATGTTTATGCAACTGTAAACAGGTTGTTGTATAAAAAATATGCGTCTGTTGAACATTGGTCTGCATGTGTTTTTTACATATTGTTATAAAAACCTCTTCCCGTTCCGTACAAAAAAAATTACAACGCTGTCACATTTCGTTGGCGTGCTTTGCCTAACATGTTTTCTCACAGTACGTGGGATTTAAAATTTTTTTCCCTAAAACAACGAAATGCACTTTAGTTTATTCCAAAAAGCACACCTTCTTGCCAACGACAATCTTGATGAACTGCTCAGTTTTTCGCCAGTATATTCTTGTCCCCTTAAAATATTCATGATTTTAAAACAAATCAAATTACGCCATAAAAGTACTTTGCAATAAAAATCATCATCCGTGTGCATGCGTCGGTTCCGTGGATCGTCACATGAGCGTGATGACGATTACTAGTCTCGAAAAGTGAGTGGTTCTTCCTGACAGAAGGCGCGCTATTCAGGACTGTCAGCAGCCTTTTCTTCTTGTTAGCGTCTATTAGAGGCCTTGTAGAGTCATCCAGTTCATTTTATGCAATGTCATTTCAGATCACTTCTTGTTAGGAGAATACATCGGCACCCAGTATATTCACTTTCTAAGGAATTATTTGAAATTTACTGTGTAGGACCGCATGGGGGACATGATACTGTAGTGCTAAACTCGAAGATATTTACTAAGAGGCGAAGAAAGTGAAAACGTTGGCTTCTTATCCTTTGTATTTGACCTTTCTCAGGGCACACCATGTCCTTGAGTAGGTGCCAACTAGCCCGAGAAAAGCAAGTCGTGGCACTTAAACATGATAGCAAAACAAGTGCACAAATAAAGCAGTTCGAATGAAACCATGCTGGTTGTTTTAGCCACGGTTGTTGACGAAGTGCCAGATCGATGATTGTTGCTCTACTTGACTGAAAAAATTTGAGTATTTGGCTCATTCTTTATAAGACACTGCCTTTTTGAGTTCCCATTACATTCACAAATTTTCCCTTCATACATCACACTGTTTCAGAAATTGAACATAGCTCGCTTCATGTTCTTTAAGATATTTTGCCCAGTTCCAGCTTCTACAACTGAGAATTAAAAAACGTCATATTTAGGCTTTTTCAGATCATTACTCACTTCCCATTGAAACACCATCAACGTCCCAAAGGCATTGACTTCCATTTCATCGGGGAATCCTGCCAATATAGTCATGTACTCTGTGAGGACTTGAGGCGTAAAGTGGGCAAGCTGAATCCGGTCGTAGGTAATGGCCATGGGACTCAGTGCCAGATCAGCTCTCTGCAGCAGGAAGGAACACAGAATCAGAAAGCAGGTTAAGATAATTGTGATGCAAGGTTCGTGATTGCCAGACAAATGAGTGCTAATTTTATTGCGATAGCAACTGTATGGACACTTTCGGCTTGATTTTGTCGACGGCCTGAGCGTGGGCTCGCAATTCCTCACGTGCCCTTATCTCCCGGCGGGGAGGATCATACGTCTTGGCTCGCGTTGGGCTTGCACCCAAACAATTTTGTTGCAGTTACAGGGTGCACAAAGGTCATTGAAATTGTTGCACAGCCACTATTTACGAAAAGTGCGCACTTTTCAGACACAGCGAAGTAACATCTGAGACGCTCATTCCTGTTCATGCGTACCTTTGAGTACGTTACCTACTTCATTTGTGAGTGAGATACGCGCGTGACCTTCCAATTCGTTGGTATCGCGTTCGTTGCTTCGCACTTGCGCCAAAGCTGTGACTTTTTTTGGTATTACATAAGTTAAAGCATTAAACCCCAAATATCAATCAATAATGTAATGGACACACGGTGGGTGCATAGTAGGTACATTGATTGTGCTGTGCCGGACAATGGAGGCCACAGAAGCCACAGCCAACGAGGCTAAACCCTAAGCTCCTTCGCCGGCAAAACGTGGCACTCTTCGGTGAAGCCTTGCCCTTGCTCCAGAGAACCCTCCAATCATTAGACAAGGACGCCACCTCACAAACCAAGAACGCTGTGAAATGAGTGCGTTATAGATAAAAGGTGCGTTTGTGAAGCCTCCTGAAAACGTAACAGTAGCACGGTGAGCGGAGAGCCCGTTCTCTATGGCTGCGCATCGAGAGGTCGCAGTTTTGCCTTTCATCAGCGGAAGTTTTTTTTTCTTTGCACTGTGGTCGTGTACAAATTGTTGATGCATTTCCGTCTATATTCTCAGTGAACGCGTACATAAAATACTTCGTGTGAAAATAAGCAGGCCAGTGCCAAGTATTTTAATTGGGTCTGGTGTAACTGTCAGTTCAAACACACGAATAAACAGAAAGGAACTGACAGCTATACCATGCATATTCAATCACTCTTCCGTTACGCCAAGCTTGCTTTAACAGAGAGCCTGGTATGCACGCGAAAACACGTAAACACGCAGACAGACACGCACACGCGCACACTACAACACGTGCGAGCATGCTGTTGTCGCTCTGAGCGTCTTGGTGCTTGCCAGGCATCCATGCTGGCGTGTCTCAGCCCAGTATCAGTTGCATGGCAGAAACGCTTGTCGAGCCATCATTGCCTGCGCAATAATACCTAAACGTAAGAGTGCGCAGCTTTTATCTTCAAGGAGGCCAAATCCTGGTCGCAGCCGCCCCCTAGCCTATTATGTTTTTGGGCTAATATTTCTCGCGTTATATTTATTCTCTGTGCTATATATATATCCATGTCTCTATCTATCTATCTATCTATCTATCTATCTATCTATCTATCTATCTATCTATCTATCTATCTATCTATCTATCTATCTATCTATCTATCTATCTATCTATCTATCTATATATATATATATATATATATATATATATATATGCACATCTGCTTCACCACTTTTTCGCCATTATTGTTGGGAGAACAGTCGCTCCAAATCACAACACGCTAATGAACACACGACAAATCGTTCTGAGTGGACAGGCGTAGCTGTTAGATTTGGGGCAAACAAACCCAGAAAATCGAGGTCACGCCATTGCCAGGCGTTGCCTCTGTCGGTACCCCGATGAACCCAGTGCGTTAGTCGGCGTCATCAATACTAGTGCCATCGTTACTCGATGGCGAAAGCGTGGTCTAGGGCCTACACAACGGGGTTCCGTAGATCACGTCATTGTGGAAGCAATGTTGTAGACGCGTGCTGACTGCTCGTTGAGCCTTTCTACACTGCTTTCACTCATAGCATATGCATTTCATCATATTCTGTGATGGCCACACCTCAAGCTTCACTGCTACTTTATAGTACATGTGGGGCGTCCTATGAGCGCAGTCGTTAGTCTTACTCTAAGATATCTTTTGCACGCTAGTGCGGTAGAGTTACTTGGTAAGTTTGCGACATGTTCGAATTATCCCGACTGAAATTAAGCATAAATATTGCCTACGTCTTCAGACTTTGCCCAAAGTTCGGCACAAGCACTTACTCTGGATTACCTCAGTGCGTAATATTTGCCGTCACTTTTTTCAACTTTTTCCCAAAATTAGATTTCACACTGCAGTGCGTGTCGGAATTAGCAGGAGTAGAAGTAGCTAGGAAGCCCAACTCATGTGATTCCATGGTCACATTAGCGCTATGTATCATTTGGGCTTCATTAAAACAGTACGAAACGGCAGCACTTGTCTCACATTTGCTTGAAGCTCTCCGATTAAGCCAGTCCAGCTGCCATTAGGAAAAGCCATTCCTGTGCCCCCTTGTTCAGAACAGGCAATGTCATATCTGAGAAATGAAAACAGATAAACGTGAACATTCAGATCCGTGGCGATAGATTTGGACACCATAGTTACCTTTATACTCTATATTCAATAGAAAAGAGGGCCACCTCATCATGTTAAGAAAAAGAAATAGAATTGTTCCGTACACAAGATATTTTGTGATATATGAATGTCAGGTATAGATACGAGAAATAAGAAATAACTTTGCCCCACTATTGACATCAGATGTTTTGCCGTCAATATTTCTGTTTAAACCAGTGACTTCAGCTAGTGCTTGATTACAACTAAAAATAATTTCACATTTGAATGTCCAAGTGGTCGATGCAGATTTTCTGTACACTAGAGTAAGGTTAAGCGCCAGCATCATACCTGGATGATACGTGAAATTATACAAGGTAATCTAATCTTAACAGCGCGGTTGTTAAATTAGGATTAGGGCTGGCGTGCGTAACATAGAACGCGTCGGCTACGCACCATAGAATGTGGACTTGTGTAAAGCAGCTCCTAGCCTAACGTTGCTATGACTACAATAGCACACCCAAAGTAGTAGGTTAGAGAGGGAAATTATGCAAAGCCTCGCACATATTTTATGCGCCACATGGAGCGAGTATGTACTAACGGGCACTGTGCTGCCTCGTCCAATCACCATGGGGTCTTCATTCATTGGACGGTGACGGATGCGAGAACTTGTGCAATACGCCACGTCCCCGGCTCCTCTTGTCCCGAGTTTTCGTTGGCCAAGCCTTTCTCAGCAGCCAAGGACGAAACCCCAGAAGAAGCTAAAACACGACGGTCGCACTGGGAACTTTTCAGGGCCAATGGTTTCCCTCGTCGAAACCTTTTTGAACACGCCCGACGGCGCAATGGCTTAAAAAGAACTATTTTCAGCTAGAGCTACTTGGAAAATGTGGTACCCCAAGCGCTTCTTTCTGCCGCTAGGTGCACCGCACAATGAGCGGAGTGCCTGGAAACTGTCTTACACTGCGTTTTCTACAATGAAGTGGCCTGCCCATCACCGCAGAGCCTATTAACGACTCAACACGGAACCGGATTACACAGTTTCTCTGAACGGGGGAGACAACGTAATTGAACTGTGCTACTTTGTGCGTATGTTTGCATTGTGTACTGTATAGTACTTGTCCCTCGCCGTGCGACTAACAGGGCGTGCTTCTTTTTTTCTGTTCTAGGTTGAAAAGGAGGAAGGGCTTGACCTTGCCATCTCTGGGGCTGAGATGAAGACTAACTCTTCATTGGACTGCTCGGGCCTACACTGTTGTTTCTTGCGGGGAGTTTTGGGAAGCCCAAGTATAAAACGCTAACTACAAGGCGCTTGAAGAAGGCTAACATTGTTCACCTAGTATCATGCTAAATTCATCATGTAAATTACTTTAAATATTCATTCCTGTATTCAGGTACGGCTCCGCTACTCGTCTATTTACTGAGACTTGGATGCCTTCGGGAACAGAACCAACTCAAGGCCCCGCCATCCACGCTACCGAAAACGCATCAGTAGTTTGCAATACGAGAAGTCCCCTCCCCCCTCTCATCTAAATTTGGAACAATTTCGGTATAAATGGTATGCTGTGACACCTCATTCCCAAAAAAACTTGAATTAACACAGGCATATGTCTAGTATAGTATTGCACGGGTATGCCAAAACGAAGTTTGCTGCTAGGAAAACTTACGTAAGGTTGAGGGGATTAATGGGGGCATCAAAAGAAGAAGTTAGAAGAAAAATCAGAGCATAATCATGTACGTTGCAGGACCTAAAGTGGTTAAAGAGAAGAGTGATGGTGAGGAACCATGATGTGAGAAATCCGAGTAAACAAAGCAGCGAGAGGGTAATACAAAAGTAGACAACAGAAAAGATATATACAGAAAGGCAGAAATACTATTGAGAAAAAAAAGAAGGTGAAGGTTGGGAAGAAAGAACTCAACCGCCAGGTGCTAGCGCCTGTATCTCGGCTTTACTGCTCACTAAGATTTTACAAGCGTGCACGATACTTTATTTTTCTACGTCATTGCTTATGAGTGTACAGTTACTGATTCTTTGAGAAGGCAATTTGTGCTGATATTTGATGACGCTTCACTGGATACGACCAGTTATCATGAAAATCATTGCGGCATGGAGTTACAGCTATTTGTCTTCATCTTTGCGCTTGTACGTTATCGATATTTATTTCTTCGATGTGCCAACAAGTGTGATACCCTGCAGTAGTTATCTTAATACCTAGAAAAAAAAGGGGCAGCAGAATCAAAGTGCCCTTGAAAAGTAATGAGGGAATCACTGACCACTTTCTCTATGAGAAGGTAGTATGTTTACGGCTGCATAACTACAGATCGCACCAAGGCACGCAATGGGCTCGTTTTCTACAAAATTTTCTACAAAGTCTTTACATTGAGGTAAAATCAATTTGATTCACAGACGTTTTCGTGATATCATCTCATTAATTTTTACATCAGTGGATACGTCACCACTAATACTGCCGAAAGACTTGGTATAGAGACGTTATAAGAGGATGAAATTGAGGAAGTGCTTACGTGAAGCCTCCTTTTTCGGATAGCGCTTTAATCATATTAGCCATCGGACCGTACATTGAGTTCCGAAGGTCCTCGTTGCCACATTTCAGCGTTATCCAAGGTGGCCACTACAGCGGCAAGTAGGAAGGAAGGAAAACAAAAGCAATACAAGAAGTATTATTTTAGGGGATTCGTATTATCAACCTTACAAAGTGCTGCTATGAAACATTGTGACACAGTGGTGTATAAAATATCCCTTTATGTTTCATTTATTGCTCCACTTCTATGCCTTTGAAATGCTTTCGATCTTGACAAGACTACTTTTCATGAAATCGCTTTACATTCACATCGGCCAAAATTCCTAAGCAGAACTTGCCCCGCCGTGGTGGTCTAGTGAGTAAGATACTCGGCTGCTGTCCCGCAGTTCGCGGGATCAAATCTCGGCAGCCGCGGCTGCATTTCCGTTGGAGGCGAAATGTTGTAGGTCTATGTGCTAATATTTGGGTGCACGTCAAAGAACCCCAGGTGGTCGAAATTTCCAGAACCCTTCACTACAGCGTCTCTCATAATCATATGTTGGTTTTGGGACGTTAAAATCCACATGTCAATCAATACTATGCAGAACTTTGGTTTGTGTTTGAAGGAGAGTTTATAGATAAGGGCTCGTTTTTTAGACCATACTAATGAGAACTAACTGAAAATTATGCAGAGAAAGTATTGGGGAGTTATTAGAAGTAACTCTATGTATACGTGAAGAAATAAAACTGGACCAAAAGGTAAGTTGTCACCAACAGGATCCAAACTTTCAACCTTTGGATAACTTGTCGGATACTCTACAACTTAGCTACGGTGGTGATTATCTCTTAGTCTATTTTATAGGGTGTATATGTGCATCAAAGTTGGTCTAGGATAGCTTGCACTCTCTACAAAACACAAGTTCACCACTGCGTGTCCCCCGCAGGCCAACGGCCTTGGGGAGTGGTTCAGTAGAAGTCTGAAAGACATGCTTGCCATGTATGTTTCGCCTGATGATCGTGACTGGGACGAAGCATTGGCGTTTGTAACACTTGCCTACAATACGACTCGGCCTGACTCGACAGGTTTCTCTCTATTTTTTTTTCTTGTACGGACACAAATCCACGGAGCCAATCGACACGCTCCTTCCACGTGTTCTTCACACGACATCAGAATACCCTCGTGATGCCAACGCTAGAGTTGAGAAGGCACTCGAAGTTACCCGCTTTTATCTTGAAACTTCGCAAGAAAAGCAACGACAAATCTACGCTTTTCCCAACCAGGATGTCTACTTCAATTCTGGTGACGTGGTTCTTTTTTGAACACCGTCACGGTGAGTTGGTCTTTGCGAGAAATTGACTTGTTCATACTCTAGACTATGCCGAGTCTTGCGCCAAGTCACCAACGTCACGTATGAAGTTGAACCTCTGGAGACTACCACAGCATGATTATTTGATATCGTTCACGTCACGCAACTTAGGCCGTTCCACTCGAGGCAGTCGAGCACCGGGTCGGTGCCTTAACCACCGGGGGTGAAGCTACAAAGCGCTGTCGGAGCAGAGGATGACAGCAAAGAGCAAGACGACGTTCGCTGATATCCACGTGGACTTGGCTTCGCCTTGTATGTCTGGCGTTAAGTGTGTGTAGGTTTGTGTGTGTTGTAAATATATTATGCGACGCCTTTTCTCCCAGTTAGAATATATATGAGCATTAACATATCACCCGTTTGCATCTGGGTGAGCACGCGATCTATGCTTAAGTTGGACAAAGAAAGATCATTTATGGGAGAGTAAATTGGTTTGACAAATATACCTGGGTAGTCAAGGCGTGAGTAACAGTGAAATACCGTCATGTAGGTCATGAATCGCTTTGCTAGACATGCGTGGCACATAACCGTAAAAGACGACATTATGTAGGCACGTATGAGCCACAGAGGACTCTCAGTTTGTATATGCCCTGGAATGGCGAGAACAAACATTAGGGAGGGTTAGAATAATGCCTCAACTGAAGAAAAACAATTCGTAGAGTTTGCCCTTTTGAGTCATCTTAGGCGAATGTGTAAAGAACCCTGGTAGTTCTTCCCATAAGCCTGGTGACCTGCATTAGTTTATGTTGCGTGAGGATTAACTTCAACGACTGCCGTGCATTTTGTTTGTTGAAATTGATAGATAAAGGAACTGCGGCACATGCAGCGCGTGCTGGATGAAATGACAAACACAAACGTCCTTTTAAGTACGTCGTCAGTCCCTGCGACCAAGTTTTTATGACGCTATAATTTCCCCTGACTCTATTTGTGAACAGGACTACCTAGTGCTAAATATATATGTCAAGGCCTCCCAAACAACTATTAAAACAATAAACACCAACAGGTATGCTCGCCTGGTGTAAATGCGTCAGCGCACTGCTGGTCAAGCAACTGCTATCTTCGCGAAATGGTGCAGGGGCAAGGTAGGTGGCGTCCCGTTCGGAAAAACAAAAGTGCGAAGAGAGAAGAGACGACAGCAGAGAAGGACAGTGTCCCTAGTTTTTAAAATTTCAGGGGGCTTTATGCGGCGCACCAGCGTGCTTACGTGTCATGGCCCTGTCGGTTGCCTACGTTAGGCAAAGCCGATGACTTATTTCGCCCAGAGACAGCAAAGAATTTCGTTCCCTAGACCAGTGCGAAATGTAGTGTTGTTTACAATCGCTAGGTAGGAGGCTTGGCGTTTTGAACATGCACTAGATTCTGGATTGCGTAATGCACGTTTCATGCTTACGTATACTCTCAATTACGGGAGACCCCGCCAATTTTTTTTATTCTGATTTTCGTCAGTAAATTATTCCTCAACGACGACTGTACCTATATTTTGGCTTGAAGCTTGCAAAACAGTACTTACGCTCATCGATGTCACACGGAGATGTGATCCCCTGAAAGGCCGGCCTTGTGAGAAAGAGAAAGGTAGGTGGAAATTCTCAGAAAGCAAACAAGTTATTTCGACCTTAATCCAGGTCATATTCCTGCATATACGATTTCCTGATTTTGTGAAAAACCACACCTGCATCACGCTAATTGGTTAGTGCTCACATGAATGAGCCCTCAGTTTCTGGAAACCAGCTTGGTATGTGTAATCTGAAAGCCGAAGTGAAGTCAATGCACACGAAGTCATCGATGCGAGAAAGTGGCAACACTAGATACTGTCAAGCCCTACACAATTCACTGTTATTATTTTACAATTTTGCGTCCCCCACCCCTTCTGGAGAACAGTACTAACACCCGAATTGAATGCTGAGCACAACTAAATCCTTTCTCATTTGTCTGGACACGTTAATTTTGTATACGTAACAAAATTGTGACGTGAAGGTGCCGAAACAATGCTTCACAAAGACCGTATACACAGAAAAAGAATAATGTAAATCTCGAAGCCTACAGATTATCCTACTCCATTAGCAATCCTCTGTTCACAAATCACGCTGTAAAGCTTTAGCAATCAAAAAAACCTCCAGGCCAATGCGGAGGACACAGCACAGTCAGAATGAAAGCTTCTAAAATTGCTTTTATAGAACTTTTTGTAAATTCTCTCGGAACAACAAATTCAAGTACTTCTTTGAAAATACTTAAAACGCAAGACACGGCACACTGCCACACCCACACAGCCACACGGCCAGCCTCCTAGCACGTACAGCGTTCACATTACACTGCTATACGTATGGCACTGGCGCGCAAACATCATCGAAGCCTAGAGCACATAGTATGAAGACATACATAATTTTTCTGTCTTTTCTTCTTTCTTCGTACAACATACAGGGAACAAATTGAATTTCACCACAGAACAAACAGCGTGAGGATGCAGCTGTGCCTATATCCTTTTTACTGTAAAATATACCTCCAACACATCGCGTGCTGTTTTAAATGCGAAGCATTTTTCAGCAAACTTCTTGACTTAGAGCGTATCTATCTATCTATCTATCTATCTATCTATCTATCTATCTATCTATCTATCTATCTATCTATCTATCTATCTATCTATCTATCTATCTATCTATCTATCTATCTATCTATCTATCTATCTATCTATCTATCTATCTATCTATCTATCTATCTATCTATCTATCTATCTATCTATCTATCTATCTATCTATCTATCTATCTATCGATCTATCTATCTATTTAAGTATCTATCTATCTATATATCTATCTATCTATCTATCTATCTATCTATCCGCTCATGCCTGGGGGCTCTCGCGTCACTCCCTTAATTGGCGTGAACAGAAATTAGCATGGGAGGGTAAGATAGTTTGACGCATTGGACGGGCTGGTCATGATATGAATAATATCACAATACCGTTGCGTAGGTCGTCAAACACTTCCCGCCAGGCCGTGGCACATACCCCCGGGCGGGTATGTGCCGCTAGTATGTGGGTATATGTCACAGGTGATTGACACTTAGTATCTCCTCAGGAACAACGAGAACACACATGGAAAACTTGCACGCGGGAGCGTTCAGAAATACCCGAAATCGGTAGCGTCAACCCGACGAATGCAAAAAATAAATGTCAGGGTCGCAGCTGGAATCTAACCCAAGCATTATGCGTGGCAATGTAGCATCTTACCACACAGCTACAGCAAGTCTCGGAACTTTTGAAATAGACGTTAATCTTCCTGAAACATCAATATTGGTTGCAGTGCTGCCTACCCAATTTCACAAACATTACATATGTACTCCTTTGATAAAGCCATCACGCCGGGTGAACGTCACTTTATTTGGTTGCCATGCACTGAAAATGATCTCTGTAGCAGTGTCCAGGGCCAGCATTCTCACGAGCATCAGTGCTTCGTATCAGCTTCCGGTGTTGCTAATACGCATGTTCTAGTTGGCTTCGTTGCGCAAGTACAAAAAAAGGCTATGTGAACATTTGCAACTTTTCAAGTTATGTTTGTGCCTGCGATATTTGCACATGTATTTAGCGTCATTTAATGACGTATTGCTCAATAAAAGTTTGCAACAAAGTCACCTTCCCTGCACATGCTTTGCATAACGTTCATTCCCGGGTACGTGGAATATGTCGCATCTTTTTTCCTTGAGGTCTAGAATCTTAGTTAAGGATACTCGCGTCACCAGGGACACGGTACATCCCCTAAATATATTTTAGGCCTTTAGAGTGGCACTACCAGAAGAAAGTTGTCAACAATTTTTCGACCTGCAGCTTACGTGGAACGAACAGCATTATTTGCTGATTTTCTCATCACCGAGTTAAGAATGAGCTATTGCCATAAAATTCCGCCCATTCAATCATTCTTAACAGGAGTGTAGCCTCTCTCTGCTTTGACTCGGCGATAAGGAGGTTGTGCCCATACAGCATGCAAATTAGTTTTATAATCAAGTGGGCTGATTAGAGGCGGCCGGCTTCGCTCGATGTGTCACTACCGCCGTTGCTGGAACACCACAGAAGAAGTTCAAACGTGAAACATGGGAAGCGACAATTGCTGCCCAGGCCTAGAGGGGGGACTTGTTCTTGAGATTGCAAATAAAAAGAGTGAGCCCCCCCCCCCTACTGTCTACAGCAAAGGGCGACATCTATATAGTAGCTCACAAGGGTGTAACATAAAGAAAGAATAAAATCAGACACAGAAAAGAAACGTATAAAGAAACTAAAAAATAGCGACATGGTCTAAAGATTCCAAACTCGCGGCATTGATCAGCGAGAACTAGACGGCACCAGGAGTTCGCGGAATGCGGGCCGTTCAACGAGAGCTACGTTGGCACTTAAGACAGGGCATGACGAAACCACTCAGCACAAAAGCCACCGAGTCAGTCCCTATGCAGCCGTCAAGGATAAAGCCACAATTTGTGCCATATTTATGAGATCTTGCACTATCTCGAGAAAATTGGGCAGGTACGGTGGTACTACTGGTGTTTCTAGCACCCTATAGAATCGGAAAGCTGTGCTAATGCATTCGGAATAAAAAAAAACGTAACTGTGAGAAAAAGACTGAGAGGGTTTTTGTGATATGTTCCACTGGGGTCGTGTACCCGATATTTTCTTCATGCTGCAAAGGGGCATTGGTCGATCCGGGAGGTGCATTTACCCTTTAATACCTGAATTATGAAACTGCCGAGCAAAATTCAAATGTTGCCATTTTACAGTTTTAAATAGCAATTTTTAAATGATGCCGCACTCCATTTACCTAAAATGCATCCTTAAAGCACACTTGTGTAAATCGCGAATTATCTATATGCCACAGAAGCGAGGGTCATGCTACAAAAAACGCATTCCAGAACTACGTAACATGTAGCGTGCCACCTCTTCAGTGCATAGACATCAAATAAACCACATGATTAAAGAATGACCTCATGTCACCAAGGCAACAAGAAACGAAAAATTGAGGACTTACGCACACGCTTCTCGCTCTCCGCAATCAGCTCCAAAACAATTGGACCTAGCTCAAAACACCTTAGACGAGACAGCGCTAAAAGTTTTATGCTGAACGCTACACGTCCCGTGAGGACGTCACAGCTGGCATTAAACATGGAACGCATTTCGTGACTCACAATCTCGAAGTTGTTCGTTATGTCGCGAATTCGTGACATCCAGCAGTTAACGCTTAATGATCGGTTAAGAGAGCACGCATAAAAATTAGCTAAAAGAGACGATAAGTAGCTGCTCCTGGTGGTGCATACTGTATTCTGTGGCTGTGATGCTTGATTCACCGAGGCTAAGGTTTTTAGGCAAAAACACATGAAAAACAGCACACGAAGTTGTGGAGGCCGTTTTATTTCCATAAAACAAAATGAGCACCACAGTGTAGACGCTGCTACGTTATTTTTGTTCTCCGATGAAGTTCATTTTATCGACTCTATGCTGTAAGAAGAAGGAGAAAATAAAAGAGAGAGAAAATGATATGCCAGGTAATATGTGCGATTGGCTGCAAATATACTTGCTAGTATGCGCCACAAGAATACATTCAAAGGCCTTGATTGCCAGCGGACCTAGAAACAGGAAAACTTCCATCTGCTTTCACACATGTATTCTTCGTCCTGAAAGCATTCGTACAATGATTAACAGTTGGCAGTAAGCGATGTACGTGTTTGGGGCCTCGTTGTATGAGTGCGTGCATGTGTCATTGTGCTGCACGTTGGGGCTTAAGCTAAGATTCTTAAGCTGAGAAGGCGAACTGTTCTTATTTTTCTATCCTGTTGATAGATCAAATTTTCTGAAGGCTTATCGCTGCTGGTGTGAAGAAAGTCATGTTCACTTGTTTATGCAGATTGAGCTGGTGGATTCGGGAGGTGTACGCAGTATTCTAGCGTTTATTTGGCCTTTTTTCAGAACGATACTCGTGAACATTGCCATTTACCTTGCGTCAGGAATGTGAAACACTTTCATATGTTGTCACTGTTGGCCTTCGTGTTTTGAACCAAGATCGAAAGGATACATGTAAAGGCAGCTATTGAACATTTGTCTAGGTAACTGCCCAAGTTTTGCATATCTCAAGTCATAGTACGATTCAATGTAGCACGAGCACGCACATCCTTGTTCGTACACTCACCGATGTGTCTAACGCTCCGTTGATTAACTCATGTGCAATAGCATATTCCAGTATAGTCGCTACTGCTTACTAACGTTCCAGATTATACTGTATGCCGACGTTCCTCTAGTGCAAGTTATCCGAAGAAGAAAATATTAACATTCCCGATTGTGCCGACGCATTGTTGACAATTAAAAGTAGATTTCTACAACAGAGTTGCGGTTAGTTCTGTACAAAACGCATGTGTATTAATTTGGATAGTGCACCGTAACGTATAATTCATAGATAATATAATAACTGGACCAATAGATGAAAATGCAAATAGGCAGAATCCTTTTGCTGAAGTACTGAAATAGTGATCATAGCATGAAAATAATTTAGCAATAGTACTCCATAACTCAAGTGCAAATAAAGTGCGATTGTGTTCCTGTGGGTGCTGCTATTTTAGAACTTTTCTTTAATAGATAAGATACAAATACACACCAGTCAAATTCATTGTGGCGCAGCGTGTCGGTATTATCTGCCTCGACAAGGCCTCCAAATGTGCTGAAGTATCGCGGCACGTTTTTTTTTCCTCTTTGCAACTTGCCTACAACAATGAACGAAGGCTTGTAAATAGGTACTGTTCTGAAAACAAAAATCTAGTTCAAATATCAAACAATGTGACCTAAGATTTCGCGCTTAGATCAGTAGCACTTCACGGTAGTCCTGTGTGTTATCGGTCGTCATGTGCAAATAGGGATTTTCTGGAACCTCATCGAATAGAAATTCAATAGTGATGACACATAATCGTATACGAATACAAATCACATACTGTTTTAATTTCGAATAATTTTTAAATAGTAAGACAAATATTGTGAATTTAGTCCTAGCCTATTCAGAAAGGAATTATCAATGCATCCCACTAAAACCTGCACATTTATTTAAAAGAAATATTCACATGCCTCAACAAAGGGCCTCAAATGAGGCAATTATTTAAACCCAGACTAGCTCGTCTACAGCCACCACAAAAACGGTCGAAACGCTTTCAAACTGCAGCATGAAATACAGCACTGACTAGAGTATACCAAGCTCTAAGTTGTCAACAGCTCGGTGAAAAACTGATACGCCATTGCTTGCCAAGTTTTATGAATTAGCTATATTATGAAAGTTATGGTAATGGGTTAGCACAGGGCTCCCCTTAAAGAGAAAGGCGGCACGAGCGTTATTTGCAGTGCCCCCCCCCCTACTTTATTATTAGGTAATTGTGCAGGGCAGAACTTAGACGCGAAATTCTAGAAGTCTAGGCATGTGAAAAAATCCAAACCCAAAAATTCAGAGCCCACCACTAGAACACTTTGAATATATTGAGCACTACAACTGAAAACCTAAACCAAAGAAAACTGAGACAATATCAGTACTTCTGACAGTGCTGGAAGTGAGAGATTTAGCAAAACTAATAATTGCGCAGTAAGCCTAGTGTAATCAGCACAATGTAGAGATAATTCGTATATAGGGTTAGACGTCCCAAAACCACCTGATGCTTATAGAAGACGCGATGATGAGAGGCCTTGGATGAAATATGTATGCTTATTATGCGAAGTGTCTACCATGACATTGAAGAACTTCGTAACGTACGTGATCTATGAAGACGGAAGTCAGCCTTGCGATACGATGACTTGACATCTGTGGCACACACATGTTATGGCAAGAACCCTACTGCCTTAACCCTCAAAACGTACGTACAACAAATAAATTGCATGTCTACATCGTACGCTTTAGCTTCATTAACGTACATTCGCAGTGCCTTTCCCTGTTTTGGGGAATGGACGAGCGAATGCCCACCGGCGCAAATTACGCAGTAATGAAGCCCAGGCACACGCGAGGTACATTTGTATTCCTACACACGATCCACGCATTTGCCTGGGCATACGGGAACCAATGGCACAATAAAAACAGAAATGGCAAGTGGAGGTAATGGTAAGGGGTCATGTAGAGGACGCAGGGGTGCGCGTGGGCAAATGTTGTTTTGTAACATTGTTACCAAGCTAGCCGAAAGTGGTACCTCAAGGATGTATAGGTCGAAATATTGACGATTATGTTGGAGCACGTTCTGATTCAACATGGCGTCGATAGACAGTTCTGAGCGAAAAAAAAACACACTAGTCATAACGGGTTCCTGACATCTCTTGTTCTGCCATCTATGAGCAGTCATTCACATGCGTTTTTGCACTGCGACATACATACACGGCAAGAAAGTTCACTGAGCATAGTTTGCGCGTTAATATCGACAGCGGTTGTGTTGTGCTTCGTGGAGCACAGATGGAACCACGGAAGGCCGCTTTTATTACTTCACCGAGGATTTTATCCAGTAGTTTTTCTATCCCTAGCATACTGCGTTCGAACACTCAGCCACACGCCATGCATGTGTCGGCATAACAACGGCAAGCGTTTTACAAACATTATATACCCCTTTCTGTATGCAAACCTTGCGGAAATTTTTTTTATTTATTTATGCATTTCATATACCCTCAAGGTACAAACGTACCTTGAAGAGGCGAGAGGCATAAGTTAGTACATAATAACTACTTGATTATAGGTAATCATATGGTGGTTTTGGGACTTTAAAACCCATATATATCTCTACTTGGTTATAGGTACAAAATATAGATAGAAAATGTCACGGTGGCACTCAACAAATGTGAGTCACAATACTAAGGCAAATGTAGGCCTGATTGTTATTGTAGCAACCAAAACACACAGTTGGCAACCAAAACACACAGTTGTCTCGCGACTGTAAGAGTAAGAGCTCCTTGATTATAAGTACGCTCACTAAACTGCCAAGAGGTAAAACATTATGCGAGAATTGGTAAAAACCTGGAAATAATGAAGAAACCTAATGTGTAAAAGTAACAGTTTTTAAAGCAAAATTTGTAGAAGCATAGCAAAAACAAATATAAAAAGTCAAAATTGCATAACAAACCTTGATGTTAATTTGAGATGAAACTCTAAAGAGTAATTTCGAAGTTGATCGTGTTTGTTATGCTTCTGAGTGTTGCAGGTAGGTTGTTCCAAGAAGTTCTTTGGTAGTTGTTCAGAATGAAACGGACTGAGTGATCTTGTATCTTCTCTAAATGTTTTATATAGTTCCCATACACGGTGTCCCGTACTGACGATGCATATTCAAGGTACAGTAGTAGTTTTAGAGATCATGGAGCTTGAGAAAGTTTCCGGCGAAGGTATCCTAATGTGCCAGTGGCTTTAGTAGCTTTGTGATCAATATGAGTTTTCCGTGATAGGTTAGTAATATGAACACCCAAGTATTAGTATGATGTTGTGGATTGAAGTGGAATGTTAATAAGTGCATAAGTAGGTGAGGTTAATGCAGAACGAGATATCTTCATACTTCTACATTTTTGATATTTACTTTAGATACCATATTTGACAACACTTAGTGTTGTTAATAAGATATTTCTAGATTATTTAAACGTCTGCGGCATCAGTTATTGTTCTTTACATGACGCAGTCATCTGCAAAGAGGCATATTTACAAGGATAGAGTAATCGGCAAGTGATTATTATAAATTAGATCTCGTAAAGGCCAAAAACAGACGATGTCTTGCGGAACCCCGGAATCAATAGGAAAAAATGAGGAGTTAGCGTCGTTAGTGGTGTCAAATTGAACGCGTAATCTCAAAAAAGCACGAATCCAAATACCTATAGCTGAGTAGACAATTATATTGCTTAGTAAATGATACCTAAATGTTTAGTAAGCAGTGCGTGGTTCACTTTGTTGAATGCCTAATAAAAGTCAAGAAATACAAAAACTGTTAAAAAACTGCGATCAAAGTTTGCATGGAGAAAACTAGTAAATGCAACGAGGTGGGTGTCACAGGAAAAGTGATTGCGAAATATATGCTGCATATCTGTAAAGAGGTTGTTGTTCCCAGAAAATTACCCACTTGTGTTTTAATTATATGTAACATTACTTTGCAAGACATTGACGTAAAAAAAATAGGTGTATAAATATGTGAGTCATGGGATAGTCCCGACTTGTGATAAGGGATTACTCTACCAGTTTTTTGGTCATACGGTAAGGTGCTAAAGTTGTATGATTACCAGTAGATACGTTCTAGTATGATTTAGCAGTAGTCGGTGGTGCTTTCAAAAGATTGGAATTGATTTCATTTAATCCACGCGGTTATTTAGAATTTTGTTCATGATCAATGGCTTTGATACCGGCGGAGTTCAAAACTGTGGGATCGATTAGGTCGTAAAAGGTAGGATTTATCTCAGGCATCGGACCAAGATTGCTAGGAGGTGAGAATGGCAAATCAAAAGTTTCGTTTAGCAGAGTAGAACATATTTAGGAGGGAAGAACATAGCAGCATATTTTTTGTGACCTAACGCCACTAAATTTTCTTTTAATTTGGAAACTGTCCTTCAGATGCGAAAAGGGGGGCCCATACTGTACCCACTCAAGAGTAAAAGAAAGAACAGGAAAAGAACACCGCACTCAACTTGCGTCTGAAGCTTCCGCATTGCACGGGACGCAAAGTGATCTTTCCACACAGCGAAATTCACAGGAAAAAGAAATTTCTGAGACCACTAGGTTCTGCTCAGTGTTTGCTGATTACGTTCAAATGTATCTAAACGAAGGATCTTGCAGCCCAATTCATGGCCCATCCCGCTTAGTAGGTGAGGGCCATCGCAAGACTATGTCTACACGCTGACATTATGATAATCATCCTCATCATCATCATATTTATCAACACTTGTATTGCGTTGTTGAAACAGAAATTTATTACGCCTTTGTGTTTCAACAACGCACTGCAGAAGAAAGGCAGAAGAAGCGATGACTCGGGTTTTAACGCTTACGTCCCAGTTCCCAAAAGGATGCTTCCCTGCCGTTCCAGTCGGGCGTGGTCTGCTCCTGTGATGGTGCTGGTTTGTTGGCTAAGTGCCAGGTAGTTGGATTACTTTTCTAGTAACTACATGTGCTCTTCTATTTATGCAATATTTGTTTTTCTTGATTCTCTCTAGTTGAGGTCGCACTGAGGTCCAGGAATTCTCCTGGTCAGGATCATCCAACGTGGACGCTCTGTCTGCATAACAATGACTTACCGCTTGACCTACTTCTCCGCAGTTACATGAACAGCATTCCCATTGATCTGGTACCCTGGTAGGCACATAATTAGGTTGAATAAACCCAAAGCAATTGAAAAACAACTTCATGCAGTGACTAGAAACTAGCAAAGCATTACCGACGTGTGGCTGTTTGGTCGTCGTGAAGTCGTGTGGCGCTTGCTAGACCGGACATGTGCAAAATATCTTCTAAAATGGTCGACTTTTGCATCGATACCGGTGAGTTTGTGCATACCACCACATCTGGCTTGTACTAAAGAAGTCGTGAGAGGCACAGATTCACAATTTAACCTTGCCTAAACTTTTGAGAATCTTTCTGTGGCAGGCATGGTGGCTGTCTGACGATGCAATCGAGCTGTACACAACAAGCGAGTCCCTACGGAGTCAGTGATTACAACTTTTGCTGGCAAGTCATGTTCATCTGAAATTAAAGAATGACCCTTGGTATTCATAGTCAATCGACTACCGCCACGTTCAGTACAATGCCGCTACTGTTGGAGGTTTATGAATAATGCAGGTGGGTGCAAATCCGATGTGCGATGTTGCAAATGTGGTGAAGCACACTTCAACCGAGAGTGCGTGGCCTAGGGTAACTTGTGCAGCCTTTGTGATGGAAATCATGCTGCTGCCAATGCAGATTGCTCACTTAAACAACAAGAAATGCAGGTGTCCGAAATTGTTGACAAACGGCGTTGTTCTACGAAGGAAGCCATTGCAACTGTTAAGTAGAAGGCTAACTATTATGCTGGTGCTGTAGCCCACCAAACGTTTACGGAGCCGTCTATTGCGCACGCAGTTGGGGCAGCAGAAGAAAGACCTATGGCAAGGATACTGCAGCATCTAGCAGATAGCAACACCAAACGCATAGCTCAAGTTGTCCGCAATCAATTTGCTAAGCTTCGAACACCCCTATCAACAGATTCTCCCGAGTCTCTTCAACTGCTACTTGCAAATGCGGATGATTCAGTTGGTGACAATACGGGGAATACTGCCGCTAACATCCGTGGCGTCTCAGTGTGTAATTTGGTCCCTGGTCAGGAACCTGTACTAGACTTACAGGTGGCCACAGATGTCAATCTTGACGCCCGGGCTCAAAACCACAGCCAGTTCTCGTTGGACCTTGCTAGCCCCTTCCCCTCAGTCCAAGTAAAAAAAGGCTCCGCCTAGTAAACTGCTCAAGGAGAGTATTTTAGAGAATGTCTTTGCAGCAATTCTTGCACCAAAATAGCCTCCCTGAAAGTATTACTGTAGAGTTCTCGCTCGATAATTTTTTCTATTACTGATTTACATTTTTAGTGCTCAGCTATATCATGAGTTAATTTTATTACAAGAACCTTAGCTCCCTCTAGGTGAGAAGTTTTACTTTAAAATTACCTATTGTTAGGCTACACCGCCCTTCAAGAGGTAGTGGCCTATTTAAATTGATATCAAACAGAATTTTACATAAAGCAAAGATCACATTAAAAATCATCTTTCCAGACTGTGAAATATGAGATATAAACATAACACTTACAACTGGTCAGGAATTTTCAGTAGCCAAAGCTTACAGGTGTCCATGACACCCGCACGTTGGACACCATAATTGGCACGTGGGGACGAAGTCTTCTATTGGCAGGTGACTTCAATGCCCATCATGGTACTAGTAGGTTAAAACCTGATATGTTTGGCAGACGCTTGTGGGATCGGGCATGACATAATTATCTGACATGCTTAAATTCAGGCAGCCTCACGTACATGAGAGGTCGTATTGTCTCAGCTTGAAATTTAACTTTTGCAAGTTCCAGCCTTGATGTTTTAGCTTGGTGAGTGGTTGATTATGCTACGAATAGCGACCACTTGCTAGTAATGTTTAAAGAAATGAGCTTGGTTGCTCCACTAGCTTCTAATGTATAGAGGTTCATAAGTTTTTCTAAATTCAATCATTGCTTGCCTTATTTCCTTCTATAGCAGATCCAAGCTCAAAGTTGCAAACTTTGAGCAACTGTTCTCTGCTAAAAAATTCCCGCAAGAATGCTGAATTTGTGGTTTCCTCTGCTAAGTAGAACTCTAATTCTCCTTGGTGGACTGATGAGAGTTAGAGGGACTACAGGCGCCGTAAGACAAATGGGAGAACGTGCTGTACAAACAGTGCCCTCATAGTTCAAAAAAATTTCAGTTCTTCGCAGGTACTTTTACACGAATAACTTTGAAAAAAAAGAAAAGTACAATATTCACAAATTGGACTATCGCTCAAGGTCGAAGAGCAAAAATGCACTATATAGATTTCTGCGTAAAAAAGAACTTCATTCCGCGGCCTGTAAGACAGATTCTTTTGTTTTCATCCGCAAGAAATGAGACTCGTTGAAATTAAGTGATTGGCTGGGGTATAGAGCATCGTTTTTCTTCAAATTATCACCCCCTTCAATGAGTTCAATATGTGGTGAAGAATTCACTAAAAGTTCTGGGGCCGCACTATCAAAGATGTCAGCTAGTCTTTCATCAACCTCTCCGGGCCCGGACGCACTCACGACGGCTATGCTGATATTGCTAAATATGAAATGCCAGAATATTCATTATATGTAATAATTTACTCGTTAGGAATGGCGTGGCTCTCATCAGAGTACAAGATGTCGAAGGTGATACGCTTACTTGGAACTCTGGATAAGGGATATGTTTTGGACAATAGTATAAGGTCTATCGTGTTAACTTCAAATTTAGTAAAATTGATCAAAATGCTTTAAATATTCACATCCACAATTTCATAAATGAGCAATAAACCATAAGTTCATCCCACACTGGCTTCAAAGCAGGATGCTATATATGGCCGGCCTACATAGACCTTGAGAGTCGCATTCAATAATTTGGGCATGAAAAAAATATGCTGCGTAAGTCACAGTGGGCATCGCAAAAGCATACGATAATGTAGAACACGTAGTTTTAATTAGGCGCCTCCAGAACTTCAAATTACCAAAATATATTGAGGCATGTTTTGTAGAATTTTTGCGAGATAGAACATTCTACTGTTTGCAAAGCGGCATCTCATCTGCTACGTATGTACAAAGAGGAAGCGCCCCGCAAGGGGCAGTCCTTTTACCAGTGTCACTTATTATCTTAATGAGCTCTATTCTACCACATACGGACGTGTACACAATGATTATGCTAATGACACTATACTTCTTTTGCATCAGGAGATGGTATTCACCATCTATACGGCATTTTACAGGCATACTAGACAGCCATAAAAGTAGGCTCGATTATATGCATTTGCAACTAAATGTTAGCAAATGAACTTTACTGACATTCCCTTTAGGATACTCTATATACATAGCGCCATATTGTCATCTGACATATATTCCACGAGTAGATATTGTTTGGTGTAATATAGCAGCAATCTTTGTCTTGAGAAAAAGCACATTGAATATACCACAGCAAAGGGTATTCGCGTGGCTGGATTATTAAGAAAACTGTATAGTTGCCGGATAAGTATGCGCAGAAAAAAGCTCCCATCATTTCATTGCAAGCACTGGGCGAATTCTTGTGTTTGCGTGCATATTATTCACTGGGGCGTTTGCGTATAGGCTTCTTCCTCTTGTAGTGACCGAAAGGCAACCCTGGAGGTTATGGATAGGTCTTCCTAAATTCGCAGCAATCAATGTTTTGTATATGGAAGCTTGGATACCCTGACTCGCTACCAGGTTGGAATTGTTAGCATTGCAAATATTTCTAAGTCTGTACAAATCCACTGCAAGACGTTCAAAAACAATTGGTATTTATCGTCCTGACGTATTTTTTGTTATCCTACGGAATGAAAAAAATGTATGCCTCAAATTCTGGCAATAGATAGTCTTCTTGACACATTATATGTTCATAATAACTGAAACTATGTGAACGTAGTTCACACGTACATTATGCGACACGCAAGCTTTCCTATAAATAAAATAAAAGGAACTATATTGCGCACAGAGTAGTGTGCCCCATTGGACTAGTTCGCTAGCGCTTAGCGGGTGCGCGCCTAAATTATGCTGCGGCGTGTCATGCGTGTACAGCAGAGTAAGCCCAGGCAGTTCAATGTAAACATATAGTTCCATTGCGATGCGTTCGCTGCACACTGTTAGTACGAGCTGATCCGTAGTCATAGGACCAAGTATAACATACTGATAAATTCAGCGTATAGTGAATTTATGCGAAATGCTTCAGCATGAAAGGAAAAAAAAAACATTTTATTGTAAATAAAACAGGTACTCTGTAAAGAAAGCTTAATGTTATTTCAAATGATTAAGTGCGCATGGTGGCCTGTCGAAAACAGCGTGTAATCGTTTCATGTTTTGTTTAAGCGCAACGTAATCGCCTTTTCTTTGTTTCAGTGAGAATTTGTGATGAATGGACACCAGCAATAGCAAATAAATTTAAGTTATAATTACAGTCAACTCTTAAATTAGGTCGTTGAACGGGTGAAGAACGTTGTGAATAATGCAAAAATTGGGTGGTATATTAAAAGTGGTATGTAGTGCGGTATATGTTGATGACTGAAACTTGAAATGAAAAAAAAAATGCCGGAAGATTGATTTTTTTCTCGAAAACGTTGCCATGCGGTTTGATTGCGTTCGTTGACATGTTATAATATTCATGCTTCAAAAATATCTATATATGATAGGTATAACAATAAAAAAACACCCTTGTGTGTAGTTTGTGTACATACACCTATAGTACCTCCCAAAATAAAAAAAAAGGTATACGAAGGGTGCGCTTACGTAAAATTGCATTTTTTGGTGGTAGCGTATTCTAGCAGCGCTTCTACAACTGCCACAACTCGTTATCTTGTTTGCCAAAAGCGAACACGCTTTCTTTAACTGTCGATTAATGGCGTTGTAGGCTGCCATGGCAGAACGCAGGCCACGCACTCACGTATTTCCTTTATAAAAAAAGGACACTTTGCATTTTCTGCAAGGGCAAGATGGTGGCTCTCGGTCTTCACTGGAGCCAGACCGATGCTAGCGAAAGATTTCAGGTTATTTATTGCTATTACTTTTGTATTTTAGGTGCTAAGCTTCTTAGCCCACGGGTCCTTCCCTCATATGTAATTAGTATGTAGCCACATCGTTTATCACTTGCCTAGTAGATGGGATTGCGTGTATATGTCATTGAGAATAACAGAATTAGATGGCTTTAGTGGTTTTCGCAGCAAATCAACGGAGTGAATGATGGCGAGTGGGGCCACGTGTCCATCCGTCCATCCATGTATCTAACCATCGGTGCGCCCGTGCTTCTGTCCGTCCCTCTGTGCTTCCGTCTATAATTTGGTCCATGCGTCCATCTTTGCGTCCATCAGTCCATTCGTGCTTCTGTCCGTCTGCGCGTCCGCTCTTCTGTCCATCCGTTCATATGGATGCACGGAGAGATGGACTCAAAGATGGTCGGATGGACGCTTCACCCCATTCATCATCAGTCACTCCGCGGATATGCTAAGATTTTTTGGTTAAATATAGCATTATAGGCGTTGCTGGTTCATGTTACCCGAATGTGAGCTCTGCTAGCCATAAAGCAGCAAAAAATGCAGAGTTCACTAAGACACACTCACCAAATATATTTTGCCCTGTGGGCTCACTCGAACTCAGACTCACCAAAAATTTTCTCAAGTGGACTCGTTCGAGCTCTGGCTCGCTAAATGACCTGAACCACTCGAATTCAAGGTAGCATAAAATCACTTCTTCAAAATAACTCAAATTCACAGTTTGAGTCCAGGGGAGTCTGAATGAGTCGATTCGCGAATTCGTTTTCACATATTCAGCTTGTTGTAACATGTTTAAAACAATCTTTAACAACATTAACTGGCACAACCAGTGTTGTACTAAGTACCTTTTGGTCTCGTACTTTTATATGCGAGTCGGGAGAGTTTGGATTCTTGTAAAAAGATGTTTATTGAAATATAATACTGAGATATTTTATTCAATAACATCTCATGAAAGAAATTTTGGGGGACGAGAGAGAGGTCAGGACACCTTGCCCACCCGTAGCTCACCCCTATAATAAAAAAAGTGAGCTTATATATGAACGCTAGGGGGCTGAACTGCGTGCGTGTAGACGTGAGTATGACTGCGAGGCGGTAGTAGGCTAATAATAATAATGCTGAAGTTGAGTACCACCACAGGTCGGCGCGAAATGGTGGAGCTTTGTCAGACTCACTCAGAAAATATATTTCGCGCTTAGGGCTCATTCGGACTTCGCCTATCTAAAGTTTCACTCAGCCAAGCTCCCTCAGTTTCAAGCTTACTAATGTACCACTCACCCAGACTCACGAATTGATCCGAGTGTTCGTCAGTCTGACTGAGTAGACATGAGTGAGTTCACCGATACTGTGCTTCTAGTTTTTTTTTATGGCCCGTAGTGAGCGTTTTACTGTGAGCGTGATCATTGCACATGAATGACAACACACAGAGATGTATGAATGATGGACATGTCAAACCCCAAAGTGCTTCGTACTTCTATATTTAGTCTTTAACCCACCGACTGCTAGTATTTCAACATCACATCCACTGAATAACGTTTAGCGGTGGAAGAGAAAAAAAAAGATTTGCATTGCCCGCAGCTGTTAAATTTCGTAAGCACAATCTCAGTGCATTTTCTCGGAAGTAACCTTGCGTTAAAATGTTTCAATTTTTGTTTTTGTTATGAGCCACGATGAGCAAAATATTGCTAATATTCAACGAGCGCCATCAAAGGTAGTAAATAAGGGGCAAAGATACCCTTGGTTTTATTCTATACTAAAAAAACCTGACATATTATGTTGCCAATTGATTTGCTATTGCTAGTAGCCCGACTAAAACACACAAATTTTCCACTTTGTGTCAGTCTAGTTTCCACGTATTCACTGCATATACGCCCTTTTTTTATGGCAAAGAAACAAGCATTTTGTCGCTATGCACACGGTCTTGTGGTGGAGGCATAAAAAGTAGAAACTGATATTTTGCATAAGTCGAAATGTGAAAAATAATTGCTTGCGCCATAGTCTGTAACCCTAAAACCTAGAAATTGATTTATTAGGAAGCACAAAATTAAGTGATTAATTTGTATTTGCGATAATATTGCAGGGGCGTAGGGCATCAACGTGCAAGACGCAAGAAGCCAATGGTAGAAGGTAGTCGTATCGCACATTCCCATTGGAGTTTTGTGATCACAGTTATTAATCAATAAAGGTTGCAAGGCGGGCTTCGTCGTAATGCGATTCGGAATAATGAAGGTAGCGCGATGAAGAAAACAGTACACAAGAAAGGAACACGGACACACACAGATAGCGCTACGTGTGTGTATTTCCGTGTTGCTTTCTTTTGTCCCAATTCGGTGCGCTAGCTTTGATATTAAAAATGCTGTTTCAAAATTCTATCATATATACAAACCTTCCAGTCAGCAAAAAGTAATACTTTAGTCATTATGTACTCATACTTCATGTGCAGAAGACACTCAAATTTCCTGTGAGAATGACCCATAATCTTTCTTCAACATGTTCTAAGAAAACTGTTGATGCGCAGCTTAGACCCAACGTAATTTTTTTCGTGTTAGTGGAGAGAGGGTAATCGGTTCTTGTTCCGTCAATGGGTAAATATTTAGTCAAATACTTATTAAATTAGCTCATTCAGCTTATGCAAGAACTGCAGCTTGTGCATGTGCACATTTTTAGGTATGTCGTTTATCAGGCAAGAATCAAGAGAAAAAACTTCACAACCTAGAAAAGTATGGTTTAAGGATGCAGCTGAAAAAAAATTTTCGAATAAAGAAATTAGACAAGGAGCAAACACAAGAGCTATAAATGTGAAGACAATAACGCATGATTTCTTACTGCACTAAAATATGTATAATGGCGTTTCAAAGTTCCCGCTGATATAAATAAAATGTGATTTACAAGCCAAGCCAAGGTGACGAGTTTTTGTCATTTGCAGAGAGCCCTCCGCTATTCCAAAACACACATTAGCGTTCGAACTGGACGGCCTTCTGTTCAGCGGCACGGCTATGAAAATGCAGGGCCCCAAAGAGCACACAGAACTTTGATCACGTACGTATTGATCTTACGTAGATCACAAATAGCAGACGAAGGCAAAGCTCACTTGCGCTCGTTATTGCTTACATGAATATAAGCTACTTCTTTACTGAGGGATGTCAGCTACATATGCATGCGATGGTCTCTGCTGTTTGCGATCGATACCACATAATGTGATGCCTACGTTCTATAAAGATCAATTGCAGCAAGAAAATTCCTCGCATTATGCTTGCGTTTTCATTAGAATTGCAATAAATATTGTATAAAGAAAACCATTTCGAGCAAGTGAGTGGTAGTTCTGTCAGCTGCAGTTTCTTTTATTATGGATTGCCTAGTTAATATCGCAAAAACAAAACCCCGAAAAAAAGTCTACGAGAGAATTGTAAATTGTGCCTTCTAGCACATCTTCATGTCTTATTTTATTTCTTACGACTAATGTGATTTTTGTTTTCTGGTATAGAAATCCTTGTACACAAAATGGAAACACAATAGCCATCGCTTCTGTTCATGTGTATAGTGTTTTAAAGTGTTGATTGCATGATATACATCTCTCATTCTGTGACTAATTTGGATTTATGACCTTCGTGTTTTTAAGGGAGACTAAGACCTGTAGTGAGTGCGCATATTTTAACAAATTGTTGCGCGAGTGCACGGCATCGGCGAGGTTTAGTTTGTTCAAGTTGGTCCTTGAACGCTGATTTTGAAACCAGGCGTTATCCACTAAGCTGCTTTCCCGTTAAATGTGATGATGAAGACCCAAGCAAACAGAGTATTTCTTGCACAGTTAGAAGCTCTTTTTTATGCATATGCCTGTCTTCAATCAAATTGCGTGGCATGGTAGTGCCACTTGGAAAATGGGCTCTGAAATAGTAGTTTTTCATCGCTGAATGTATAAAGGAGCGGCGCCACCGTTCGAGAGAAGATGGGAAAAACGATTACAAAAATCTGAAGTTACACGCGACTTGCCAAAAATTACGAAGTTTTTAAAGGGAAGTTAGTCCTTCAGAAGTCATTGCTGCGTTTTCGCAATATGAGCCGTTCATGACGGCGAAAAAAGGTGCTCCCTTGTGTTGAGCCTACGAAGTGCAGGCGGCATGATGCTGTCATCGCTAAAGCACCAGAAATTGCACAGCTTGATGCAATCGCTCAGAGCATCTGTTGGCCACCTGAGAATGGACATGGTGTTAGAAAGAGAGGAACAGGACGGGTATAGTGAGCTACAGGCTGATCACGGCTGCCTAGTGCAAAAGAGTGGCGAAGGCTCATCGCAGGTTTGCATCACTAATGCTTCCTAAAAGATGTTTCGGCGCCATGTTTTAGTTTTGTAGCACCTGCAACGCTCTAAAGCAGTTTATATCTAAAGGTGGTCGTAATTCTGACGTCCTTGGATTCTCTGCAATTGCCGTGCTTGTGCTCAATTATTTATATTAGCATATCGGGAGCTTGTGCACTCTTTTTTCGTTAGGCCACACATGAACAGCAGCAAACATTATAAATGGTATAGCGAGCACCGTTCAGCCAACATCAGAGACAGACACACACGAATACTGTTTGAAAACATTGGGAATGTTCATGGGGATGACTAGACGGTGCTATGTACGAATGGTTGCTGCTCTTTGTGTTTTATTTGACACTGACACAAAACATTGGGTTCAAGAAATTATTAGTCCTTTTTATAGGTTGAGTGAATTTTCATTTCGCGCACTTTGCTTCACTGCTATGGCTCGCTAGCAGTCTGATCATTACGTTGCATCACACATCTGTGCTCATGGGAAAACCAGCCCTAAGCTCGGGGAAAATCACATTAGACGCAGCGTCTTTCTGTTGCACCACCTGGTCAAGCGGAAGTTAAGACATGTGCTATGGCTTCCCATCGTGGGCCAATTTTTCGTTCTCCCGCTCACACTTATACAATCCACCGACACAGAGGGTCGGCGATTGACTCAGATTACAGCACATGCTATGTTCAGAACTCTATGACTTGTACTCGTGAATGATCTACCCCAGCCTGATACCGATTCGATCAATAATGTAAGCAAGAAGCATCACTAATTCCGTGAGAAAACACAATTGCATCCTTGCAAGGAGAGAGGGTTCTACTAAGGTTGCAGTCACTGAGGCCTGCGTCGTGACACTGGTTGACCATAAAAGCTGCATGCGCAGATCCTTCGAGGACGATAGCAGCCTTCTCTAAAGAGGGCACTCCACTCAAGTGTTCGAGGTAGAACCACCCGAGAATCACCACTACGTCGAGGAGCCCAAAGGAAGTAATCACGGGTCTGGTCGGAGCGTGGACACGGGGTATGCTGGTTTCACCAATTTTAAACGCGAAGCATTTCTTAGCGAACTTCGGCGACTTTGAGCGTATCTATGTATCAATCTATCTAGCCGCTTACGTTTGGATACTCTCGTGGGCACCCCCTTGACATGAACCAAAGTTAACATGGGAGGGTAAGATGTTTTGACGAATATCAATTCTGCGAAAGATCATCACCGTCTATCACAATCGTTCATTTCTTTCAGCTCTTGGTGTGAAACATGGCAGATGAACGTCAATCACATTAAAATAGTCGTCATGTCCTTTACCAATGCACAGAATCCGTTTTCATTTGATTATTGCTTGGACGGTATACAACTTAAAAGAATCTCACAATATAAACATTTGGGTGTGATTCTGATGGAAAAATCTTTCCTGGACCAACCACATTGAATATATCAGCGCAAAAGCTCTAAAAAAGATGTTATTTGCGCCGTACATTGGCTAACCCCCCCCCCCCCCCCCTTTACACCGTGATACCAAATTACTTCTGTACAAAACGTTAATTCGCCCTATTCTAGAATACGCATCTGTAATTTGGTACCCTCACAAACAAGGTGACCTAAATATCCTCAATAGCGTTCAACGTAAGGCCATCCACCTCATATGCCGTAACTATAGCCACAACTTCTCACCAACACAGGCTCTGCAATCACTGAACATTTTACCATTACATTCTCGTTATTGTATCGAATCTTTAAAACTATTATATACAGTCATCAACTCCTCTTCTGGCATCTTTGGTGGTAACTACATCGCATTTATTGAAGAATTTTGCACCCGTAGCTCCCACATCTTGAACACAAAGCCTTTATTTGCTCGTACTAAGACATTCAAGTTAAGCTTTTGTTCACGTACTGTAGGCTTCTGGATTTCCCTACCGGGCAGTATTCGTTCAGTATCATTACAAGACTTCATTGATGCTGCAATTGCCCATTTACAAAATACGTAAAGATTGTGCTTGCAATACCGTAGTAATGTTTCCTTATGTATTGCTGTAATGTATTTCAGTTTCATTGTTGTTTTATTGTTGTTGCTCTGTGTCTATTAGTTTTGTGTAACTCATCCACTCCTGTTGTAGCCTTGCAATAAGGGTGCAGTATATTCAAATAAATAAAAATGAAATAATTAAATAATTATTGCGCTGGTCAGGACATGAATAATGTCACAATGCCGTCGCGTACGTCGTCAAACGCTCCCCGCCAGACAGCGGCACACACTCGCGGGCCGCTATGTGCCGCTGGTAAGCGGGTATGTGCCACAGGTGATTGACAGTATCTACCGAGGAACGACGAGAACACACATGGGTAATTTTAACGCGTGAGCGTTAAACGATACGCGACATCGGTAGCGTCAACCCAACGAAGGCATAGAATAAATGTCAATGTTAATAAAAACCTTAAATAGGCAGCATTGGCCACCCGACTAATGCAAATAATATATTTTAGAGTCCCAGCAGGAATCGAAACCAAGCATTCTGCGTGGCAGTCAAGCATTCCACCACAGAGGAAAAGGTCTCGGAACTACTTTTCAAATAGACGCTAATCTTCGTGAAACGTGAATAGTGGTTGCATTACTGCCGACCAAATTTTATAAACATTACATATGTACTGCTTTCATACAGCGTCACGTCGGGTTAACGTCAATTGTGGTAAGGTTCCAAGCACTGAAATTCATTTATGTAGCAGTGTCGAGGGCCAGCATTTTCGCGAGCATCAGCGCTTCATATCAGCTAGCTTCTGGTGTCGCTAAAACACATTTACAGCTGACATTGTTGTGCGAATGGAAAACTGGTTGTATAAGCATCTGCGACTCTTCATCACACATGTTCTCTTTAACAAATGTCTCTGCCTACAACATTTCCACATATATTTAGCGTAAATTCATGACGTGTCGCTCAATAAAAAAAAATGCAACATGGTCACCTTTCCTCCCCGTGCTTCGCATAAAGTTGATTCCCAGGCACATGGGATTTGCCGAATTTTTTTCTTCATTTGTTTACCAGCATGGACGGCTGCCACCACTTCGAGGTGCCTGTGAAAAATACGGGTCTTTAGGCGGAGTCGAGGTGGTAAGTTGTCCGCCAGTAAAAATATCACTACAAAGAAGTTTGTGCACTTTTAGATTTTGTTTCTCCGACAACAGTAAATATACAACTTCCTTTGGTTTCCTGCCTGGAAAACTAGACACTGACCGATCCCCCCCCCCACAAAAAAAATCTCATACTGAACCAACATGGCTCAAGCTGTTCGGAACCTGAGGGTTCCGGACGCATGGAGTCGAAACGAGGAAAGAAACACGAGATTGTTGTACGATTTATTGAGTGAAAAGAAAAATGCCTCACAATATAGTCAATTCACTTTAGTCAGTACAGGGTCTTTCTCTTACTGTAACATTGTTACTTTTAGAACATGTTCAGTAGGCGCTATTGAAATTCACCCATGTTCTGTGAAAACAACTTTTATCATGCAAGACGAAGGAATGTACTTTTGCGTATTGTAAATATACGCGCTGCTGTATACCGCCTGTATTACGTCAGTTTTCTACTAAACACAATACCAGTCATTTTCTTATTGACTATGCAATGTGCAGTACTAGGAACACAAGGCTGCCATCGCACTATTTTATTGCTGGCCTACACATTAATGATATCATATGTTCTACAGTGATGTATTTAGGCGACGATTTCAAGTAAATTCCTACTAGTTATAATGCAGTGTAGGCTTTAGAATTGTATTCGTAGTGGATGATGGGTCAAGTTGTACTGGTGATCTATATTTGTACATTGAAAAGAGGCAATTGCAACTTGTCAGGTTGTAGTCTTATACTGCAGTATGCCCGGAGAAGCTATTTTAGATGCGGAAGTCTTATACTCGCGCCTTGTAGTGCGCCGTCCGCGCCGTCCGCACCGCTTCTCGAACATTCGACAGCTGACGCGCGCGCATGCGCCGTCGCGCCGTCGCCCACCATCTGTGCCACGCGCGCTTCTCCTTCGAGAACATTCGACAGCTGACAGTGCATGCGCCGTCGCGCCGTCGCCATCTGTGCCGCGCGCGCGCTTCTCCTTCGAGAACATTCGACAGCTGACAGCGCATGCGCCGTCGCGCTGTATATATACTCAAGGTCAGTGCTCGCTCGCTCAGTTGCCCCTCGTCGGTTGGTTTGTACGGCGCGTCGACGTCCAAGGTCGCGGTGAAATGAATTCCGACGAATTCACAAACACAATGATCGACGTCCCTTCAACCAGCGCCGCCCTTTCGCTTACTTGTGTACGTGTTCACTCATTTAACACCCCCTCCTACAACCACGTTAACCAATTTAGCCATCGACCAAAGTAAGTCGCAATTTAACACCCCATTTCACAACCACGTTAACCAATTTAGCCATCGACCCCAGTAAGTCGCACTTTAACACCCCGTTAACCAATTATATGCTCCGCATCCTCCTCAGTGTTCCCCCGAGGGAAGCTGCGGGCAATTTTTTTCCTTCATTCAAAACTAAGGAGCATGACCAATACTTCTGTAATATTTTGCCGCTAGAGGTTAAGAACGGTTGCAAATTATGGTGATGTTGGATATAGTTTTTGTCGAAAAGCAGCGTTTTAACACATTATTAAAGGGCATTTCTTGAAATATTTTTTTATTAAAAGTCATCACAAGTACTAGAGACAATAAAATCACGATAGTGCGGTCACTCATTTTTCAATTGGATGAGTGTTGCAGAGGCTCATTTGAAGTACAATATATTACGTATGGTTGAAAATAACACTTTTAGGCTCGACTACAAAGTAAAAATGGCGGTTGTCTTTATTATGCCCAATTATTTATTAGCGCAATGTATCCTGTTCGTCACCTGAGCCTGTGCACAAGTTGTCAATTGAAAAGCATTGTATGCGAAACAGATTTCAGCAGTACTTGCCTAACTTGTAACTAAGGGCTAAATGACTGGTTATGGTGACTAGTGTTTTCTACGTGTTTCACTGGTGTTAGACGCGGGCTGGTATAGCAGTCTTATTAGCCTATTACTTGCCTTTTACTACGTTTGCACCCAATAAACGTAGTGCTACAAATGCTAAAGAAGGCCTCCTTGTATATGTTTGCCATGAACTTCACTTGCATGTTAAATATTGCCCGACGATCCTCTCTCCTCCGTTCTCCAATTCGGTCCCTTTCATGCAAAAAATAGTAACAGAAAAAATTCTTAGTGGCATGATAGCGGAACTTTGTGACGCCGACGGTGTAGTTACACATGTGCGCGAAGTTTCTTAAGAATCGCGCGACCAACAATTAAGACGCCCGTTGCCAAGTTGCCGATGTCGTAGATGTAGTCCACAGCAGTGCACGAGGTACTTTGACAGTGCGATTTTATTCTGTGGATGAAGACTTCAGTTTCAACAACTTGTGCACGCGACGAGTGTTTGGACCTGGCTTTTTCGAACCTAAAAGAGCAAAAACGATTGAAAACTCCTATTATATGAAATGGTTTAAGCAAATATAACAATTACGAGCTCCACCTACAGTCTTCACTCTCACACGCGGGAAGAGTTAGCCCCGGAAGCTTTAGCCAGTGAGAACTTTTCGCGACGTGCAACAATTTTTACGAGTTTTCATCATCATCATCATCATCATCATCATCATCAGACTGACTAAGTCCACTGCAGGACAAAGGTCTCTCCCATGTTCCGCCAGTTAACCCGGCCCTGTGCTCGCTGCTGCCAATTTATACCCGCAAACTTCTTAATCTCATCTGCCCACCTAACCGTCTGTCTCCCTCTACCCCGCTTCCCTTCTCTGGGAATCCAGTTTGTTACCCTTAATGACCATCGGTTATCCTGTCTACACGCTACATGCCCGGCCCATGTCCATTTCTTCTTCTTGATTTCAACTACGATATCCTTAACCCCCGTTTGTCCCTTAATCCACTCTGCTCTCTTCTTGTCTCTTAAGGTTACACTTACCATTTTATTTACATTGCTTGCTGCGTCCTCCTCAATTTAAGCTGAACCCTCTTTGTAAGTCTCCAGGTTTTTGCTCCGTAGCTAAGTACCGGCAAGATACAGCTGTTATATACCTTCCTCTTGAGGGATAATGGCAATCTACCTGTCAAAGTTTGAGAGTGCTTGCCAGATGAGCTCAACCCAATTTTTATTCTTCTAGTTACGGCAATCTCGTGGTTTAGCTCCGTGGTTATTACCTGCCCTAAATAGACATAGTATTTTACAACTTGAAGTGCACTATTACCTATCTCGAAGCGCTGCTCTTTTTCGAGGTTGTTGTACATTACTTTCGTTTTCGGCAGACCAATTTTAGGACCCATCTTTCTGCTCTCCTTGTCTAACTCTGTAATCATGACTTGCAATTCGTCCCCTGAGTTACTCAGCAATGCAATGCCATTGGCAAAGCGCAGGTTACTAAGGTACTCTCCATTAACTCTTATTCCTAACTGTTTCCATTCTAGGCTTCTGAAAACCTCCTGTAAGCACGCGGTAAGTAGCATTGGGGACATTGTGTCCCCCTGCCTTACATCCTTCTTGATTGGTATTCTGTTGCTTTTTTTATGAAGCACTATAGTAGCAGTTAATCCCCACTAGATTTTTTCCAGGATGTTTATATATACTTCATCGACACCCTGATTCCGCAGTGTCTGTATGACGGCTGATATTTCTACTGAATCAAACGCTTTCTCGTAATCAATGAAGGCTATGTATAGTGTTTGGTTATATTCTGAGAATTTCTCTATTACCTGATTGATAGTATGAATGTGGGCGATTGTTGAGTAGCCTGTTCAAAATCTTGCTTGTCCCTTTGGTTGATTGAATGTTAATGTTTTCTTTGCTCTGTTAGCAATTGCCTTTGTAAATAGCTTGTATACTACAGAGAGCAAGCTGATCGACCTGTAATTCTTCAAATCCTTGTCATCTCCTTTCTTATGTATTAAGATGATGTTAGCGTTCGTCCAAGACTCTGTCTGGTATCGTTCCCGTCAAGAGACACCTCGTAAATAGGGTGGCTAGTTTTTCTAACACAATATGCCCTCCATCTTCCAGCACATCTGATGTTACCTGATCCTCACCAGCAGCTTTGCCGCTTTGCATGGTCTCCAAAGCTTTTCTGACTTCTATCATTACTGGTGGGGTGTCATTTGGGTTACTGCTAGTTCTTTTTGTATTAGGGTCATGGTTGTCTCGGCTACAGTACAGATCTCTGTAAAACTTATTCGCTATTTTAACTATCCTATCCATATTGGTAGTTATTTTGCCTCGTTTGTCCCTTAGTACATACACCTAATTTTCGCCTATCCCAAGTTTCCTCTTCACTGAATTGACGCTTCCTCCGTTCTTCAGAGCGTGTTCAATTCTCTCCATGTTATACATTCTTACATCGCCTACCTTACGCTTATTAATCAACTTCGAAAGTTCTGCCAGTTCCATTTTGTCTGTTGTACTTGAGACTTTCATGATTTGACGCTTCTTAATAAGATTCTTCGTTTCCTTGGAAAGCTTGCCAGTGTCCTGTCTAACTAACCTGCCTCCAACTTCCACTGCACACTCCGTAATGATACTCGTCAGATTATTATTCATTGTGTATACTCTAAGGTTGGTTTCCTCACTAAGAGCCGAGTACATGTTCTGAAGCCACACTCTGAATCCCTGTACTTTCCCTCTCAGTGGTAGCTCATTTATTGGCTTCTTGCGTATCAGTTTCTGCCGTTCCTTCCTCAAGTCTAGGCGAATTCGAGACCGTACCATTCTATGGTCACTGCATCGTACCTTGCCAAGCACTTCCACACATCCTGCCCGATTCCTGGGTGTGCACTCATTATAAAGTCTATTTCGTTCTTATTTTCGCGATTGGGGCTTCTCCGTGTCCACATGCGGTTTCCTCGGTTTCGGTAGAAGGTATTCAAAATCCGCAAATTATTGCGTTCTGTGAAGTCTACTAGTAGTTCTCCTCTGGTGTTTCTAGTACCGATGTCATAATCTCCTAATGCCTGGTCTCCAGCCTGCTTCTTCCCTACCTTTGCATTAAGTTACCCATCACTATAGTATATTGTGTTTTTACCTTACTCATTGCCGATTCCACGTCTTCATAGAAGCTTTCAGCTGAAATGTCATCATGGCTGTATGTAGGCGCATATGCCTGTACCACCTTCATCTTGCATCTTTTATTCAATTTGATTACGATACCTTACATTAATGCTATAGTATTTTTTTGTTGCCAGCTATGTTTCTGTGATTTATTGAGTATTGAAAAAGCATCTGTGGTTATAATCAAAACCGGCTTGCACGAGTCTTTTGCATATGTGCTTGACAAGCACACTGCTGCTTTGTGTGTGAAGCTTGTATTTACTAATAGCGTGCAACTGACTGAAAAACGATATCAACTATCATATATGCTATAAATTCATATCATAAACACTGTTTTCTCGGAACTGGAATCGAAAATTGGGCTATATTTAGGGGTAATTCTTCATGAAGGTGTGGCCCCACTAAAAGCATAGCAGGGTAATGCGAGAAACGACACTGAGGTGACTCACCACAAATAAATCCGAGCTTCTTCCTATCATATGTAAATGTAGTGCAATCTGGTGTGTTTTATAGAGTGCATCTTCAATATATATGAATGAGTTAAGACTATTGTTTGTATACAGACGAGTCAATGATATTTTCGTGCAGCTGGCGCGACCCCCGTGCAAATGAACCAAACTCGTTCCAAGGAAAGAACTCGCAGGAAGACTTCGGCGAAATAAAAACCCAGATATAGAGTTGAGCATAAGACCTTTTCACGTCTATTTTTTCGCCAACTGATCTTCTGCATTATGACTAGCACATCACTTATTAGCTTTGTACGGAACAAGAATGGGTGAATATAAAAGGGTACAGTCGTGCGGTGCAATGGAAACAACAGAATAGTCACCGTTTCAACACCTAGAGAAATTGTGCATGCAGAAGCAACCAACGCATACAATGAGCCTGGCTGCACCCACCACAGTAGCCTAGTTCTTACGATGCTCGAGTACTGACCTTAAAGCTCCCAGAATATGTTCCTGGCCATGGAACTCATTTCGATGAAAGCGAGTCAATGGAGGTTTGTGTACTTGGATATGTTGTATGGTAAAGAACCCCAGATGATAGAAATTTCTGCAACGCTCATTATAGTGCATCACCAATAATCATATCCTGGTTTTTGGACGTAAGGCTTGAAAGTTTTTCAAAGTGTTCATGCAGCAGCAGTAACTACTGTTACGATAAGGAGACCAACTCGGAGGGGTAGTCACCGATGTAATTAAAGCCGGTTAGGCGACCAGCGCCAGCCACACACATTAGCTCGCGCCAGTCTATCTGCTTTGTCATCTTCAACTCCATGCACAGGCACGTATCATGACCCCCGGTGGCGGAGGCTGAGTCTCGGTGCTTTAAAGGTCGTTATCTCACGCATTCTTGTAGGGCTTGATCCGCGAGACGTGTACAATATCACTGGGCCGCATAATAGATGACGAGGGATAGATGGGGCTGATCTCGTACGTGACAGGTGTTACTTGACGCAATATACGGTTGGGTCCCATGTAATGAGACACACGTTTTAGGGGCGAAGCTCTTTATAGCGGCACCCGTTCGTCCCCCGTAGTATGTAACAAGTATAACATTTTGACCTCCAAGGTATTGCCGGTGAGAGACTTCTTCTGTGCGTTGTTGAACAATAAAAAATAGTGCTCAATGTACATGTCAATGGCTGCTAATAGGGAAGGAGATACAGGAGCATTCGGCTTTTAGTTAACACGCAGGCTGCGATCCCCATTAGCAGCCATTGGCATGTTTATTTAGCACTATCTGACAAGAAGGGGTTGCTACGTCATACTCGCTGGGTGTAACCTCCTTAGCTTTAGAAACGCTTAGCGAGCTTTGAGTCGCAGTGTTATGAATACAATGAACTTGTATATACCATGAATGAACTCGAGGTGCTTAAAAATGGGAAGTAGATACGAAGCGCAAGCCGTAAGAAATTAAAAGCCGAATTCTCCGCCTCCCATTTCCCATTAGCAGCCATTGGCATGTACATTGAGCACTATCTGACTGAAAAAGTTTGCTACGTCATACTCGCTGGGCGTAACGTTCTTGGTTTTCGAAAGGTTTAGCGAGCGTTTGGCCGCAGTGCCATGAATACAGTGAACTTGTATATACCATGAACTCGAGGTGGTTAAAGGTGGGAAGTGGACCCGAAGCGCAAGCCGTAAGAAAGTGTGCGTGTGCCACCACTCGTTTAGTCCTTGGAATGCCCGCTGGATGGTGGTGCTTCTTTAAGGGGAATATATGATGAAAAGATGCGAGATGGTGGTACTTGGAGTGTTGAATAGATGAACGAACGGACACATAGACAGATGCATGGATGGAGCATGAACGGACGCAGGGGCGGCTGCATGGACGAACGCAGGGACGGACGCAAGAACAGACGCACGCATGGACGGTCACACTTACGGACGCATGGACGGTCACACTGACGGACGCATGGACGGACGGAAGCAAGAACGAATGGACGGACTAATTCTTCGCTCCACTCTCCATCATTCACTCCATGGATATGCTGCCATTTTTTTTCTTACAATAAGCGCTATATCGGCACAGGTATGTCTGAAAAATTCTTATACAGTTGTATTTTTGTCACCTCACTTAGATACTGTAAAAAGAAGGGTACGTTTAGTTTATTGGAAGCAGACACAACTTCGCGCAGAATACTACAAATGCTTATATGCACAGCACAACAACAAGATGCAACAAATTTGGATAGATAACAGCATAATCTAATTTGAAGCATAGTACGTAAGAAAAAATGCCTCTGATGACGCAAAAAAACATAGAAACTATTTGCTTGAGAAATAAGTGGGCTAGTCCCAGCCTGCCCGCTTTTACTGAGCGGAAAAAATTTGTACGGTTCAAGCGTTCCCACTTGGAGGCCCAAACGAAGTGGCGAAAACTCTGTGTACCTTTTGTACGCTTGAACGGATCATGCACAGCACATGAAGTACATACCAATACTTCGCCGTTAAAAATATATCGCAAACCGTTGACCTCGCGGATATCGAGAGGTTTTTCTCTCCCCACTTGTTTGCTTTGTCTCTTAAGTTTTCCGTCTTTTCTTCCCAATATTCAGAGGGATCATTATAAGTCTGCACTTGCACACAGAAGTACTTTGTCGGCACGGAGCTCCACTTGACCTTTTCGAAAACGTCAGGCTTTTCCTACCAGGTTCCAAGCCGAAAACCTGCACTCATATCCCAATTTAAAGCTCTGCCTGACCAGTCACAGTAGTTATTTGCTGCGCTGCTACTGTTGTGTTTAGCGCGTTGACAAAATTGCTCTTTTTCTTATGGAGATGCACCTAATGAGCGGACGCACAACAACGAGGTATTGCAGGTGCTAATCGCTAAGTTAGTGGCAATGATTTATTACTTAGCCGCTCTCTGAGAGCTGCATCACCTGGTCGAGCAAGAACATTGTGAGACAAAAGTGTGACGTATGTAAGTCGTGTTTATTCTTTCCTCCACCGTTTGTGATTGTCGGTTGCAAGTGATGGTGTGCCCGGCTTCCACTGTTGCACATCTAAATGCTTGACTGCCGGATGTTTTCGTGGACCCTGGCATAAACAATTTCTTGGTAAAAAAAAGCAGAAGCGTGCAGAATTTGCTGGATAATGTGGCTGCAAAAAAGTATTGTCTTATTCACTTTTGAAGCTTTAGAACCTTGATTCGCATTGTGCCGCTGCAAATATAACAGGAACGTTTTGTCAGTGAAGCCATGATTTATTGTAGATACCACAGTGATTGTGGTAAGAGGCAGGTTAAATATTTCTTGTGCTACTGAAAAGAATCCTTGTGAGTTAAATTATCTGCCACTAAATATATTGCTACGTCTCAGTGCATGGAGTTGAAGAAGACGAAGCAGACGGACTGGCACGAGCTAATCTGTGTGACTGGCGCTGCTGGCCTAACCGGCTGTAAATACATCGGTGACTACCCCTCCGAGTCGGTCTCCTTATCGTAACATATTTAGAGGAGTTGTGTATCCCCGTTCTCGCCACGGAACTCCGAAGCGGACGCTCTCTCGCGGCTTACAACATGACCACTAAAGACTAAGCTACATCCTCTCCGGTCGCCCGTCCTTCTGCCCGACCTCTCAACCCAGTGCCCGCAACAACTTTCGTGCCGCTTCCCGCGCTCAAAGACCCAGGCGTGTCCTCGGGCAGCGAGGGTTCCGACGTCGACCAGTGGCTACGCATCTATGAACGCGTCAGCGCGACTTACAGGTGGCATCCCACTCTTATGCTCGCAAACGTCATCTTTTAACTCGACGAAACCCCTCGTGTTTGGTGTGACAACCACGAGTATGACATAACAAGCTGAGACAGCTTCAAGGAAAAGATCTGTGAGCTTTTCGGTAACATTTCTGGTCGTGGTGAAGTTGCGAAAAATGAGTTGTGGACTCGCGCACAATCTTCCACGGAGCCCTACATTAGTTACATCCAGGCTGTCCTCTCACTATGCCGCCAAGCGGACGAAAACATGTCCGCACCTGGAAAAGTTGCGCATATCCTAAATAGTATCGCCGACGATGCGTTCAACTTGTTGGTATTCAACAATCTGTCATCTGTTGATGCGATCATTCAAGAATGCCGCCTGTTCCAACAAGCTAAAAGCAGACGCATCTCCCATCAGTTCCAGCGCCTCCCGAACACCACTGCGACGTCCTCGTGTCTCGATACATATCGTCCACCAGACACCTGTGACAACTTGACGCGAATTGTCAGGCGGGAACTTGAAGCGGCTGCTCCAGCTAAGGTGGGACCAACGTCCCCTTACCCTTCTCCGCCAATTACGTTGCCTCTCATTCAAGCAGTCGTCCGGCAGGAAGTCGCCAGCTTCGGAATTCACTCTATCTCACCGCCTCCCCGCACCGACTACCAGCCCCAATACACGCCTACACGTCCCTTCCAGACCGGTTCTCCTTCAACGTCCCTAATCCGTCCGCACAGTGAACATACGATGACAAGCCGATCTGCTTCTCGTGTCACAGAATCGGGCACATTTTTCGCCATTGCATAAGTCGTTGGGGTCCTCCTGCACAACCGTCCTCACGTCCCTTCTATGCACGTCCTGTCTATCACCATGAAAACAGCCACGACCAATTTGCCCAGGAACCTGCTTCTGAACACCGCTACTCCCGCTCTCCATCCCCACAACGTCGCCAGTCTCTTTCTCCACAGCCCCGCCGACCATCTTCACCCGCCTTCCCACGAGGTTCCCCGACGGAAAACTAAGTGTTGCAGCCCCTGGAGGTGGCGCTGCATTGCTCGGACTAACCGACAATTCTCTTTTGACGATAAGGACAAAACGAAACCTCATAGACGTACAAGTAGATGGCGTACATGTCATTGTTCTTGTCGACACCGGCGCTCAACTTTCCGTGATGACGAGCGATTTTCGCCGCAAGCTCAAGCAGGTTCTCACACCTGCGACCACTCAGTTCGTCCGTCTTGCGGATGGTGGAATAGCATCCTTCGTTGGAATATGCTCCACTCGTGTGAGAATTGCGGATCGACACACCATTGTTCTCTTCACCGTCCTTGATGAGTGCCCCCATGACGTAATCTTAGGCCTCGACTTCCTGTCCGCGCATTCTGCCCTCATAGACTGTTCGACAAGAACGCTTTGTCTACACTTGCCCGCAACAGAACATCTTGCACAAAAACCGAGTCGCCTCTGCACAACGGGACACGCGTGCCTCACTCTACAGACACTGATCTCCATAGAGCTCGTCTAAATACCCCCAGTTCCCGATGGGGACTATGTTCTGACCCCTATCACCGATGTCCTCATAAACCGTGGCATTACAATGCCGCGCACCATTTTGACCGTGGCAGGAAACTCTACGTGCCTCCCAGTTGTCAACTTTAGCTTGACACCTCAAGTTCTGCCACAAGGGATCTCTTTGGAGTTGCTCTGCACCTTAGGTGACAATGCGGTAGATGTTTTCGCGATGGTCGTTCTTTCTGACCCCCGCGCTCAACATCAATCTGCCAGTTGCTCTGACAGAGCTATTACGTCGATGATCGCTTTCAACTTAACGCCGCAGCAAACTGATGAGCTCCACCGGGTTCTGCTGTCCTATATCGACGTTTTTGACATCATCGGCCGTTCGTTGTTGAAAGCTACCGGTATGAGCCACCGCATAAACACTGGTAATGAGCATCCTATTCATAGGCGTCTATTTTGAGCGTTGGCGGCTGAGCGTCATATTATTCAAAGTGAGGTTGACAAAATGCTCCCCAAGAACATCATTGAACCACCCTTCAGTCCTTGGTCTTCTCCTCTAGTGCTAGTCCACAAGAAAGACGGTGCATGGCGTTTCTGCATGGATTATCGGCACCTAAACAAAATTACCAAGAAGAAGTCTACCCTCTGCCACAAATAGATGATGAGCTTGATTGCCTCTATGGGTCCCACTATTTTTCCTCCATATGCCTTCATTCCGGCTACTGGCAGATAGAGGTAGATGAAATGGACCGTGAAAAGACGGCATTCATCACCCCCGATGGCGTATATCAGTTCAAGGTCATACCATTCGGCCTTTATAACGTTCTAGCCACCTTCGAACGAATGATGGACTCCCTGCTCAGAGGATTCGAATAGTCCACCTGTTTGTGCTACTTGGACGATGTCATCGTCTTTTCACGAACATTTGAAACTCATATAGAGCGCCTCTCGGCCATTTCGTCGCGCTGGACTGCAGCTCCACTCATCCAAATGTCACTTTGGACGCAATAAAATCACAGTGCTCGGCCATTTAGTAGACGCCAACGCTGTACAACAAGACCCGGAAAAAATCAACGCCGTCAAAAACTTTCCTGTACCACAATCTGCGAAGAATGTACGCAGCTTTATCGGAGTATGCTCCTGTTTCCGACACTTCTTGAAAACTTTTGCGCACATAGCGAGGCCGCTTACGCAGCTCCTCAAGAAAGAAGTCCCGTTTTCATAAGGCTCCGAAGGGGATTCTGCGTTCTCGACTCTCGTTGCTCTTCTCACTACTCCTCCGATTCTGGCACACTTCAACCCAGCTGCCCCTACGGAAATCCGTACAGATGCAAGTGGGCATGGCATTGGTGCAGTGCTGGCTCAGAAACAACATGGCCATGATGGCGTTATTGCATATGTCAGCCGCCTCCTATCCGCCCCTGAACGTAACTTTTCGATCACAGAGCGTGAGTGCTTGGCTCTTGTATGAGCGGTGGCGAAATTTCGACCTCATCTATGCGGACGCCCATTTTCGGTTGTTACCGACCACCACGCACTCTGCTGGCTCACCTCTCTGAAAGATCCATCAGGCCGCTTTCGTCGCTAGGCTTTGCGCCTGCAAGAGTTTTCCTATTCAGGGGGCTACACCTACACCAAGATGCCGATTGCCTCTCCCGGTACCCTGTCGACGATCCTGAGGACACTGACGATCCCACGGAGAACATTATTTTGTTAGTGTCCGACTCCCTAATATTGGGGAAGAACACAAGCATGATACAGAGCTGCTTGACATCATCAGCCGTATGAAATCCTCCCCAAAGGATGTTTCCGTCTACTACTTTGTTATTCAAAAGGGTGTGCTATACCGTCGAAATTTCTGACCAGACAGGCCCGACCCTCTCATTGTTGTGCCTAAGCATATGCGCCGCTCTGTTCTCACCGAGCTTCACGAGGCTCCCACGGCTGGACACCTTGGCGTATCTCGCACTTACGAGCGCGTCCGGCGCCGTTTCTTCTGGCCAGGCCTTGCTCACTCGGTACGCCGATACGTCGCGATGTGTGACCTATGCCAACGTCGTAAAACACCGTTGCTGCCCTTCGCTGGCCATCTTCAATCATTTGATATACCCGCGGAACCATTTTACCGTGTTAGGTTAGACCTGCTTGGCCTTTTTCCCACATCAACAATGGGAAAGAATGGGATAGCCGTTATTACAGACTACGCTACACGCTACGCTATTAGGCGAGCTCTACCAACCAGCTGTGCAACCGACGTCGCTGACTTCTTGCTGCGGGACGTTATATTGATTCACGGTGCTCCGAGACAGCTTCTCACAGACCATGGCCGTACATTTTTATCCCTAGTCATCGCCGACATTCTGCGTTCTTGTTCCACGCAACACATACTGACAACCGCTTACCACCCTCAACTAAACGGCCTCACGGAACGATTTAACTGCACTTGAACAAATATGCTCGCTATGTACGTGTCGCCCGACCACCGAGACTGGAATATTGCCTTTTCATACGCAACTTTCGCGTATAATTCATCCCGTCACGACACAGCGGGCTTTTCGCCGTTCTACTTGTTGTACGGAAGAAAGCCGACTTTACCACTGGACAAAGTCATTTCAGCTCACGCCTCGTCCACCAGCGAGCATGCCCGCGACGCGATTGCGTGAGCCGATCAAGCCAGTCAGCTCACTCGCGCTCGGCTGATGGCGTCGCAAACCATCCAATGCCATCGGCACGATGCGGAACATGGAGACGTCCATTTCGCTCCCAGTATCCTCATTTTACTCTTGTCCCCTAATCATCGGCTGGGCCTATCAGAAAAAAAATGGCAGCATATTCACGGAGTGAATGATGAAGAGTGAGGCAAAGATTTCATCCATACATTCGTTCTTGCTTCCGTTCGTCCATGCGTCTGTCAGTGTGACCGTCCATGCGTCCATCAGCCCGTCCGTGCGTGCGTCTGTTCGTGCGTCCGTCCCTGCGTTCGTCCATGCAGCCGCCCCTGCATCCGTTCATGCGTCGATCCATGCATCTGTCTATGTGTCCGTTCGTCCATCTATTCAACACTCCAAGTACCACCATCTCACATCTTTCCATCATATATTCCCCATATAAAAGCACCGCCATCCAGCGGACATTCCAAGGACTAAACGAGAGGTGGCACACGCACACTTTCTTACGGCTTGCGCTTCGGGTCCACTTCCCACCTTACCACCCCTTGTTCATGGTATATACTAGTTCGCTGTATTCATGGCACTGCGGCCGAACGCTCGCTAAACCTTTCGAAAACCAAGGAGCTAACGCCCAGCGAGTATGACGTAGCAAACTTTTTCAGTCAGATAGTGCTCAATGTACATGCCAATGGCTGCAAATGGGAAATGAGAGGCGGAGAATTCGGCTTTTACTTTCTTACGGCTTGCGCTTCGTATCTACTTCCCATTTTTAACCACCTCGAGTTCATTCATGGTATATACAAGTTCATTGTATTCATGAAACTGCGGCTCAACGCTCGCTAAACCTTTCTAAAGCTAAGGGGATTACACCCAGCGAGTATAACGTAGCAACTCTTTCTTGTCAGATAGTGCTCAATGTACATGCCAATGGCTGCCAATGGTGATCGCAGCCTGCGCGTTAACTTAAGGCCGAATGCTCCTGTCTCTCATTCCCTATTAGCAGCCATTGACATGTACATTGACCACTATTTTTTATTCTTTAACAACGCACAGAAGAAGTCTCTCACTGGCACCACCTTTGAGGTCAAAAATGTTATACTTGTTACATACTACGAGGGACGAACGGGTTCCGGTATAAGGAGCTTCGCCCCTAAAAGGCTCTGGCAAAAACGTCATAAAAATGGTAGAAAGAATGAGGGTACGACCATCGGCAAAGACTTTTTTCTTTCAACTTCACACCGGCAAGCATCCGGTAAAACCATGGCTACAGGAAAGGTTTTTTTCCATGGTCTCGTATTGCCTTTTATGTCACTAGCCAGAGAAAATTGATCACCCATTTTTAGATTGTTTGGACGCTACATCTCATTGGGACATTTGCAAAGAGCTTTAAAGAAAGAACTACCTCTAACAGCTTACAAAATCTGTTTTTTACTTGTTTATAGTGACACTGGAATACCGTATGATATGTTTATGCTTTTAAGTATGCACGCTATCTGGAAAGCACAATGGAATTTCGCCATCTTGATGTTAATGCACGCTCTGCCAGATAATACTTTATTGGAAGCATGGCCTATATAAGAATGCATATGATGCAGGCGCAAAGCAGCCAGAGTGGCTACCTCTAACCAACGAACTTGCAGCGCTTGAACGTTTTTATTCTTACTACACCGAACAAAGTGTGTTTGGCGCTTTTAATGTTTATTCTTCTTGCGAAAGTGTTTGTAATAATTTGCGTCAAAGATGCACTTAACTCTACATAAAAGAAACAAAAAACCCACTAGCGCAGTCGGTAGAGCGTGAGGCTCTTGATCACAAGGTCGTGGCTTCAAGCCCCACGTTGGACGTAACTCTTTTTTTTCTTTCCAAGTGTTTCCATGTTACATCGCACGTCATGTCTCAGTCTATAACTATTTCTTCCCAGTTATCCTCGTTATTTTTATTATTGGTGAACCATGCTGATCTTAAACACACTGGATGTGCACTTAAGGCCGTTTCTGCGCGGCCGGCTAGCTAAAACTAAGTCTTTTTGTTATTACTTTTTTGACCATACAGTAATAATACAGTAGATAAACAGTGCATTCAGAGGTAACAAGTGGGATGGTTACATAATCTATACAATTCCTTTATACCGATCTGTGGCTCAAGTTTTTCGAGCCACTCCAGTACGTGGTCTCTCATTTTACAGTCTTCAATAGAGTTGATTGTCATTTGGCGAAACTATTCGCGTCTAGGTGAGTATTGATATCGATATGGTGGACTGCCATTTATTTTTTCCAAATACTGTGAAGGCCGAGTATGATTATGATGATGATGATTATGATGATGATGATTCCCGGAAAATTGACAAAACCAAAGAGCAATGAAGAAAGTGCTGAAGTGGAAACGATTGCCGAGGAGTGAAGCCATGTCTATGGCAAAATGGCGGCTGCGGTGGCCATCTTACTAGGGGCATGATATTGTATCACCGTTCAGTGATTAAGGCAGGGAAGTTTATTGCAAACTGGTAACAGCATTTCAAGTGAGTACAACTGTCTGGTGTAACAAGATCACTTCAGTGGCGTGTAAAACAAGAGAATATAGACAGGATGTAACACACAACACTTCAATATTCTCACACCCTACTGAAACATTCCGTATGAAATCTTACGGAAAATATATGGACTCCGTAACATTTCCTTATGCTACATACGGAAAACATAAGGAGTTTTATGGAAATATACGGAAGTTGTATGGCATTTACGGAAAGTTTCTTACGGAGTATACGGAAGGATAAGGAAATTGTATGGCGTATACGGAAAGCTTTTTATGGAGTATACGGAAAGATAAGGAAACTTATGGAGCATACGGAGAGTTCATTATGGAAGATATGGAAGGATAAGGAAAGTGTATGGAGTGTACAGAAGCTTTCATAAGGAAAATGCAGAATGTAAGGTCTTACAGAAATATACAGATTTTGTAAGGTGCTTACGAAAATGTGCAATAGTGTATGAAAGGCATGTGGATTGTTGCAAAAATGTGGAAACTGTACAGTTGTTGTCACATTTTCAGCAGGAAATCCGAGCTCTATAAAGTTTTAAATGAATTCACAGTGACATATATAGTACAAAAGAATAACGCAGGCTAGTCTGTGTTGTCAGTCACCACTGTTCGCCCTTTTCCAGAATGAATACAACTTCTGCAGATGACCAGGTGCTAAATTCTGTCAAACGGAAAATGTGTCATTCACAAGGAATGACAACTAACTGTCAATTTACTTGCATGCTGTCACACGAAAACAAATCAAGCAAAAAAGCATAACTTCAAGGACTTGTTTTTTGGTAGAAACAATAATAATGAGAACTAAATTCAATGTGAAAGAACTTGTCAATATTAATGAAACTGTTCTTATTAACATTCGCAAAGAGAAATGTCATTTTAAAATATCGACCATGAGCTTAGCTCTCCTGAGCACCAACAAAAGAAATGAAAATCTATGAAAACTAATTGCATGTAGCCTAAAAATAATTTTTATTGATAGTATGTGCTCCTACACTATAAATATAGCTATACACAACTTGCCACAGCTTCACGACAGAAACGAGGTAGGGGCAGAGGGAGTGGTCAGAAAAATAATTAAGTATTAGAGCACAACTGATATGTACGGACATATAATGGTGCTTATCATTGATGCTCGGATGGTCGTGTATAGAGCTGGGTTGTTTTGAGATTTTTAAAAGCATTGTTTCAGACCACCATGCAGATTACGCTTTAATTGTAGTGCTACATAAGACACAACTTATGGGCCAGCTTTAATGAATAAGAAGATTATAGGTTAAACAAATGCTTTAAAATATATCATATCATGGCTGCATGGACGCATACAAGCTATGTAAAGCGCAATAAAGTGAGGACGCATGAGCTTCTCTTGATGCTTCAGTTCTACATAGATGCTTCAACTGTGCTGCAAAGAAATATAACCAATATTTGTGTGTGCAACATTGTCCATTTTGAACTATCTATATGTATATATATAATTCCTACTGCGAGTTAAGCTACGTAGCACTCTATAACTCTTCCTTTTATTAAAGGCAATTTTTCAAACAATCAACGTTATTCATTTTCTGTCTCATGACTTCGTGCCCGCAATTCTTGGTTTGGCTCGATCACAATTGTGCAGCCCTTATTTTGGAGGAATCAAAAAACATCAACCAAAATATATTTTGGAACTGCTTCTCGGTGATATTGCCTTCCCTCAGCTGCCACAGCTTGAGATGAGTCATATAGCAAGTCTCGCGCATACCTAGGGCCTACCCTTGAAGAAACTGGTCCAGCTGTGAAATGCTCAGTTTTATCTCAAATAAATTTTTTGGTTTGAGTTATCTCACTTCTCGAGTCCCTTCACAATCAAGCAGACCCAATGTTCCCCTTAGTCCTTACTTTTAATATATTATAAAATAAATTAAAAAATTAATAATGAAAATAAAAATACTAATAACTGTTGCGCAAAAAAACACAGTCCCACATACGTACTTGAACGCAATATTGCTTTTATTTTGTTTTAGAACCTAAGGCATTAGAAAAGATAGCAGTACAATAAAAACGTTGAAAAAAAAAACCAAAAAAAATTAACTTGGCGGGACTCGAACCTGCGCCAATCAGTTGAGCTCGTGTACGTGAACTGAGGGCGTTAGCTTGCTGAACTTATCGCGGTGGAGCGTAGGGCACTTTTAAGTTATGTATATAAATTTGCTTTTCACACGCTATGTGTTGGCATATTTATGTACGATATGCGATCGTATCTATTGTTGTGTGCATATGTTTTGTGATTGTATATACGTCACATGCTTTTCGCATGTCTTTCAACTATAGATTGCTGCCCCGCCGCGGATGAAAAGAAGTATTTTTACACCCACACACAAGCTTGAGCAGTTGAAGGTTGTTTCCCGGGGCTCTCTTGCGATTGAGTCGGCCACTACAGGGAATTAGAATGATATGCCATTAATCCCTGCATCTAGCTGTATTCCACTTAGTAGCTCTATCGCTTGATCACAAATCGAGCGCGGGGCGCGACGCTATTGCGCACGACCATGCCTCGCGTAGCGGCGATGTCAGCTGATTGCGCCGGCCGGCTTGCTTCGATTTGCTTCAGAGCAAAGAAATGTCATACCTTGAAAGATTGCGTACTGCACTATGTCAAAATGTTACTGCTTTGTTGCCAGCCTATGATTCATTGAGAGTTGATAACTCTGATATCACTACTGTAGAGCTTTGCGTCGGCGACACGCAGCGAACGTGAAACCGCACTACGTTAGTCGTAGAAGCAGTAGGAGGCTGTCGTCTGCTAGAACAAAAACAAAACAGACCTTTGAAAATATTCATAAGTTGTAACTTGTTTTTTGAATAACCGTTTATCACTTTTAAAGTTATTTTGCCAGATAACGTACTTTTTTTCAGTTCATAGCAGCGACAGATGTTTTTTTTTATTTTCCTCACACAGATATCCAAGTAAATCCATTCACAGCTAAAGCCACATGTTGTTTGTCTTCTTTGTTAACGTAGGCATACCGTTTCGTTGCATCTCTCATGTGTTCGCGCTGCTACACACGAGAGCACGAAATGTTAAATTTACGCAAGGAAGGGCCGTTCCTCGTTCGTAAGATGTGCTAAGATTGCGCCCTATTCCCGCGGTTGTTCGAGTGCGGATCAAGTGCGAGTCGTCCAAGGAATCGGTGGGTTGGGCGGGCGCTCGAAGGACTCCGAGGTGACGGCTGACGCCTGTGGTTGCTTCCCTCAGGACAGTGTGAAAGAAACTAAAGGTAAGGAGGACACTTTTTTTATGTAGACCAAGTATGCCACTCAGTGCAAGTGTGTGTTGCTGCACTCGAACGAGGCGTCGTGAAACGGCAACCGTACGCGCCTTTGCGAGTGCGGTTGCCGATTCGCTTTGACAACGCTAACGCCAGAAGAGCCATGGCGCATCGGCGCGGCCTTACTGGAGCTAATTCGAGACAACTGTGGCAACATGCATGTGTATGGTTATCGATTTTTTCATATGTGCAATGTAGTGAGGAAGACGCACATGACGCTCGCTACGTTGTTGATTAAACGAAGCCTGCAGCACCATATGATGCAAAGCAGCATTTTGTTTACGTTCGCGGGCGATACAATTTGTAACTTGGCTCGATTCACCTAGCCAACCGCTCAAGTGGGTTGATTAGCATACGTTCACGGTAGAGCGTTATTATGCCCCGAAACAATGGCGTGTGCTTGTTGAAAGATATAATGTGTGGTGCCTAGTGTAGAGAGAGAGAGAGGTGTTCGTGCAATCTGCATATGTACCTGCAAGACGCTTTGCTTGTAACTGATAGTGTACCAGCCAGCACCTACATTGTACGCCTGACTTTGAAGAAAACTTGCATGCACATTGTGAGATTTTGTAATCTGCCAGAGTTGCTTTTTATAAAATAATACACTGCCAGCATGTTCAAAATATGTTTCGCTGCTGTGTGGCAGGGGTGCGGTTATCACGCTGTTGTGTAGTTGCTGATGCAAGCACTTATAGTTTTGATGCGTTAATATTTCTCATCTAACTCATCAGGTGTTTGGCTGTTTCAGCACAAACAAGGTATCTTCCAGCCCGGTGACCATGCAATTTTTTTCTGCACACAGCGCAAACACCGAGATGTACCCACTCGCAGATGGTCGCGTCAATTGCATATTTACCTTGACTAAAATGTCGAATCAAGTTTTTCATCGACCGGTCCCTGCCCTGAGTGCTAACGTCTTGGCAAACAAGACACATTGTTATGGACACTGCACACACCACACACAATATTCTCAGTTGAACCGATATTCTCAATACCTTTCAATGCACACTACATGCCGCAATCAACAGTGCACATTTTGAAGACTATGCCGCTGTTCCTCGCACAGGCCATTACGTGTGTTCACTTCTTCAAGATAAACAGACAGCGTAGCAAATATTTTACCACACAGTTTACCACACAGCTAGATGTTTGCTGACACATACTACAGCTAATGTCGACATTGTAACGTGAAGTGTAAGCTTTGAAAAATTAAAATTTGCCCCAAACACCGAACGACTGTACCGGGCTGAGCCACCAGCGGGAGTGTTTTTCCAGCCACACCTTGTACATGTGCCAGTGACATCATGATGTGACGTACCTTGGTAGGGGCCTATCGCTGCATACTTTATGTGAATGAGGGTCCTGTTAGTGAAAGCAGGCATTGTTGATTTCGTAACTTGTTCTTTCCCAACTGGACCTTCATTTGCACGAGTTGTCGGACTGATATTCAGGCGAACATTTGTGCAATAAATTGTACAGTTGGGAGTCTGTGCTTGCCCCATACTGTTGTTACTGGTGTTTCTTGTTGTTACTTTGCACTGCTCATTACTGCTCACCTACAGAAACTAGCCTATCTTGCCACTGTTTTGGACAAGATGCAGCTGGCAAGTGCGATAGTGTTCATAACTCTAAATTCTCAAGCAAAAATATCAATTCATACTCAGTTAGTTGCTTTCATTTCAGTAAATTATAAGAAATCATTGATTAAACATGAATCCATGTTCCTTCACATAATGCTCACAACTTTGTATCAAATTGAATGGTGTTTATAAAAAACATGGGTTTTAGCTAAACTTCATGCTCTTTCTCGAACAGCTGAAAATCGCTATTGCATGCTTACTTGCAATGAATTGGACTGTGTTTGAAAACATTGCAATCTTCACGGGACTGCCAGTGCATTCACATTGGGGGGAACATTATTAACCATGGATTGATTAATTAAGAACGGAAAGAAAGCAGCGGCAGGCTGGATACTTGATAATGCAATCCGTTTTGCTACCCAGCGATTATCATGCAAACTTCCTATAGAGTGGTTATGCGTCTTTGCATGTGTGTCGTAAACAAGACTTTGGGTAGAAAATATATTTATCTTACAAATGGTTGCAGGACTGTGGAGGCTGTAGGGG
>WOVY01011899.1:600000-847500 GCA_013436015.1 Rhipicephalus annulatus | reverse complement strand
GTGGCAATGCGCAATGCGCTTTAGGTTCTGTAAATATGACGATCACTAGATGTGCCTATGACGATCACTAGATGTAAGATTGTACGATCACTAGATGTGCCAGAAACTATCACTTAGACAGAGCCACTCAAGCATCCGGTGCAAAAAGCCAGCGTTCTTTTGTTGTGTTTAGGTATCCCTCAGCTTGAACTGCTGTTTGTCGTTAATCCATGCGGACATGGGAATGAATGACAGCTATTTATTGAAACTGGTTCAAGCTAACTAATTTGATTAATTAATTAATTAATTAATTAATTGACTGATTGATTGACTGATTGATATGTGGGGTTTAACGTCCCAAAACCACCATTTGATTATGAGAGACGCCGTAGTGGAGGGCTCCGGAAATTTCGACCACCTGGGGTTCTTTAACGTGCACCCAAATCTTAGCACACGGTCCAACAACATTTCCGCCTCCATCGGAAATGCAGCCGCCGCAGCCGGGATTCGAACAACATCAAGGTGCTAGAAACACTGCCACCACGCACATGATAAATTTATCATATCAAATGAAATGTAATCAAGTAAAGAAGTTCCACCTATATTAGTACAGTGAACATTGCACACCGACAAAATCAGGCTTAAGGTGTGTCAACACACCTGATGAGGACCTTACTTCGATTTGGCAGCTTTGCACATGCTGCAGCTACAATTTCACATACTTTTTACACAATGATGATGCTATATTATAACGCAATAGCGTTAAAGCGCTCGTTTCGCAGAAATTCCGGCGTCAGTGTCGCGTCGTTAGTTGTGAGAAAAAAAAATTATCATTTTACGCATGACCTAAAAATCTGAAAGCCTGTGTCAAAGTGGGGACCCAGCCATGGTCATTCGGGTTCGAGTGGGGACCGATCCCGGGTTGTTTGCGTGGCAACGCGGATGTTCCACCACATGGCCAAGCATATGCTTGTGAATACAGCGAAAATATCTTTCATGCTTTACAAACACACGCGTCCTGTATACATGCTTCACAAAGCAACAATTTAATATTGCAGTAATAATGCGTGGTAAAAGCGCCCATTGTCAGCGGGCGTCAAAACATGTGATTGATTATCTTAACATAGAGTTTCCTCATATACACTAGAGGGAACTCTGGCGTCAGTGTCTATGGGAGTTGCAACGCACGGTGCTTCAGCGAGCATGGGAATGATGGGTAGTACACACATTCGTCTAATCTTCGTACTTCTGGCCTGCTTTTGGCTCCGTGTGTGTTCGTGTGGCTTGGAGCTGTCTTATAACGAAAGAAAAATCAGCTAATGTTCAGCGGTTGCGCTTCACCACCGTATTTACTAACCTTTTCAAATCGGGTCATGAATTTCGAAAGGGTTGAATCTTTCTTTCAAAACTAAACCGAAACACAGCAATAAACGAAGACGCAAGTACGATTCGCCACCCGCAAGTACGAAGAATAGGCAAAGGTGTGTACTACCCATCATTCCCATGGTCGCTGAACGATCGCAGCGACAGAGTCCCCTCTAGTTAACTTTAGGAAACTCTATGCATCATAATGGCTGCGTGGTTTAGAGCCGGCCACCCACTACAAAAAGCATAAACTCAACTGCGCATAGCAAGTTAGAAAACGTGTCATACAGTAAGTGTTTGAAGTATACGCACTATAGAACAGGATATCACTTTCGCGATCAACTCCTAAAGGCGAAGGTTTAGGGTCCCCTAATTTTTATACAAAGTCAGAAAGCGTGTCAGTTTTACTGCATCATCAGTAAAGTCACTGCATTGGATCAAAGCAGTCGTCACGCTTAACGCAACAATAACAAACACAATCACTTTATTTAGTCAATTTGAAGACAATGCATAGACACACGCAAACAGTTGTTTTCCCGGTGTCTTGTCCTCGACAAGTTTAAATGGACCCTGAAACACTTTTTTAGGATGGTCAGAAAACACTCCCGATCGGCAGTCGATGCTCCCGAGAAAGCGCGAGCCCCTTCTCTGCGCAGCAAGCAGCCTATTTTTCACAATAAATTCTTGAATTCAGCTAAAAATTGATTTTTCTACTGTTGCCATATTACAATACAAGCTCAAAAACCACTCGTAATAGCCATTGTATCAGCCATTGGTTGATATGAGCATGGCGCGCTTAGCCGTTACTCAGGCCACCGCGGACGGTCGCGACTTGTCCACGCACGTTCGTGCGTTCTCACTGAAAAGCCCGGTATTCAAAAAAAGGAAGATAAAAAGTGTTCAAGGTCAAGACACGCGTGACGTGTTTTCTTTCCCCGTGCCACGCCTTCCTGCTTAGCTTCCAGCTCTTTCGTCGGGAGGACAGAGAGAATTCGATTGCGGCGTGCGGTAAATCTTTGGAACTCCGCTAGTGCTGGACGAATTTTTTAGAATTTTTCGCGGTGATATATTCGTGAATCAATAAGCTCTTTTATGAATTCACTTCATGGCTAATTGAAAAACTGTTTCAGGGCCCCTTTTAATTCAGTAAACCCTGCTATAACCTTCTTGCCCAATTTTCTTTCTTCGGTGTTCCACGCTAACCAATATTTAAAAAAAGATCATGGCATATCCACGGAATGAATGATGATGAGTGGGGCGAAGCTTTCATTAATGCGTTCGTGCTTCCGTCCGTGCGTCCGTACGTACGTGCGCCCATTCGAGCGCCCGTCCGTCCACCCGTCCGTGTGTCTATCTGTATGTCTGTCTGCTTGTTTGTCTGTCCCTTCGCTCGTCCGTCCGTCCCTCTAGTGACAATTCAAATACGCCACCTCGCTTCTTTTTATAATAAATTCATCATATACAAGTACCGTCGTCCAGCGGACAATGCAAGCACTAAACGAGAGTATGTACCACATTTCTCCTGTCAGTGCTTTGTTAACACCGAGGGCGCGATAACGACGCCGTGCTACGTAACATGTGAATATGCGGATATGTGCTCGAGGGGGGCTATATGTGCCACTGGTATGCGGATATGTGCCACTGGTTACGCAAAACGACAACGGGAGACGCACAAGCCACGCCACAAGGAGCTTCGGCCCTAAGAAAATGCGTGTGTGAATTCTTACGCAAAACTTTAAGGTTACAGTCCACCGTGGTGTAGCATGTGATATATTTGTCACCTGCTGACTCGAAAGTCGTAGGTTCGATACGAGAGGCCAAATTTAGACGGCCGTGGACAGTATGTCAGCGTGTGCTTAAAATACCGGCAGACGGTCGAAATTTCCGAAGCCCTTCACTGCGGCGTCTCTCATAATCATACCATGCTTTCGAGACGTGAAACCATATTATTATTATTATTATTATTATTATTATTATTATTATTATTATTATTATTATTATTATTATTATTATTATTATTATTATTCACTTTCCAGTAATGACAGCTGTCTAGGCCTGTGTGCTCAAATTCGGGTGCACGTTGAAGAACTCCAGGTGGTAAAAATTTCCGGAGCCCTCCACTACGGCGTCTCTCATAATCATACGGTGGTTTTTGGACGTTAAACCTTACATGTCAAATTAATGATGGCAGCTGACCAATCATTTGTACGTTGCCAGCTCGTAATAAGATCACGTGCTATGTGACGCCAACAGGCAGCAAGAAAAGTGTAGCACACTCGCCGTCATGGCTACTATCAGTGCTGATCGAAACTACTTCGTTCAAAAACACTTACATAGCCCAGAAAGTAGACGGAGGAGTGACCACCACACTGGCTCGGTTAGTGTTACATAGCTAGCCGCCCAGCCACGGCAAACATACGCAGACAACCTCAGACTAGGGCAACGAGAGGAACGTCAATTGTCTCGCGCTAGCTTCTTGTGTAGCTCCTCCTAAGAAGCAGGGAGAGGGGGAAAAGGGGGGCGGGAACGGCTTTCAGTCATCGACAGAAACACAAAAGGGGGGAAAGGGGGGACCTAGAAGTGGGAGAGTTCAGTTCCCAACAGTTAGTAAAGCATCGGACGCGTTATTCGAAGGTCGCAGGTTCGGTACCCGTCAGTGGAAAGTTATTTAGTCGTCTACTTTTTTTTATTCTCATTTACACCCGCAGGTCGCGGGTTCAAATCCCGGCTGCGGCGTCTGCCTTTCCGATGGAGGCGGAAATGTTGTAGGCCCGTGTGCTCAGATTTGGGTGCACGTTAAAGAACCCCAGGTGGTCGAAATTTCCGGAGCCCTCCACTGTGGCATCTCTCATAATCATATGGTGGTTTTGTGACGTTAAACCCCACAAATCAATCAATCAATTCTTACCATTTACGCCACAATTGCTACTATAACACTTCCTACACTTTCCTTGGCATCACTGCTTGTTAGTTCTCATCAATGAGTATGTAGGCAGAGAAGTAAAATTTCCTTTTCCTTTAGTCTCCCTGACCAAAAAAGAATGTCATGAACCTTGACAGCACCTGCTAATTTCCTGGATTCTGCGGTGTTTCGTAAACGTCAGTGGAAGGAATTTTGAGAATTGCCTCCTCTCATCGGCCTCGCGTGCAGACTTTCATACGTGTAATGAAAACGATGGAGCCTTGAGGCGTCTTCAGAAGGTTTTTCGCTTTCACGTCCCTTACTGGTATGCGACAAAAGTGAGCATTGTCACCCTTGACAGGTTATTAAGACGTGCAAATTCTTCAGATGGGCTTCGGGAAGGCACAATTGCTTTTGACTCTTATTCGCACCATGTAGAGTTTTTATATCCGCTTGCGTACCGGTGTAAATCGGCAGGATGATGGCGCTGCTCTCGTAAAACGACACTATTGATCGAAATGCTTTTTTTGTTCTCGATGTTGTTGTTTCCCGTACCAGAAAAAAAAATAAACTACGGTATAAAATGGCTTCTAATTTGCCTTTCTTTGTGTCGTTTTTCCACAATAACGGTGCTTTTTTTTAGCGTCATTTAGCCGGCTGCATCTGCTCGGGCACGAAATGTCGAAGGCGAATACTTATCAGGCATCCTTCGCACGAAGGCTCCACAATGCGGTGTCCAACCATTCTTTCTTTCAGATAAGAGAAAGAGATTACTCAGTACTATCTATGAAAACCACAACACAACGCGGGACACGCTTTAAAGCATCGCCTTGTCTGTCCTATGTACGTCTTTCCACAGGTCAACGGCATTTCGCAAACATCTGATTGACATTTAGCAAACCTGCGCTCATCATGAATGGAGCAAAGTCGGCTAGACTTGTTGCTATTAAGGACACACACTTTTGCAAGCTAGCAAGGGGCGCAAAACAAGAAATCGATATCACATCTGGTCACTATTTTCCCTAAATTGCGAGACACTTTATGTAAGTAGCGTATGACATGTAGCTATAGTGATTGGTCATTTTCTTTACCTCCTGGTAATCTTTTTTTCATGAACTTCATGCAGGGAGCTTTTGTAAACGGGTATGATGATGCTGTAGGGATATAATGATTGCTTTGTGGGGTTTAACGTCCGAAAACCGCCATATGATTATGAGAGACGCCGTAGTGGAGGGCTCCGAAAATTTCGACCACCTGAGATTCTTTAACGCGCACCCGAATCTGAGCACACAGGCCTACAGCGTTTTCGGCTGCATCGAAAATGCAGCCGCCGCAGCCGGGATTCGATTCCGCGACCTGCGGGTCAGCAATCGAGTACCTTATCCACTAAGCCACCGCTACGATAAAAAACTGATTTCGCAAGCTTTATTGATGTAGCTTTATCTTCTGTCAGCGTGTCCATTATTTCCTCCAGAACCACACCTTGAATTGCGACGCTGTTGGGATAGTTCACAGCTTTCAATATTTCAATCTGGTTAATGAAGATTGCAGTTATTTGTATTTTATACTGCATGTTATTTTTGATTGTGTTCATGCCATAAACTGAACAAATCCCAAAAAATATAGATGTCGTTATTTGTGAAATGTTATTGTTTCTGCATTATATTTCTAGTTTTTTTTTAAATTGCTGTATGCCTGAAATGTTATTGTATTTCATTCCTTATAAATTTCCTCCTAGGTAATGTCTTCAGGGCTCTTAGGGTATTCAATAAGTAAATAAATAAATTCTACCGAACACTTTTGCATGTTATATCGTACGTATACATAGGGTGTCTCTCAATTTAAAGAAAATAGCAACAAGATATTGCCACCTTAGAGAGATATAAGTTTGTTGCTTTCCACCCCTTGCGCAAGCTTGTAAAAGGTTATGTCCCAATAGCAACAAGACCACTCGGCTATGCAACATTCGTGACGAGCACATGTTTACTGAATGCCAACCAGATCTCCGAGAAATGCCTTTGACATGTGGAAACATATACATAGGGCATACAAGACAATGCTTATATAAGCGAGCGAGACTTCATAAACACAGCGCAAAAATGGGTATAGTAGTCACGTGGCTCTGCACTGCAAGGAATTCACATGCAATCCTATATTCCACCAGACAAGGTCTTCGAAGAAAGTGAAAACGAAGAATGAAAGATAGATCACAGGAGCGTTTTTTTTTTCATCAGACATACCACGGATCGATGCATCAGTACACCACCCCTTCACTTATCTGCCAGAGAGTATACATTTATCAGTTAATAATTTTACGCGTAATCGCGCCTGCAATGTCGCACGCGCGCACGGATCATGCACTTCGTATTCCCACCTCCCTTCCCACCTCCTAATTTTTTTTCTTCATGGCAATCTGAGCAAGAAATGACCACCTCAAAAACGTGCCCTCCCCCCATCCCCCCTTCCCGAGACAACTTTCTGCCACCGCATCTGGGGCCTATTACATTCACCATGAACCAGCTCGCCCAAATCAAGCTGTTGCTCACTATAGTTCATATTCCACCCTTCGCCCCGCCGCGGTGGTCTATAGCGGCCAAGTTACTCGGCTGCTGACCCATAGGTCACGGGATTGAATCCCGGCTGCGGCGGCTGCATTTCTGACGGAGGCGGAAATGTTGTAGGCCTGTGTACTCAGATTTGGGTGCACGTTAAAGAACCCCAGGTGGTCGAAATTTCCGGAGCCCTCCACTACGGCGTCTCTCATAATCAAATAGTGGTTTTGGGACGTTAAACCCCACATATCATCATATGTTCCAATCTTCGTTCAATCGGTTAGCCGCAGATTGTTAGCCTGTCTCGGGCCTTGTATTGTACCGTCCTCCTTAGAAAACGAAAGAATAAAAGACACGAGGCTAGTGTTACCCCACGCCACTGCCAGATGTGCTTAAGAAATGACGCCGCATTTCTCGCGCGAGCTTTCACGTGTGCAGGGAACGAAATATACGACGCCGTACTCGGGTAAGCCATCGAGCTCCTCTCCTCTTCCCTCGGCTCAAATGGCTCGGAAGAGAATTTAATTACTGCGTGCTTGTTGGAGGGGACGGCGGCAAAACGGAATGTCTCGTGTCCCGTGCGTCAGATCTCGCCCCGCGCCGCGAGCCGAGGTTGCACGCCGTGTGAAATAAAGGGGTTGCTCGATTATTGCCAGCCGCCGAAGTGGTTCACGATTGCTGTTTAGACAGAACGCGGGGCGACGGTTGACAAATTCCACTAAACTTACGTCACGAAAATGTGGTGGCACTGTCTTGGTAGGCAAAAGACGCTATGCCTACCGCCGTTTCTGCTGGCTTTTCAATGGTGCATGTGGTGCTCTCAGTCAAGCAACGAGAAAAAAAAACGGTATGTTGATGAGCTGTGTCCCGATTGGATGTGAATCGCGTCTCACAACTTAGTTTTGTTTTTTGGCAGACATCGTAGCCTTCAGCGCTTATGGCTTTCACAACGCTTATGGCGTCTCACAACGTCGTTTTGTTGGCTTACGTGTGGACCTCACTATAATTTTACCCACAATGTCGACGCCGGCCTACCTGTGTTTACAAACATGGAATGGGTATATAAAAGAAACGATGAGAATAAACTTCACGAGAAGCTTCCTTCGTTGCCCCGCTGCGGTGGTCTAGTGGCTAAGGTACTCGGCTGCTGACCCGTAGGTCGCGGGTTCGATTCCCGGCTGCGGCGGCTGCATTTCCGATGGAAGCGGAAATGTTGTAGGCCCGTGTACTCAGATTTGGGTGCACGTTAAAGAACCCCAGGTGGTCGAAATTTCCGGAGCCCTCCACTACGGCGTCTCTCATAATCAAATGGTGGTTTTGGGACGTTAAACCCCACAAATCAATCAAGCTTCCTTCGTCCTTTTGATGACTGGAACATAAACAAGTTGAACACGCCTTTCTTTTTTTTTTCTTTTAATGGTATTGCGTAAAATGATTGTTTCGCAGATATTCCAGCTTCGGTGTCGGTGTCATTGGTTGCGAGCAAAAAGCAATCTTGTCCGTGGCCAAAAATAAAAAAAGAACCCCCCCCCCCGTCCGCCCCCTTCTGAAAAAAGTTATTTGTTTCGATGGGAGAAAGACAGAGAGCTATACTTATTGAAAAGCGGGGAACTTGTACGGCGTGTGTATATTGTAACGCACTCTTCAATAAACTCTTTTAATAGGCTAACGTAGGCTGGGCGAACTTGTGCCCGAGAATAATAGCACAGCTAGATTGTCTCGAGGATTCCCTTCTGCCTCTTCTTCTACGTTCTTCTTTTTTCCCAACACGGTTCGCGCGCAGCTGGGTCCGGCAGGCTCGTGCGTCGCAAATCATCTAGAAGGCACAAGTTTTTGCTAGCGTGCGTAATTTGAAGTCACATTGTGTCAATATTGCCGACTTGCTGCTTAGCGTGGGGAAGAGGATTGGGCACTGAAATACAGAAAGAGAGAGAGAGAGAGAAAGAAAGAATAATAAAAGTTGAAATGTAAAGTTTAAAATAAATATACAGAGTTTTTTTTTTTTTTGTCTCTTGGGCGGTGGCGTGTGCTGACAGAATGACTTATTGCGAATTTTCAAGGCGCCACTATATACAGTTTGTCGAGCTGACCAATGTTGTCTGAATACGCGATAAACGTTTCATCGCAAGCCTCTGTTGCATGAAGCGGCTTAAAGGGCCCAAGACACGGCCAAATGATAAATTTCTTTGGGTTAACAGATGCACGCAGGGTTCGTAGAGGTCACGCTCTATGAACACTGCATGAACCTATAGCTGTGTGCAGTTGTTTCACCACAGAGCCGCGTCCCTACTTAAAACTCATGTAGAACTTTTTGTTGGGCTGTATTGAAAGAGAGAAACATAACTCAGAAAAATTGAAAAAAAAAACACACAGCAAGCGAAGCTCTTAACAGTATAGTACAGCTTACGGCGGGGAAGACAAAGGTGAAAGGGCAATAGCCTAGGTTTGCAACCTACCCAGTGTTTCAGGGCCTGAAAGCAGCGCTGTGTGTTTCTTTACTTTTTTTTATTTTTCATGTTTCCTCATACTCGATGTTCATTTTTAATCTTTAAAATGTAAGCAGCATCTCGGGCGGTCTCTGTTGCCAGGACTTCACAATGAAGTGAACAAAGAAGAAGAAATGTCATGCGAAAAAAAAGGAGCATGCTTTCTGTTTTTCCTTTTTTAGCTTAATCAGCAGAATAGTCACTACCTCAGCGATCCTCACAATTCGGAGTGCTGCACAGAATTATTCGAGCAAAATAGGTGGGAAGGATGCCACGATGGCCGAGGTAGAAGAAAAAGCGAGCGCCAAAGTCGGATAACTTATTAGCGGCGGCCGTCAGCAAACGAGCGAGTCGTTAATTAGAAGATTACTGCACTCCACTCAAACACACACATGCCTCTCCCCGGAGGGTTCGAAATACCTAAGCGTGATTAACAAGATCGGCGACGTAGATAAGAATTGAGGGCCGCTTAGAGCGTGTTTTACAGCACGGCTGCGGTGCTTTGGTGGAAGCAGCCGTGCGAGGATTAGAAGGGACGAAAAAAAACGCGTTTATTGGCGTCTTTATCTGCACCGCCGAAACAACACTCGTTTTCAGAACAACCCTTCTGTTTCCTGACACTGCAGGGTTCAGCCGCGCCGTCCACGCATATCAGTTTGTGATATGCGTGGTGGAGCCACGTAGAAAGGGACCGTTATATCACGTTATTTCGCAGAAATGAGAACTTGCAATGCGCTCAAGGAAATTATAGGGGATGTTACTAGCAGTAATTCATTCAGTTTAGTTCATTCATTCAGTTTATTCATTCATTCAAAAAACAAAATTCGTAGAATGTAGTATGCAGACAAGGGTCCCAAAGTCAAGCGACTGCAGTGGGTTAACAATAACAATAAAAATATTAATTATAACAGCACGTAAAATACGCAACACAAGTGAAAAGTAAACAGTGAACTTACATAAAATAACATCTAGTAAACAAAAAAGGCAGTCAGAATGTGACACAAGAACAATAGTAATAAGTTATACAAGTAAATCATAATCACGCCATAAAGCAATAACGTAAATTTGCAAAGACTTTCCAATTTCATGCCCGAATACATAAGAATCGTTAAGTAATCATCGTTGTCAACCTAGTTATGCAAGATGAAGTTTTTAAGATCACGTTTGAATGCATGAAAAGATGATGATGATTTTAGTGTATAGGGCAGGTTATTCCACAATTTAATGACCGCGAAGGCGGACGTCATTTTGCCATAATTGGTGTTACATTTAGGTAAAAGGAAGTTGTGACTGTGGGCGAATCTAGTGCTATTGGTGTTAGTGAATAAACTAGCATCGATTAAATCAAACACAAGCTGTTTGTTAAGTTGTTTATATAACAATGTGATTAAGTGAAATTTAAATAAGCCAGACACAGTAAGAATACAGTTAGCATTAATTGTAATGTAGAGAGAGAGAGAGAGAGAAGAAAAAAATATCAGGAAGGTAAGGAAGTTAACTAGACTAAGTCCAGTTTGCTATCCTACACGGAAGAGAGGGGAATGAGGAAGAAAAAGAGAGAGGGGAAATATCACAAACTAACGATAACAAGTCACCCAAACACCCATTTGGCAATGCATTGCAATGAGTGCGCGTACTCTGCTTGTTTTTGCAACACTACCTTTGTGTATAGGAATCAAAACAAGACGTCAGGAGAGAGATAATGGAGGCTTATCTTATCGACAAGCAGAAAGACAAGTGTGTTAGCCACCCGTCGGTATAGCCTTACTAGAGAAAGAATTTCGCTCATGTCTGTTAATCAATGAACTTGTTATCGTTACTTTGTGATATGTGCGCAGTGCATTTGTTTTTGTTTTTTGTGTGTGGGGGGGGGGGAGGACCAGAGAGCGCAGATTCGAAGGATAAAGAGTAAATGTTTTTCGAAAAATAAACCAGTTGTTAGATTGTGCCCGTTCGTCTTCCTTTCTGTGTCCCTGTGTGCTTGCGCAAAATTTTCAAGATGGATATGTTTCAACTAAGCCGAATCGCAGTTGTGCAACGATTGCCGACCGGCACCAACGCCACCTCTGAGGGCGCTCTGAGGCCAGCACCCGTTAGAATTCGGGCATCGAGGCGCCGAACGACGAAGATCACGGCAGCGTTATTTGTCGACGTGAGTGTCATGATGCAGTAATTTGCCTCGCCGCTATTAGGCCGCAGCACCACTTCGACAAACGAAGAACTTACGCAAGTAATGAGCGAAGCAGTGTGAGATATATAAGGCGCGTCTGAAGGACGCCTCAATCTATAGACATTTCGGTATACATGGGCGCTTATTGACTCTCGCTTATTCTTATCCCCCAATGCAAGGGAAACAGTGTCGTCATTGAGGGCGTTGTCGAAGTTAATGGTCGATGATCTGTGTTGGCCGTCGGTTTAGGTTGCACCAGCTGAATGGGCCAGATCTCATCATTCAGCGGTGATTACCAATGACCGCCTTTCTGAAATTTCAAAGTGGCTATGAACTGCTCGTAGGAAGTACTTTAATCACCTCTTGGACTCGATTGGAAATTTCCTCTGGTTAAAAAGGTAATTGCTTTCATTATGCAATTACTGCTGTAAATATAGCTCGTACACATCTGGGAATGCCTGCCTACTGCCAAAGTAAAGGTAACGCCGCACTTAGCCCGCAGATGCCTTCCAGTGATTGTTAAATAATATTGGACACATCTCTTGAAACCCCCTGTATACATAAATCAAGACTGGGCAGCTGCCCCGCCGCGGAGGTCTAGTGGCTAAGGTACTCGGATGCTGACCCGCAGGTCGCGGGTTCGAATCCCGGCTGCGGCGGCTGCATTTCCGATAGAGGCAGAAATGTTGTAGGCCCGTGCGCTCAGATTTGGGTGCACGTTAAAGAACCCCAGGTGGTCGAAATTTCCGGAGCTCTCCACTACGGCGTCTCTCATAATCATATGGTGGTTTTGGGACGTTAAACCCCACATATCAAGCATCAAGGCTGGGCAGTATCGTGATACTTTATAAATACTTCTGAGCATCTGCATTTCTGTATCGAGATACATATTCAAAATGCATTTGTGTCTCTGCGTTGAAACATCTTTATAATGAATCAAATAAATCGCGATACAGTACATGACGCGGGTATCTCGTTACTTTTTTTTTCCAGAAAGGAGCTAACAACCGTTGCTTCCGATTTTCACTTATTTTCTTCCTTGACAGTGAAGGTCACGTTCCGGCAAACTTGATTCCTTCAAGAAGTACTCGAGAAATCATTGGTTAGCTGCCATCTTGTGGTAAGGTAACGCGCTTCGGGTGCCATGGATTCGCCGTCGTGGCTACTAGCAGCGCTGATACGCGATTCCACGTTTAAATGCACATATATTTTTCCAGTCTCTTGAGCAAAACTTTGCGGGAAGTCAGGGAGAACTCGAAACTAGCACGTACACATCAAAGACTGCACGTGGGGTGAGCGCCGCTTTAGCTCAATCGGTTGAGCTAAGAGCATCCATAGGACGCATTAATCGAAGGTCGCACGTTCGGTCCTGACAACCTTGCCAGGTGCGCTATATAGTTTCGAGCGCGTTAGTTTAGCTTTCTCCGGCACCGCGTTCTGGAAATCGGGAAATTCGACGATGGATCTCTGAAACCACGCGTGATATTTTGAATGTTTAAAAACTTGGCACGCCATAAATTGTGGCGCATAACAACTTTGCCACGTAAAGAATCACCCTAAAATAATAATAAAAAGTTATTTCAATTGTATTTATTTATGATTCATTCATCATCATCATCAGCCTGACTACGTCCACTGCAGGAAAAAGGCATCTCCCATGTTCCGCCAGTGAACCCGGTCCTGTGCTTGCTGTTGCCAATTTATACCCGCAAACTTGTTAATCTCATCTGCCCACCTAACCTTCTGTCTCCCCATAACCCGCTTCCCTTCTCTGGGAATCCAGTTAGTTACCCTTAATGACCAGCGGTTATCCTGTCTACGCGCTACGTGCCCGGCCCATGTCCATTTGCTCTTCTGTATTTCAACTATGATATCCTTAACCCCCATTTGTCCCCTAATCCACTCTGCTCTCTTCTTGTCTCTTGATTCATTCACAATTGATTTAATAAGTGGCAAAATATTTCCGCCTCCACCTGGCTGCAAAGACGATAAGTGCCTACCATTTATAAGTTTTTGAAGGAAAAATGTGTATTGCTTAAAACAAACTGATATATATATATATATATATATATATATATATATATATATATATATATATATATATATATATATATATATATATATATATATATATATATATATATATATATATATATATTCAAGTTTTTGCCGTGCCACGGCCTTCGTAGATGCTTGCCTACTACACAATGATCTATGGTCTAGGTGCTGCACGCACTCTTGGCCGTTTTTTTTAGCACGTTTTCTTAATCGGTCGTTCACACAATGTTCAGTTTCGAAGATACGTATTTGACGACAGGACAGGGGGATAGCATAAACCACCCCTCTGGAGCATTTAACGAAGGGCTTTTCTTGCCTTGTTCGGCAGGTTCGTCTGCCTTCGCAACAAGCGCGAACTTATTGCACTGTCTTTTAGCGCCATTAGTTTTGGAGCTCTTGTTTCGGTTGCCAAGAAGTGCAGTGGGTATCAGGGGGCAAGAATGTAAGCTGCGCATTCGTTTGCGCGCATGTCGCCTATATCATGCTCACCACTGCCTGCGCTGTTCGGTACGCCAACACTTTGGCAGCAAGTGTCATCGAGTGACATCGGTTCATGTAAGCCAGGAACATCATCATCAATAATGAACATAACTCAATAGAACACTCGAACGAAGAAAGCACACACATAGCCACTGCCGCAAGATCCACTGAAACGATCATTTTTTTTTCTTTTTTTTTTGCGGTGCATGCGACTTCGAACAATCAATTGTTGCAAACAAGCTAAATATCGAACTTATCTTTGTGAAATGTCAATCGCTCTCTCTGTCATTTTTCTTTTGTCTTTCGAAGTCGGCCACGTCGTGCAGAAAGGGTAACTTGCAGATCATCGGTAGAGAGATCTTCTTCCAGCATTAGACATAAGATAGATTGATTATCGTCGTTATGACAAAGAAAAAAAGTTTCCGGCCGATGTTTGCGGAGCTTTAAAACGTCATGGTGCTTTCATGGCTTGAGCCTATACTTATTTGAAATACGCCTGTTTCCAGTCTTGCAAATGTATTGCGTGTCTCGCTCGTTCTGTAGTAAACCGAATTCTTTCTAAGAAATGAGGACCGAATTAGATGTTTATGGCCTCATTTTTTTTCTTTGTTAGACAATCATCCCATCATTGCGTGTTAGTTCTCATTATTATTGTGTCTAATAAAGAAAAGAAAACAAAAAGAACGAGCCCTCAAGTTGCCACTTCTTTCCTTTACTCACAGCGAGGCTCTATCCTGGTAGAACTGATCCCTTTAGGTAGTACGCGAGGGATTATTGGTAAGCGGCCAGCGAGTAGTGAGTTCACGTGTTTCGTGACGCCAAACAGACTCGCAAAGCGTGCGCCACACTCTTCGCCGCCATGACTACTGGTGGCGCTGACTGACGCTCCCACATTTAAATGCACATGTATGCTATACCTGATAAAGTGGACGAGGGGATGAGTGCCGCTGTATAGCTTAGTAGGTAGAGCGTAGGATGCGTTAGTCGAAGGTCGCTGGTTCGGTCTATGCCAGCAGCGGCAAGTTATATTGTCGTCCCCTTCACTTTCTCGACATTTGCAACGTCACTGTGCGACCGCCTGTGAAACCTGAGCTGTGTGTGCGGTGTGTGTGTTATGTGCAATGTGCGCAGTGCATTTGTTTTTTTTTTGTTTTTTTTTGTTTCTTGGTGACCAGAGAGCGCAGGTTCGAGGGGCATAAAGTGGATGTGTTTCGAAAAATAAACCGGTTGTTAAGTTACAGCCGATTGTCTTCCTTTCTGTGTCCCTGTGTGCTTGCGCGAAAATTTCAAGATGGCAATCGTTGGTTGTCGTGACGGACAAGACGTACCACCAGGTGTAAACATGGGTGCATCAGCATCTAAGGGTGTTGTAGCCACTAAACACCAATAAGACATCAATGTGCAATAAACATTGAACTATACCTCTGGGAAGACACGAATCACTTTCGTGAGTAACACCAATTTCTACTTTCTTTCTTGTCATTTTTGTAGAAATTTACGAACTGGACTTTCTTTGTCTAGCCTCATTCATGCATCGAGTGAACTATCCTTCGAGCTTGCACTGAAATAAAGCACTGCGTATAGTTCTTATGCAGTCAATGCCATCTGTCGGCGCAGGAACGAACAGAAGTAGCTAGCCCTTTTCGGCCACCGCGACTCATTCTGCGCGAAGCTGCAGCAGCCGCCGCTTGTAAATGGGCACTCAATCAACGCGAATAAAGAGTATACACACAGGGCGATAAAAAGAAGCGCTCGCTCGTTACCGATGAGTCGACGACGGTGAGTCTCGGTCCACTTATGAAAGCTCATCAGTATTCAGAAGCGGCCGTTTTATCCTTTCGCACGCATCGTTGCCCAAGCGCAAAAGAACGGTGATTCTGCTGAAGTGATTCTGCTCGTCTTCGGCCAACGCGAAGAGCAAGGTGGTCCTTTCTTTTTCACCTACCATTAATTTACCCATAGATCCTTGTTCGACCTGTCACTCATTGCTACGTAAGAGATTTAATTAAAATACTTAATGGAATAGTCATATTCTGAAGATTCATTAACGCAGTTTTTTCTTCGATAGCAGTTGATACATGTATCACCATGGAGATGGAAAGAAATAGGTAGGTTCGAAGAGGCTAGATGTTGTTAAAACGGGGGGGGGGGAGATAAATGGAGAATAAAGGCAGGGAGGTTGACCAAGCTTGGCTCGGTTGGCTACCTTACACTTGAGGGGGGGGAGGGAGAATAATAGAAAGGAAAGAGATAGAAAAGAAAAGGAGTAAGAAAGAGGGGGATGAATGGTCAGCTTCAGACTAGACAGCACGGTCTCCACTGTTCTTTCACAAGCGGTCGTGAAGTCTGGTGGAGATTTGCCAGTTACTTAGTGCCTGACGCGGTTTTTTCCTTGTCACTATCCGATGAACCGGAGTTTTCTGACTCGGAGCTGTCACCGATTTACCCAGCCGATCATGTCGTCCACCATTACTTCCACAACACGCGACACCGGCCGCACCCCCAAGCGGGTGAACGTGTTAGGGGTCATTCACACAGCCGTTTTACACCCCGTCCCGTCACCGTCACGGAAGTACGTCAAGCCGAGTTCCGGTCCACTCCGCTTTGAATCCACTCCGACTCTCTCATTGCAACACTTGGCTCCCGCCCTCACTCTCCCATTGGAACACATGTACTAGCTCCAAAAGGAGCAGAAACACTTGCTCCGTCTCCGCCATTAGAATTCAACATGAGTCAGTCAGAGAGTGTGTCAGCGAATGAGTGAGAGAATGATTGAGTGATTGTGCGAGCAAGTGATTGAGTGAGCGAGTGAACAAACAAAAGAGTGGGTGAGAAAGTGGAGAAGAGTTGCAGAAGAGTCGCTATGGTCGAGCGAGGGAACCAGTATGTTCGTTAGTCTGTCAGCCCGTTGGGTGATGAACCATTCTCTGCTTCCTAGCCTTTCTAGAAGCGAAAAGTAATGTCAAGAAAGCATTGCAAAATCACTGCAATGTAAAATTTTCACTTTTGTTATTCCCAGCAGTTCACCTCTTCCTCTTGATAATACAGGAACAGTCCTTACAATACGCTTACATCAACACCTTACGGCTGCTTTCAGCGCCACATTTCCCGCATTAGACGAATGCTCTCAAATTTCCGGTATCTCCATATACCAAAGTGATTCGCAGAAAAACAAAAAAAATATATTATTTCCTTTAGGAACACGAGAGCAGAAAGGCAGAGATCCACAAAATGCGACCTTCGATGGGACGCGGTACGGCGGGATTCCATTAACGAAGTACGCGGAAGAGAATACGATTGACAAACGCATGATTACTTGAAATTCGGTGTCTCCAGATACGACAAGCAGAGAAAAGCGAATAGGCACACTCAAGAAAACGAATCCAGCGTCCGAGTAAGAAAATGGATTGGAAGCCTCATGAAGGCCTTTTATCTCTCTCTCTCTCTTTCTCTCTCTCTTTTTTCTTTGCGCCAGGGCGATTCTCTCGAGCGCGGTTCAAAAATCCCGGGATCAAATGAGGAGGAACGGGCCGGCGTCATATTGGAACAGGGAGCACAGTAGGAGGGGAAAAGGCGAGAATATAAAACCAGCCCGGGAAAGTTGAGGATCTTCCAATGCGAACAGACCAACTGGAAAATCGAGTTATAAAAAGAAAGAAAAAAAAAAGAACGTAGCAGGGAGGAACGTGACTAAGACGGGATGACACTGCTCTAAGGCAAATAAGAAGAAATCCCCAGAAAAGTAGCCCGTGATGACATTTAGATATTGTGGCTTACACAACACGCGTGACAGCAATGATGTTTGTCAAGCAGGTTACTAGCAAAAGGGGGAAAAGAGTACAAGTTACATGATAGCTAAACTGAAACGAAAATTAAAACAAATGAACAACGAAGCCGCAGAGAAATTTTTAGCTGGGTTAGCGAATAATGCGTAAACGGCATCGACAACTAAACAAGTGCAACATAAATTTCTGAAAAAAAGGCAATGCTTCGACAGTAGCAAGTCGTTTGTTTTAAATGCGAAGCATTTCTTATCGACCTTTGGTGACTTTTACCATATCTATCTATCTATCTATCTATCTATCTATCTATCTATCTATCTATCTATCTATCTAGCTGCCTACGTCTGGGTTCTCTCGTGATCACCCCATTAACATGGTGTAAGCCGGAATCGGTATGGAAGAGTAGGATGATTTCACGAATAATACGAGTCGCTGGTCATGGTGACAATCCAGTCACGTACGTAGTCAAACCCTTTCCCGCGAGACACGTGCGACACATACCCGTGTGTCACACATGTCCCGTTTATTAGGGAGGCGATCGCCGGGCTAATTCCAAGGGCCGAAGTATCAGCCCCCCGAACCGCACCACGAAAGCGTGGACAATTTAGAAGTGGTCCTTTTTGGCGCGCCAGCGGACGCCGGCTGTGGCCCAAAGAACAAGTCAGAGCCGAGAGTTGATAAACAAACAAATTATATTCTCAATAATGGCAGATCGAAAACAATACACAAAAATGCACACTCCACAATAGTTGCATACAATATGTCACCAATCAAACCAATCAATCAACGTACTACACAATACAATCAGCCACACTTGAAACAACGGACACAGACAACAATACGCACTACAATGCAGTCGCATGCATTGAACAACCAAGACACTTAAAGACTAAAGAGATAGAAAAGCTATTCAGTCCAAAGTTCTTGGAACCAAAGTCTGAATGATACTCTTCCGAGAATCACTCACTCAAAGTCCAGCGTTGTTGCCGTTCCGCTGTCCCGAAGTTTCTCTTCCAGGAAACCTCGCCGAAGTTTATCTTCCAGGAAACCTCCCGTCTTCAATAGGCCACTCTCCATCTTCAAACTTCTTCGCCCGAACACGTCGGCTTCACACACGCAGATGTTGCCACGCGTCCTCGCTCGATAGCGGTAGACACACGCTCTTGCCTGTAGCTCGAGCCTTCACCCCTCAGGTGGAAATCCTCTTCATCTCCTGCTTCGTCCCTACGGACAAAACCTTCGCCGACTACACGGCGGTATACCCTACGCGCTCTTGCGCTAACTTCCGTCTCCTCCTGATCTCTCATCTCGGCTGCTCGGTTAAATACCTTGCGCGCGACATTCCAGACGGTTCTCGTCATTTCGTCGGCGCGATACGCAGCGAAGGCTGGGAAGAGGGCGAGACGGTTGGAATGCCCTCCGCGGCCGATGACTCAACTCGGTATGACCACGCCCCTTTCGTTCTAGAACTCTCGCGGGCTATCTCGGCCGCCGATGTGGGGTGAGGAGGTTCGTCGGCGAAGCCACGCTTCCGAGGGGAGAGTGCGCGCCCCGGGGAGCCTTTAGATGTTTGTTTTCTTTTTCTTTTGACCTCGCGGCGCCACTCCGGCGTTTCGTCGCGACAATTTGGCGGCGCGCCCATTTTTAGCGCTCGTTCTGTGACACCGTGTACCACCGAGCTGCGGTATGTGCCACAAGTATGCAGCTATATATGCGCCACAGGTGTTTGACAGTTCATATGTAATCTAGGAACGGCAAGAATATGCATTTGGTAATATAAAAGCGAGAGCGTTAGTAAAAACTGACATCGGCAGCATTGACACGAACAGTGCAAAGAATAAATGTCACAGTCCAAGCAGGAATTGAAACCACACATTCTACGCGGCAATAAAGTGTTCTGCCGCAGTGCCACGCCAGATCCCGGAGCTGCTTGGACCCAGACCCTATGCAGGCGTATATTGTTCGTGAAACATCAATTGTAGTTGTTGTGCAGGTTATCCGAGTTTATAAGCATTACATATGTACTCCTATCATACAGGTGTCTCGTCGTGTTAACGTCCATTGTAGTTATGCACCAACCACTCCAGCTTATTTAAATATAGCAGTGTCCAAAGCTACCCTCCTTGCAAGCACAAGCGCTACGTATCGGCACACCGCTTCTGATGTTGGTATTACCCATGTTGGTGTTAAAATAGTTACGCAACTGTGAACAACAGGTTACATGTAACATGTGCGACTGTTGAACGTACGTTTGTGCGAACAACATTTGTACATATCTTCAGCATCATTTTGTAATCTTTGGCTCAATGAAAAATTACAACACAGTCACCTTCCCTAACGTCATTCATTCGTATCGAAGGTGAATTCATTCATTCATATAGAACACTAGCATGCTTGAAACTGCCCTCCTCTAAGTCGCGCAGGCTTCGTAATCACTTTATCTACATGCGCATTTACTGATGAACTTATGCATTCGACTCATCTTCTTTCCCCTATCTTCCCTCTAATGTTTGTTTCCTCTGTTTCTTCCCTCCTCCCGAAAGAGTGAACAGGCGTTGTGCCCCTCCAGGTGCCAGTTGCCAGATTGCTCTCTCCCTCTTTCCTCTGTCTCCTGGTGTATGCAAATCAAATAAATAAATAAATAAATAAATTCGACTGCTCTGCGCTGCCACCTACAGTCCGATGTTGGAATTCTCCAACAGATAGCATCGCATGTCCGGAAAATACTGCGGCGTTCCGTGAGGCGTTGACCTGTTATCTGGCCAAAGGGAGAGGGAGGAGGGGGAGGGATACACAACAAGAGGGAAGGCAGGGTGGTTAACCAGACACATGCCCGGTTTGCTACCCTACGCTGGGGGAATGGGAAGGGGGCATAAAGATGAGAGAGATAGGAAAGAGAAGGTGTGAATACATACATTGCTATAGCAGTGAGCTCTGTATTAGTGACGTCAGTATTTTTGCAATCCTTTTTTTTTGCTTTGAAATCCATCGTTTTATAATACCATGGTGCTGCGTTTATCCTCTTTTCCTTTTTTTTTGTTTGACGTGTGACCGTTATATTGTACCACACCTCGAGTTTGTTTGACTGCATTTCTGTGTCAACATTAACTTCTGTGATTATTTCTCTAGCACACGTTTAATCTTCTGAGGTCTTGTGCTTTCTCTATTGTTAGCAGTACTGTCGTAACTAATTAATTATTCAGTATTGCACTGCCTACTATGTCCTTTGACACACGAATACTGGTACGTGGATATTCTCGCATGTTGTATTTTGAGAGCGCTGCCGAAGCTCCCTTTTTTCTGAGCTTCCGCAGCGCCCCTTACTCAATGCCTCAACAGAGGCCAGTAAGGTTTGTTTTTTGTTTATGTTTATTTGATACCCACAGCGCCATGAGGCATTACAGTGGGGGGAATACAACATGATTACAAGACAGAACACAAGCTCAATTTGCGGCAAGTACAGTACAGCCTATCCACATAGTAGGAAGTACATTGAATACACAACGTATTCAGTGTACTCACAACGTATTCACAAGGTATTTAAAAAATACAAAGAAATAAATAACATCGATTCCCAATGCACGTGGGATCTGCTTAACTGGTCCCTTTCTTTGCTCCTCTCCTTTTCCCCTTATTCTTGTTTCCTGTTCTTTCTGTCTTTATTGTCTCTATTTCTACTTGTATTTTTTTCTGTTTATCTGCTTTCTTTTTTATCTTGATATTTCTCGCTCACATATTTGAATTTTTACGTGGTTTGTGTCGTGTTTTCATATCCGTAGTAGAAACGTCCGCACTTCAGATTTCGCCCTTCCCCGGTGAAGGGTAGCAAACCGGAATCAAACTGGTTACCCTTTCTGCCACTCCATTGTTTTCTCTCTCTCTTAATATCATCCTCAAGGCACTCGAAGAACAAGAGGAAGAAAGCCTTTCTTCGTGTCGAGCACGCGCTCAATATGTTACAGATGGTTACGCAGCACGTGGGTTCGCCTGCGTTACGCCAAGCGACAGCGACAGCATACGACAAGCCTACAGGAAAGCCCTCAAGTGCTTCGCAATTCAAAAAAAGACAGTGCGAGGTTGCCCTGCATCGCGCAAGCGAACGGCAATGGTTTACAGGCGAAACTCGAGGTGAAACGTCGGGTGTCCGCAAAAACCCCTCCGCATACCATTGCTTATCAGCCGCGCAGTCGTTGCGCCAAGTTTGCCCGCCAGGGGCGCGAGCCGAGAACGAGCGACCAAAGGCCCGCGGCGCTTTTTACAGAGGGAGCCACAGTCAGCTTAGCACGTTAGTTCCTGGCGCTGTAGTTTCGACATTCTTGCGTGGTCTGTGACAGGTAGTGGTTCCACTCTACTCTGCGAACGCCAAGGAAAGACACAGCGTCAGCCAAGAAGGCCACGTCAAGCCTCTAATATGATCAAGCAGCTTCGCTTTTTTTTTTTCTTGAGCTTTATACATTCAGAGTAAACGTCTCCATTTTTTGTGTGTGTTAGTGTGTGAGAACTTCATCGGTATTTCTCCGAGCTAGTAGTTCGAGTATTTTATATTTTAGGTGGCAAGGAAAGTAGCGAACGGAAAAAAAATCAATAAAGCTGGAAGGCTGAGAATATGAAGGCGAATAAATAGTACACTACAAGTTGCGCAGCAGAGCGCTCTGACGTGTCCTGTCCGAAAGTAGTCAAGAGTCCGACGGAATCCCGTCTGGTCGGGGACAAACATTGTGCAAAACAACAAAAACGCCGACCAAGGTGAAATACACAAAAATTTAAAAAAAGACGTTTCGGCTCCCCACACGGGAGCCTTGTTCACAGTGACCGCAGTTGTGTATTTCACCTTGGTCGGCGTTTTTGTTATTTTGCACTGTCCGAAAGTAATTTGCACGAGGAAGGGAGAGCGAAATACGACCGCGATGTTACGCGGCAGTTGCTCAAAGATGCGACAGAGTGGACGTTCGCCTTGTTCCGGGGACCTTTGGTCAGCGGTCACTCGCGTCAGCTGTTGCGGCTGCCACAACTGTCAGATGTAAGCAAGCGGAAGCTCGTTGCCAAGGCGACAGCATTCACGGCAACTCCCGTCTTTTCACTGCGCGTGTCTTGCGTCTGGGCTGTAGCGTCTTTATTATTATTATTAGTATTATTATTATTATTATTATTATTCAACATTTCACCTGCTTTTTTACTTATTTCCTCACCCGGTATGTATGACAAAGTTGATTTTTTTTGTTTTATAATGGCAGTTACGCGCGTCACGGATGATGGCTTTAGGAATTGCAAAATCTATGATAAGGCACTGGCGTAAGAACACCTCCCCCCCCCCCCCTACGCCACCGACATTTTTGAATTTTGCATGCGTAGATATGCACGCACAAACATAAAAAAGCATGGTTGAACCTCCCCCCCCCCTTCAAGAAAGATGTTGAAAGTTCTGGTTACGTTCCTGTCATTAGGGATGTGCCTCGACGGCTGGCAGTTATTGTCCCCGTTGGTACATCGAGAACAAAACGCGGGGAAAGGAAAGCTTCAACTCTTTCCCTCTTTCCCCTCTCCAGAAGGAGCAGTGTAATTTCCGATAACTGTCACGAGTGGGGGAGGCAGTCACGTCACTTGAACAGAAGCGTCACATATCGCTCATTAGGACACGAAACCAGGCAGTGACGCAACCAGGGAGCTAACACGGTGGCCTTCTTCAGGGAATGGTAAAACATCCAGGGTTAGTAAGATAGTTGCAAACGTCTTAAAACACCGATATGATTACGAGAGACACCACAGTGGAGGGCTCCGGAAATTTTAACCACCTGTGTTTGATTAATGTGCTCCCAAATACAAGTATACGCAGCCTTGAGCATTTGCGCCTCCGTCGAAACTGCGGCCGGGATTCGATCCCGCGACCTGGCAGTTGAGTACCATAATCAGTGGACTACCAGGGCGGATAAAACATCCAGAGTGTGCGTCAGTAAAAACAGCAGCGCATTCATTCCGCATACTTGGGACTTTTCTTGATAGCTTCTTTCTGGTGTCTCTCCCTGCAGGTCACCTCATGAATTCAGTCCCAACCAACGGTGCGGTTTGATAAGGGTGCTATCACCTTATTGGGCGATGTAACTTTGCCGGAATCGGGACTGCATTCCGTATTCTTAGTCACGTCTTAATCTTTGTATCTCTCTGTTCTTTTAGTCTTGTTATCTTGATCCGCGTTATTACATGTATATCTATTCATAGGTGACTTATAGCGCAAGTAACTGCTTTTCAATATTTATTTTTTAACCGTTTGCATACGACAAGAAACTGATTAATATGTGGGGTTTGACATCCCAAAACCACCATATGATTATGAGAGACGCCGTAGTGGAGGACTCCGGAAATTTCGACGACCTGGGGTTCTTTAACGTGCACCCAAATCTGATCACACGGGCCTACAGCATTCCCGCCTCCATCAGAAATGCAGCCGCCGCAGCCGGGATTCGATCCTGCGACCTGCGCAGCCGAGTACCATAGCCACTAGACCACCGCTACGATAAGGAACTGATTTCGCAAGCTTTATTGATGTACCTTTATCTTCTGTCAGCGTGCACATTATTTCCACCGGAACCACACCTTGAGATGACAATGAAGAAATTAAAAGCATTACATTATTATCGCAATCTTAAATATCTCTCAATTAATTTACGCTTGCTTCATCGCATCCTGCGGCGGTCGACAAGCGCCAAGCGTGAAAAAAAAAAACGTACCAACGTTAGGCAGTCAAAAAAAAAATTGCCCGCAGCTTCCCTCGGGGGAACACTGAGGAGGATGCGGAAGCATGTAATTGGTTAACGGGTGTTAAATTGCGACTTACTTGGGTCGATGGCTAAATTGGTTAACGTGGTTGTGAAATGGGGTGTTAAATGAGTGAACACGTACGGCACGTATGCGAAAGGGCGGTGTTTTATTTATTGCGACGAACCAACGGACGAGCGGCAACTGAGCGAGCGAGCGCCGACCTTGAGTATATATACAGCGCGACGGTGCATGCGCTGTCAGCTGTCGAATGTTCTCGAAGGAGAAGCGCGCGCGCGGCACAGATGGCGACGGCGCATGCGCTGTCAGCTGTCGAATGTTCTAGAAGGAGAAGCGCGCGCGGCACAGATGGTGGGCGACGGCGCGACGGCGCATGCGCGCGCGTCAGCTGTCGAATATTCGAGAAGCGGTGCGGACGGCGCACTACGAGGCGCGAGTATAAGATGCTTCCGCATCTAAAAGTGTTCGCTCTAGAAAGAGAAGTTGTAAGCGGTGCATGCAGTATGACATTGGCCTGCAGTCAAGCTGAGAGCTGGAGCATTCTTCCAACTCCCTGACGATCGGGGAGCAAAAGTTACAGCCGAGGGTAAGATCACTCGCATGCATCTCCGATTTCCCACGAGAGGGCTTAAACACGCCACTGGGCCGTAAACTCGAGCTGCACGCTTCGATCGACCGTCGCTGTAGGTCTTTTTTTTTTATTATTATTCGCCGCACCAGAGAATGAAGCTGCTGGTGCGAAACGCTTCCGTCGGAATGGGAACATGGTTGAAGCGAATTACAACGTGTAGGATCGCCCCGGACTCCGGTTTTCTTGTCAACGTACAATGTCCATGCGATGACATTAACCCGGGGTCACAGAACTTGGTAGTGCGCATGTCCGCGATATCCGACACTTGAGCAAGAACCATCGATTTCATACTAGCTTTTTTTTCTCTTTTTCAACACAGTGCTCGGCCATACATGCTGGAAAGAGAAACACCGGCACTCGTTGGTTGATTGATTTGTGGGGTTTAACATCCCGAAACCACTATATGATTATGAGAGACGCCGTAGTGAAGGGCTCCGGAAATTTTGACCACCTGGGGTTCTTTAACGTGCACTCAAATCTGAGTACACGGGCCTACAACATTTCCGCCTCCATCGGAAATGCAGCCGTCGCAGCCGGGATTTGAACCCGCGACCTGTGGGTCAGCAGCCGAGTACCTTAGCCACTAGACCACCGTGGCGGGGCGGGCACTCGTTGGTAAGGGCCACTAAATAGACCATTTGCAACGCGCGCCTTAAAGTGCTCGTGCAATATATTGGATATGACCATGTGTATTCTGCAGTATACACACGACCTCTGAAGCTTATAAAACTAGCTGCCTGGCTGGTTGGTTGTTCACACTTTTGATAAACATAGCAAAAACAAAGTAGCCCCGAAAAGCAGGCCAACCCTCGTCCTGTGTGTCTGTATTTCGCAGTCGCGCCTTTATTTTGCGCGTTTTAGCTGTTAGCGATAGCTCATGCTGTGTGCCTCCTTGTTGCTTCCTGTGTGTGTTCTTCCCACAAGTTCGCTTAACAATTAAGAATTAATAACTAGCCCACCTTTCTATCCTGTTGCACGGTTTCTCCTCCGCCTACTGAGAAGTTCACCGAGTGCACACTCACCGTAGAGGTTTCTCCATGCGTGCACTGCGACCGAGCATGCAAGCACTAGGGAGTGGCAAACATTGGTATAACAACACGATGGCGCTAAAGGTTGCACCAGTTATTACCGCGATGGCGCTAATGCGTTGGTTGATTGATGCTACGTTCGAGTCACCTCCTGCGATATGAATCTGATAATCACCCTCTCTAAATTTATGCTCCTTGGCAAAACAAATTCGAAACGAAGAGTCCGTAATTTTTTTTAATCCTCAGCTTTACGTGCTTTTCGGAATTACTTGTAGGCGACTTGTGGCAACAAGATGTCGTGCAATCAGTGACTGATCCAGAGGGGGGAGATGGTAGGGGCCATCGCCCTTCCCCCCGAAGTCCCTGTCAGCACCCCCATCTCTCACTTCAATGCTTGTAGTCCACCTTGATTGATTTGTGGGCTTTAACGTCCCAAAGCCACCATATGATTATGAGAGACGCCGTAGTGGAGGGCTCCGGAAATTTCGACCATCTGGGGTTCTTTAATGTGCACCCAAATCTGAGCACACGGGCCTACGACATTTCCGCCTCCATCGGAAATGCAGCCGCCGCAGTCGGGATTTGACCCCGCGACCTGCGGGTCAGCAGCTGAGTGTCTTAGCCACTAGACCACTGAGGCGGGGCTTGTAGTCCACCTCCTATCACCAATCAGGACAAATGAGTGATACCATTGGGAGCAGACATTAACAGTATTTATGCTGTTAAGTGTTTTTTTTTGCTTGTAAAAACAGATAACGATTATCACCCCCCCCCCTCCCCACCTCTTCGGTGTTACTGGGAAACTATATCTGTTGACATTCTCATCACTGGAAATGGGCAGTTATGTGAAACTGAAGAAGTGAAGCTCTCCATGCGAAAAGCCAATAACAGCTTCAAGATATAGAAAAAGCTCCCTGCAGCAGTTATTGCGGCGAAATGAAATCAACCAAATTCAATGGTAAAACTGAAGCACTGATCAGCACTACAAGCAGTCCACCAAAATGACATCACTATTAAAAAAAACAATCAGAGGTGTAGCTCTTCTGCATTCATTAACATGTGCTCCATGCAGCCATGAACGCAAGTGCAGTCCGCACACAAAATTTGACACATTTCTCAAAGAACCCCCTATATTGAATTCCACTAAAATGTGCAATGCTATTCTATTAACTAAATTTACAAATAAAGTTTGTTTGCAATTGAATATGCAAAATTCTCCTGGCCTGTACTCGAGGAAAACACAGGCACATGAGCTAAGCATTTGCATGATTAATTGAAATTTTATTTTATAAAATGTAATACTACTTCATATACACAAGCAGAGCTCAATGATTACATAAGAAAAACAAAAAGATTTCATTAGAGCATGCCTTATGTTTGAAATTATTTGTAAACTACGAGGAACTAAAGCATACAAATGGCAAGCAAACTTTCTGTACATACTGTTATGATGGGATGGCTTTATTCAACAATGGGCTGATGGATGAGGTGTGAATAGTTGTTGCACCGATACCAGTTCGCTCCAAAGACTAGCGATTTCTGTCCCCCTTTGTCACTTAAGAGCAGCACTCCTCGCTTAGACAAAGTCTACTGGGCTAAATGGCTGTGCGAACTCGGAGTCGTGGAAACGAGAGCGATTTAGGCGGAAGACGTGGACATGTTGAGTCTGCTTAGAATGGTATCGATGAGATAGAAGATGAGCTATTTAATAAATCGGGTCACTTCGGCAATCGACGGTGACAAAAGGGCCAGTTTAACGCACCAAAAACTTTTGGCTTGGGCCACACTTGCGAAGTCGCGTCCACAGCCATACTATGCCGCTTTTGTCATGCCACACATGCCTGTACCATGGGTCGTAGCCGATCGAGGAACGGGCCTGAGATGGCAACGCCATACTATGCCGCTTTTGTCATGCCACACATGCCTGTACCATGGGTCGTAGCCGATCGAGGAACGGGCCTGAGATGGCAACGCGTGAAACCGAGCTACGAGATGCGATTCCTCTGCGTAGCACAGAATTTGTGCGTTTGAAGAGCCCGCATGAGCAATAAATGGCAGAAAGAAAAAAATAAAATGAGAGAGAGAGAGAGAGAGGTCAGCCAAAATTGTAGCATCCGGTTGGCTAGCCTACCCTAAGGGGAGGAGAAAGGTGAAGAAAGATGGGGAGGAAAGTGGAGAGAAAAGTAAAAAAAAACTAAAAACATAAGAAACAACTGAATAAGAACAAGGTGCTATAGCCTATTCCAGAGGCCACTGCCATGCAAAAAGTTTCTAGGCCTCGACCGATTTTTCGTGCAAAGTGTTGGCATTCAAGCACTGTCTGTTTGAATAAGGGTCTGTCGTCAAGGTGGGCTAATGCAGCCTCTGCATGCAGGGCACTGACAAAAAACGTGGTCTATTATTTCATTGCTGCCCTGATGTTCGCAAGCAGCACAGGCACAATGGTGTCAAAACAGCTACGGTGTCGTCTAACATAGGAAAGAAAAGAATGGCCATATTCTCGTGTTCTGTCGTGTAGCAGGGGTACATGTGGAGGCACTGAGGGAAGAAACACACACACACACACAGCGATCAAAGGAAAGTTTAATTATGTACAACTTCAGCGAAAGCATTTAAGCATTCAATGGAACTGAATTCAAAATTGCGAATCTACTAAGGATAAAGAAAATTGGATGGTTAATGTTATGATGAAAAATGAAAAACTTAAAGCAATTGGCACTTCTGCTTGTAGCTGAATGTGAAAGCCATAGAGTACAGTATGAGCTTAAAGATAAAGCAAACCATTAAAATAGCACTGCGTGTAAAGCAAAGTACAAGCATGTTTGTCTTTCTCTAAAAATGAAAACAAGTAAAAAGATGATAGCAAAAACATTGGACACAAACAAAATATGTAGAACATATTTATGTCAACCCCTCATATTGTATGAACAGTGGCCAATGGGGAGATCTCAACTATCAAGTACAGACTGGGTGGTGAAATACTGATTAAGTGAGTCAACAATTTAAAAACCGTATGATGTAAAAAAAAATCTCCCACTGCCTATGAGCGGCAGTATGAATAAAACATATGCACTGCTTCAGCCGATGTGCTACGAGTCTGCTTGCCAAGTATGTTTGAAAAAAAAAAATGACAAAGATGGCAAGCTAGCAACTGAAATTGTGATATTGGCTCAGTCACACACAAAGCCCCTTTTTGCCATGAGCAAATCGAACCTTCTGTTTGAGCGCACCTTGCCCAGGATGGTGCGCACTTGGCGCTGCCGAGTAGCCGCGCGTTGGCTCGGAGAAATGCGTGCCCGAACTGGCTCCCGCAGCGGCACAGTCTTCGCCTTATTCACCATCAGCCTGGGAATGCGCGAAGCAGCCTTGGGTGTCTGCGATGTGTCGGTGTGAGGGATATTGTTGAGACGGGCAGCCGACTTGGGTGTTCGACCAGCAGAGCTCGCGAGGATGTTGCGGCGGGCTGCACAGTCCACCACGGACTTCATCTTGTCAAATTCGGCAGCGTGAAGCTTAGAAAAGTTTGGAGTCTTCTTCACTTTAGACGCAGACTTTGGCCCGGGGGTCCTGTTGGCAGCTACGGCACGCTTTGGCGGCGCCACATCCACGGGCTGCACGGATTCGGGGCTCGACTCTGCCGCGGTTGTGTCGGGGGCAAATGTCACAGAGCTGTTTTCTGCAAGGTTAAAAATAATGACTTCTCAAAATATTCTCGTGTGGACTGGCGAGAAACATTGAGATTGGTCAATGCAAACGAAAACTGAAGCTTCAATAAAAATGAAAAATGGTCACCCACATTACAAAATATTACAAGGGAAGTCTCTAATAAAGTTGTTTACTATATAATAAGGTTGTTTACTATTACAAGTCTACACGTCTTTCTTTAAAAAAAAAGACACCACAGCTGAAAAATTCTGATTTAATGAAAATCATGGTCACTGACCAAGCCAACAGTATGTTTACATTCACTGCATTATGAACAAAGAACATGCACAAGTTCCGAAATTTCAAAGTAGTTATATTTACACTTAGCGGGCGGTCATAAATAATAAACAGGCCCCTAAACCACATTTGGCGATTTTTTTTACATTTCCAGTAAACACCAGTAAACAGTTCCAGTAAACAGTTCAAAATGCTGACGCAATTAGTAATGCCAAACGCGGCAGCTCTAAGAGCTGCGATGCTCCGCGAATTCTGAGAAACGACCCCTTCTTTCTGGGCCTTTCAGTGGTAATCCTCAAAGTTCGTCATGGCGTCAATATGCTCTCTCCTCATGCCATTGACAAAAAAAATTAAGGCAAGTTCGCACTAGTGGTGCTTTGTTTAGAGGAACTAGAGATTGTTGGCATTCCTCGTCTCTCTAGTTCCTTGTCTCTTCCTCTTTTTTGTCCTTCCTCTCTGCCTTCTGTTTCGCCTTATTCTCACATTTCTCTTTATTTCTTGCTCTTTTCTATGTCTTTCTCCTTGTCCATTTCTGTTTTGTGTTTTCATCTTTCGCTCTGTATCTTTTGTACCTTTATCTGCTTTTATTTTTTTCCCCTTTCTCTATTTCACCGGTTTTTCTTTTTCTGATCTCTTTTTTTTTTCATTTTCTATACTCTGTCTCACTCGCATGGGTTATTGCATCCGATACCCGAAAAATTGCACAGTGGGAGAGCTTGTGCCGGCCGACTTACTGCACTGCCCGTGCTAGAAATGCAGAGGTCAGTCATAATAATAGTTGTTATCGCAAAGCAGCAGAATGCCGTGATTAATCCGCTTCGCTGTTAAAAGAACCTATTTGTCTGCTCGCAGACACCTTTCACTCGCTCTTCCTAATTGCACGGTGAGGAGCAGCAGTCGACCAGGAGGAGAGATGGGCCTACGAACGGAGCAGGGCGAAGGAAAGAGGAAAACAAGCAAGGCCTCTTTTGGATCATAAAACATGTGGAACTCCACTATCAGTGCACAGTTTCAAAAAAGCCTTACGGCTATGCGCTCATAGCAGAGTCACCCTCAACTTCAACACTGCAACTAAATTTAGTCTAGAAAAACCTGTTGGTAGGCTATAGTTGATGCAGCGCTCACGAATTTAAATGCAGCATCAAATTTTTTAATATAACACCTGCCATGCGCTATTGACTAAGGTAAGGTGCCCACGTCATGTTGTGATCAATGTGGTCCCTGAAGATAATATTGGCTTTTATTTATGCATTTGAATCAGAATTACACCACTACGACCCAAACTGAGGATGGTGAAAACAAATGTATGTGCGCTACATAGGCCTAAATGTTCTTGTTGCAATCGGCAAGTACTGAACATGTCTTGATATGTACTAAGTATGTTCAGTAAAGAAAAAATGAAGAAAAGGAAAGACACAAACAACATAAACCAGTGCATGATTGACTTGGCTCTGCGAATTCCGCTTATGTGCCTTTCCTTGTCTTCTTTTTTTGTGCTGCTCACACTTGGTATAATCAAAGTAAAATTAAAAACTTTAAGTGGTTTAGGGGCACTTTAAAAGGGCCGCGAGACGTTTTCCCGAAAATTTTCAAGTACTTGTGTATTCTGAAACGTGGCCAATACTATAGCTTCAATACTACACCTCGTCTTGTTTTATTGTCCAGGTTCATTTAATACCTATAAAAGCACATTATCCATACCAGCTCACATTCCCCTCAACTCTTCAGCCGACATCACTTTAAGTCAGCTGATGCAAAGTATCCGTCGTCGACAAAACATGGCGATACAGCGATGTTTGCTGAGCCATAGTTGACACAGCTTCCAGCATCATACTGTCTCAATTGTGATGTTGTAAAGCAGTCGTGAACACTTACACTTTAACCCTTTGAGGAATAATTGGACAAATGTGTGCCACTTTTTATTCAGTAAAAGCTTTCTCCACCACTTTCTGTTGCCATCAGCATTATACTTTCTGCTACAGTATCAGGAACACTTAAACCAAGAAAATATATTTGGCACATTTGTGATTCATGATATCGGTGATACGTTCAGTTTAAGTTCGTTTTGTTCTGTCGAACTTTTCTTAAAAGTGGTGTCTCATAGTGAGGAAGATAGCTAAGGTTCTAAGTTTATGGTAATTTTCTCTTTTTCTGGATCTTGAAAGATACCCTTAGAATGCATCTATGAACTTTCATTCAAAATAGAAGCAATATAATGGTTAAAAATCATGTTGTAAAAGCACTTGACAAAAAATGAAGCATTTCCTTACTTAGCCTAACAATATAACATGTACGCACTGCTGTTTTTTAGTTAGATGGGCATAATTTCGATAAAAACTCATTTTATTACCGAGAAGACCCTCAAGTTGTTGTTCATTATTAATTTTTTTTGCCACTACGAGAGCAGCGACGCTGAGAGCGAAAGCTGTGGCTAAAATGTTTCTTAAATCTAGGGCCAAAGGAAATGAATGACAGAATTGATGCTTTAGAGAGCCAGGAAGCGCAGAAAACAAGTGCAGAAGACCTCAGCCCTGAATACAGTTCACGAACCTCATGCAGCAGTTGTAAATGCACTCACGGAAATCAATGCATGTAGCGACATTGCATCGATATGGCTTGCCATGATTCATTACCACAACATTATATATGGGCCAATATTCAGGCATAACTGAGGTGTTTGTCCTTATCTACACCAACCAAAGAGACAGAAAGAAGCTAAGACGTATGCGAAGACCTCGAATAGAGCCACTTGGCTGAACACAACAGGCAGAGGAGCAGATCCTGTACCAAATCCGGAAATAAGGTCGCCCACAAATTTTTCCTTGCACAGTTTTCGAAATGTACCTCTGTATCCCTTGCATCAGGCGTTCTTTTGCGAGAAATTTCGCAAAGTATTACAGCTTGGTGCCTTCATCAGACAATGGGACAGGGGTCCCACTTCTTCAAGGACACCTCATGAGTCAATGAGAGACATACATCAACTTTTTTTCTTGAAAAGTAATGGTCATAGTTTGGTGAAACTATTTCTAAGCATGCTAATAAGGTATTTCACAGGTATAATGTCTGTTATGTGAATATTGATCAACCCCGTTAAAGATGCCTAGGCGGTCGAAATTTCCGGAGCCCTCCACTCAGCACCTCATGATCATGTGGTGGGTTTGGAACGTTACACTGTGGTGTCCCGATTACGGCTCGCGTTTCAACTAGTTCTCTGGCACCCTGGGGGCGTTGTACATATGTATATAATAGCATGCTTGTGTACATAAAAGCTAACCCACCGCTGACCCCCGGAAGTAAGCTAATCCACCAAAGCGGTATTTCCTGAAGATTACCTGCTTGTAACACACCGAGACCATACCTGCATTGCTCCGCGTCTATCCTGCCGAAATGCGAGCCATTCTTCGTTCTACTTTCTTCTGCTGTCCGTCCGGCTCACATTCATGATGCTACTTAAAGATATTTTAGCAGATTGACGGGACTGCAGGCTGTTACACGTGGGGCAGCTCTACATTTATTTCCACATCTGGTCTGTCTCGGCAGTAGCATGTTCCCCGCCATTCCACCACCTCCGCTCCTGCAATGCCCTGGCTTGCCTCCGATTCCGTAGAATACTTGGCGTCGCGTCGTACAAGTGTACGTTGACGCGGCGGCCTCGAATGTTACGCCAGACACGAAAAAGGCATTGCTGCTCAACGCGCTTGGAGTGGAGGGATCGCAAGCATACTACAAGGCTGCCGATGAACAGACGCCGCTTGATGGCGTCCAGGCTTCAGGACAAGGTGCAACATGCGACTCGTACCAGCAGGCCTTAGCCGTTCTGGATGCATACTTCACATCGCCAGAAGACGCTTTCTGCGTGCGGGCCCGATTTCGACGGAGAGTTCAGGAGCCGGACGAGACCGCTGTCGAATTCATTCTAGCGCTGACGCGGTTGGCCAACAATTGCAATTTCGGCAACACTGCAGATACAATGATACAGGACCATATTCTACACGGCCTGCGTGACCCTGACCTGCTTCGGTCATTCATCGAGGCGGGAGAGCTTTCACTGTCCAGTCGGCATTGGAACATGCCAGGGAAGAGGAGCGCGTCGACCACGTGTTGCAATAGCTGGCTGCTCTGCAGGTCGATTCTGTTACGCGACGCGAGCATCAATGCCGCGGCGTTCGTCCTCCTCGACCCATACTGTTGCAACGTTATGCTTCAACCCTGCCGTGCCACCGGCCCCTCGGAGTTCTGTGGAAATCTTGCAAATCCTGCCGGGCCATACTTCGAATTTCCAAACAGCGACAATCCCTGCCCAGACTGAAAAGGTGCTCGCTTGTGCTGCATCTGTCAGCGTCCCAGCTGGCCGTGCTCCTGGTGTGCCTGCTCCTGTCGCGTTTCCTGCGGTTTAGCATACCCGGACTCTACCTGCTTGCGTCCCAGCTAAACCAGACATTGGTTGTGTCTGCTGCTCCCGTCTTGCTGTGCGTCTTTCGGCTTGTGGTGGCCTCCGAGATGCTGCGTCTGTTCTAGATCTGCCGGAAGTGCATCCACCAAACGTTCCAGCCACGATTCCAGAGTCGGTTACTATTCTACATGCTGCCGGGGTTCCTTCCCTAGTCACGTCTATGACTACCGTGCCCTTTCCTGCTTTCGGCGCGGGTTCTGCATCGGTGGCGCCGAGCCATGACCCATCGGAGCGTCGTTACCTGCTTGTTCCGGCCCCGACTATGCCGAAGGTACCCTGGATGCAGAGTTCATGGGTCTATTCTGTCGCTCCACCAGGCTGCTGTGGGCGGCGGCGGCAGGTCAGATGCCTGTCATTAAAATGGCACCGCTACAGGTGTCGACGCCACAGACTCAAACACGACAGTAACTATGCAGACATCCTCTCTAGAGGAAGGGGATGATGTGGTGGTTACTTTGCAATGTACTTGCGGTTGTATTGTTGGTCTGCATGCTACACATTTTTAATTCATCATTCCTTGTGCTACGTGCAGTGTGTGCTTGTTATTCCTTCTCAAGGGTGCATTACCTTTGTATTTTTGTGTGTTTGCTGTGTAATTCTTCATGCATTATGTTGTACAATTTCTTACTCTTCCGTGTATTCTGTGTATTGTTTTAATGTCTATTGGTTGCGTGGAGGACCCTACATCATCTTCATTTCAAGGGGGGGATGATGTGGTGTCGCGGTTACAGTTCCTTGTTTCAGAACCGGTTCTCTGACCCCCAGGGGGCGTTGTGCACATGTACATAATAGCATGCTTGTGTACATAAAAGGAGTTCCTGCTTGGCTACCGGCTGCTGCGCACGTCTTGTTGGCCAATGCTTCAGCGCCGTGCCCCGTTTTCTCCGTGCAGCGTGTCCACCGTACGATACTACATAAACCCCACATATTATTATTGATCAACCTACAAAGGGTTAATAGGTTGAGCAGCACTGTATGACGACGTACACAGAAGGCATAGCGAGAACTAAGCCACCAAAACACGTCGTGAAACGCAATTTAACTCTATCAGCAACGAAAACATCTGGACGCTGTGCCAAGCAAGTGAAGGCAAGACCTGATGGAGTCTGGATGTACTTTAAGCGGACCCAAGCAGATCACTCACTATACTTCCACAGCATTACACAGGCTACAGCATAAATGTTTCGTTATTTTCAGATTTATTAGGTTCTTATATACCTATGATTTTGAAGCAAAAGAAAGCTAACGCTCTCTTTATAACACCTCTCACCATGATGTTTCACTGACATCACATGTTAGCGCCTATGGCGGCCAGTAGGGCCACATGGTCGTTTAAGAGCCCGAGAAAACTGCAACATCATACAGGCGTCCTTCATTGTAGACTGAATAATGTGCCAAAATAGGTCAGGTGCGGCCACACTCCTTCGACTACAGAGCACACTATCTCAACTGGCATCTCGTCAGGCGAATCACGAACCCTAAAACGGCCTTAAAGAGCGAGACACTGCATGGTGCAAGCTCTCCTCAGCAGTCGAATAATCTATGGCATTCCCTACCTCACCCTGAAGAACGCAGAGATAGAAAAGCTGAATACCATAACTTTTTAGGCCACCAAACTCGCTTTAGAGCTCCCGTTCACAGTTTCCACTGCGAAACTACTGAAAATGGGTGTGCACAATACCTGGCAGGAACTAGCCGAAGCACACAGGGCTAGCCAGCTAGAACAACTAAAGCTTTTGCCCACTGGAAGATCAGTGCTACAACGGCTGAACTACAGCGAAACCTTCATAGGCGACACAGATGCGGACCGGAAAAAACGGATTCCGCTGACATATGCAAATCTTTCTGTATTGCACGAATCCCCCGCAATATGCACCCCACACATCACAAGGAAAGAGGGCAGGCACGAGTGAATGCTTTACGACGAAATCACAGCCAAGATCCGGATGCCAGATATACAGACGCAGCCAAGTATCCTGGTAGAGATGCCTAGGCTTTGTACGTCATCGATACTCTGGGCGTACAGCTCGCATCTGCCACATTACGTACTCGAAGCCCAGAAACTGCAAAGGAGGTGACAATCGCCCTAGCTACCACAACGTGCTTAGATGCAGCTGTGGTATTCACACACTCAAGCAGCCTTGCGAAACTACAGGAAAGGTCGTGTGTCTACCCAAGCAATTCAGACACTGAAGCGCCAAAGCACTCCGATGCCGTTCACCTGTGCGACATGGGTTTCTGGGCACGAAGGGCTGGAGAGAAACGAGGCGGCTCATTCCGCGGCCCGCGCTCACGCCTACCGGGCTATCCCTTCCCGCTTTTTTAACGCCAGGACTGTGTCCGCGGAGGCCAAGTCTGTACCTAACACTTACTCTGCAATACTGCAACACCATAGACTGGCACGCAGAGAGTATCCACCACCACACTCAAAGCTCAACGAAGAGGACAGCACCATACTGAGAAGACTGCAGAGCAACACATACACACACGGCTTACTGAAGCACCGATTGTACTCAACATTACATGAATATGTTTGCCCGATTTGCGCACGTTGGCCCACCTGATCCTCAAGTGTCCATTCAATACAAATACAGATCTATCACCTCTGCCAAACACCTGCAACACTGGTGAAGGAAACGAAGACTTTCTCGAAGAGTGGGAGGCCAAGCTCACTTTGGAGGACCTGGACCCACAACGACGTCTCGTCGCCAAAGCCAAGAAGGCAGCGAAGGCCAGAGGGTTCCTGGAATGAGGAGACCTCCCACCTAAGGTGGACGTGGAACCTACTCCGCTACACCGTTGCAAAAAATAAACGTTTATTTGTCCTCATTCTTGCCTGTTGTTGTCCAGTACAGGACGAAGACCTCTCCCAATGATCTGCAGTTTACACTTTCCTTCGCAAGCTGATTCGATTTTACCCCAGTAAACATCTCAATTTAGACTCTCAATTTTCCTCCATTCAGTTTGTTTACCTGACCAATGGTTGTCTGTCCTTCATAGTTGGCCCGGTCTATGTCTTTCACTTAGTGTCCAATGGAGCATCTGCTACCAGTTTGTTCACTAGACCACTTCGCTGCTTTTTATCTCTTAGTGATACACTTGACATTTTTTTGTTCCATTGGATGCTGCATGCCCTCGAGCTTTGCAGCTCAGCAACAAAATGAAAACCAGTAAGCCTCGAGCTTTTCTTTCAGGTATTTTCAACAGTACACATCACCGTGAAACTATATCAGTAGGTGGTGTTCTTTTCCAACTTGCCATGATTCAGTCATCTACACACCACTTGTAACCTCTCACTCATCTATTTTCACTAACTGCTTCATCTTCCCCCTTACTCACCTAACTTGGCATGTCCGCTCTGTTTCCTCCTTTACCACTATCTCAGTTTTATCACTTGCCCTTCCCTCCTCTCCTGTCTTGGTTAGGGGAGAGGGTATAAAGCATACCCATACATGCACTAAGGTAGGCAGTTGCTGCCTTGAAGAAAAGACCACTAGTCGAAACACTGTTTCTAGCGATTTCTCATCTCTTCAAGGCTGAAAGCAGGGTTCCGCCATGAGAAACAGAACTACATTTGGAAGTATATCCGTGTCGTATGGCAATTCGCATTGCCATCCAACCATCCAAACGATGGTCTATTGACTCAAGTTTGATCAAAAAAAAATAGTTTCACCTCGAAGCCAACTGCTCCATTCGTCCAGGTCACGACCCCATGACAACATGAGTGTTGTGTCGTGAATCATACAGTAAGCATCTTTGCCACTTGAAATGAGTGAACTGCATATATTCTCGACAACAGCGACGTGCTTCTCTTCATCATGGTGTCTCGCTGTAGTATGCCGCGCTGCGGTAGTATAGTGGCTAAGGCACTCGGCTGCTGACCCGCAGGTCGCGGGATCGAATCCCGGCTGCGGCGGCTGCATTTCCGATGGAGGCGGAAATGTAGACCCAGGTGCTCAGATTTGGTTGCACGTTAAAGAACCCCATGTGGTCGAAATTTCCAAAGCCTTCCACTACGGTGTCTCTCATAATGTGGTTTTGGATAGTTAAACCCCACACATCAATCAATCCCTGTAGTATGCATCGCTTGCCACAGTTTCTCTGCTCAACAACTGAGGAGCAAAATATGTACTCGTAAAGGCAAATAAACAATTTATGGAAGCATTTACACAACATCAGCCGACATGCTTGAGTTTTTAAGTGAACTTATATATTTAACTTTAGTTGACATATGAATACGAAAATCAAGTTCCGCAGTGCTGTGAAAACTTGCGTTTGAACCACCCAGCCTCCACTCAAAACTGCTGTGTACAAGCCCGACAACTCTATCCAGTCAGAGTTGTGGTGTTTAGGTGGCCATCGACTGGATGGTCTACCAAAAGGGCGCATGCGACTCTGGTATTATTTGACAGCATGAGCATGCATGACAGCTTTCTTTATGCATGAGCCCACATGACAGCTTTCATGACAGAGCGTTTCAACATAATGTGGTTGAGATATCTAGGCATCCTAGTAACAGCTGTAGCTTTATTTTTACCAGGCACCATGCTGTAAACATGCACGGAACAGACTGTACTGCCCTATGTACAGGATGGTGCTAGACGTGTTTTTTTTTTGTTCATGTTATGGTTATTAAGTGCAGATCACACTGATTATTTTCGCACATCTTGCTTGCTAAACCAACTTGCACAATGGTACCATTAGTTCTCTATATCCCTGCATATCAGAAGCCCATCACAGCTTCACGTGACCATCTATCTTGCCTGCACTGCCCAGAAATGTCTGGGCTGCCCTCGTGCACTTTTCAAATGTACAGGCAATGGTTGCCAGTAAAAACAATGATGTGGTAGCTTGCGAATGCCATTATGTCAATTTTAGAACATTGAAGGAGAGAAAATTCCTTAATTTCTTGAAAGTCGGAATTTAACCAAATAATTTAACATGGTCATCACATCGTTAAATTGAGTTTCAAGAGTATGCTATGATTGATGACCAACCTTCAGAGTCTGTAAAAGAGTGTGCAGAGACAAATTTCCCAAGGAGGCTGCCATTTTTCTGCTATAGTGCCGTCTAGAATCTGCCATGTTTCGCTGCCGTGCTTGTGTGTGGCAATCTGCGGCGGTGTATGCAGCATATGCACTCAGTACAAAGGGTAGTGCTGCTGTTCGCAGTACACGGTCAAAACACCAACGCTTTGCGAGCGTATAGGCGCTAGTAAGTAATTGCTAAGCTGTCAGCTTCGAAATGGCTGAAACAGAAAGCAACAGCGACCCACAGGACATTCCCGCAGCAGTACCGACGATAGACAGGAGGCGAGTAGAATATCAATGCATTCATTAACTGGCACGTGTAAATGGGTAATTGGTTAGTATGTTTCGTTACACGTAGCTGGTCTTGTGGTATTCTGGGATTATGCACAATCGTTAAATTTTCAGACAACTCTCGAAGTAATCGGTAAAATGTACATGGAGAAAAGCGAATACATAGGCTCTTGTCCAGCTGCAGTTGTGTGCACATAAGTGTTTAAAATAACTCTGGGGTTTCTTTGTCGGAATTGTTTGAGTTTAACATAACTATAATCACTAGCAAGCAGGTCATCTGGTCTCACTCAGAATGCCCCAATACAAGGCTTATGGAACAGACGAAGCACAAACACCGATGCCAGTGTTGATTTGTGTCGTCGCGGTAGTTGAAAGCTTGTGTCCGATTATTGCGCAGGATAAGAAACAGATGCAAGACAGATCCATGAGCTTCAACTTCTGCGTAAGAGCAACAAAAGAAATGAGAATAAACTTCCTCCACATTATAAAACACAGCATGGTGTAGGTTCCTTTTGGCGCGAGCCGTCGCCACTGGCGATACGCCGAAAGTGCGCCCAGTTTTGGCAACATTGTTTTTTTTAAGAAGCATTATGATGAGCATATGTATCAAGGTAAGACCTGGCTTTGATGATTGTGGCTCGATGATTCACAAGACTCGGGCTGCCTCGAAAAAAAAAAAAAAGTGCGGTTGTCATAAAATTGCCTCATCATTTATAAGGGTATAGCGCACCACGACAAGGACACAAAAAGAGACCCGCACATACACAGCGCTAACTTGCAACTATTGTTTTATTTGCGATTACACATGCTATATATACAGTGACAGTGGACCGATAAAACCTGGAATATATGTCAAAATACAGCACGCCTCATCATCGATTGCGACAATCTGAACTCGCCAATGTCAAAGTGAAGATTCCAGATACTTCTTTTCTTTAGCTGTCAAAGCTATCGAAGCCGCACTCGCACATTTATTTTTCATTTTATCAATTTCACGTGTACTTCTGTCACGGGCCCTAAAGAGAATACGGGTGTTTTGAAACACAGGGACACAACCACACCCCTGACAGTGAAGGGTCATATGACAATATATAGCCCTTTCTACGTTGTATTTTGTGTTCCCTAAGTCTTTCGTTCACACACCTTTCAGATTGGCTGATGTACACGCAATCACAAGTCAAAAGAGTGCAATAGACAACACCACGAGAACAATTCGCAAATTTTTTCTGGTGCTTGATTTTACACTCCCGTTTTTTTGCAGCAGTCTGCATTAACCTTTTTTGCACATTCCTTGCAACCGTTCGGGAGCAGAAAAAACTACGTCCGCACCAGCTTCTCTTGCTATCCTTAGCAAGTTATGCGAAATGGCATGCATGTAGGGCACTACAGCAACCTTGGCCACCTTGTCTCGGACATTTGTCCTTCCTCTCCTGCCGATATTTTCCGCGACGGCAGTTAACAGGTGCATGGGATAACCAGAATCCAATAAACGTTTAGCTTGAGCCCACAAGCTTGTGGTGGCACGACTTCACCAGTGAATTCTAGGAATTTATCACCGCACGCTTTACCAATTTTGAGCGAGCGGACGTGAACGGAAGAACCTGTTTATTTTCTCGCAGTACATAGCTCCAGCATACTCCTGCTGGCGAAAAATGCAGCCCGAGGTCAAGGAATTTTATGAAATTGTCATTTGGTACTTCATGTGTCAGCACCAGGGGAGATAACACTGTCAAGAACATGGTTAGAGTTTCTGTCACAACCACCTCAAAATTGTTATGATCATTAATAATGATCATAACTCATAATGATCATAATAATGATCATTATTAATTATCATAACAATTTTGACACGGTTGTGACAAAAACTAACCATGTTCTTGACAGTGTTATCTACCCTGGTGCTGACACATGAAGTACCAAATGACAATTTCATAAAATTCCTTGACTTCTGGCTGTATTTTTCACCAGCAGGAGTATGCTGGAGCTATGAACTGCGAGAAAATAAACAGGTTTTTCTGTTCACATACGATCACTCAAAATTGGTAAAGCGTGCGGTGATAAATTCCTAGAATTCACTGGTGAAGTCGTGCCACCACAAGCTTGATGCAAGCTTGTGGGCTCAAGCTTAACGTTTATTGGATTCTGGTTATCCCATGCACCTGTTAACCGCCGTCACGGAAAATATCGGCAGGAGAGGAAGGGCAAAGGTCAGAGACAAGGCAGCCATCATTAAGGCAGCCAAGGTTGCTGTAGTGCCCTACATGCATGCCATTTCGCATAACTTGCTAAGGATAGCAAGAGAAGCTGGTGCGGATGTAGTTTTTCTATTACCGAACGGTTGCAAGGAATGTGCAAAAAGGTTAACGCAGACTGCTGCAGAAAACGGGAGTGTAAATAAAATCAAGCACCGGGAAAAATTTGCGAATTGTTCTCGTGGTGTTGTCTATTGCACTCCTTTGACTTGTGATTGTGTGTACATCAGCCAATCTGAAAGATGTGTGAACGAAAGACTTGGGGAACACAAATACAATGTAGAAAGGGCTATATCTGGTCATTTGGCCTTTCAGTGTCAGAGATGTAGTTGTGTCCCCGTGTTTCTAAACACCCATATTCTCTTTAGGGCCTGTGACAGAACTACACGTGAAATCATTGAAGCCTTTGAAATTGATAAAATGCAAGATAAATGTGCGAGTGTGGCTTCGTTAGCTTTGACAGCTAAAGAAAAGAAGTATCTGTAATTTTGACTGACAATGGGGAGTTTAGATTGTGGCGATCGATGATGACGCGTGCATGAGGCGTGCTGTATCTTAAAATATGTTCCAGGTTTTATTGATCCACGGTTACTGTATAAATAGCCTGTGTAATCGCAAATAAAACAATAGTTGCAAGTTAGCGCTGTGTGTGTGTGTGCGCGTGTCTCTCTTTGTGTCCTTGTCATGGTGCTCTATACCCTTATAAATGATGAACCTCAACCAACTAGCCCGGCAATGTGTCTTAGCAAATAAAACTGCCCCAGTTGTCGCAAAACTACGAAGTTGAGAAACAACGTGCCACCACAAAAACGCTAGAGGCAAGTTCCTGAGCCAAAGAACACTACGTCATGCTATGCAGATTGGAATGTATTCATTCGATAATCCTGAAACTGCATGCATTAAGATTTCAGTAGCCAGCAGGCACTAACTTATGTGCTGTTGCATAGAAATGGGGGATGTTGATGTTACAACAGCATGATTCTGGGCAAAACATTTTTTCGTATTAACTCTGCTTTGACATTGCTTCTCTTTGCTGCAGACGAAGAACATCAGTACCCAAGTAGAATCAAAAGCTCGTGATATGAAGAAACGGTCACAAGGACAGACATAAAATAAAATGTCGGAAGAAGGCCCGAGACTTAAGTAAAGTCATTACGAAGAAGTTGCACCTCGCATGTTTTGGCTGCCAGCCTTTTCTGCTTTCGACAGTTGTGGCAGCCAAACACAGTGCCGTGGTAGCCTGTCGACCGGTTCGCGTCCAAGTCGTGGCATATACAGGGAACGACCCAAAACATCCGTTCTCTCGAAACCCTTTTACCGGGGAATGCCCGCGGACTACACTCCCTGGCAAAATGGGAGGGGGGCGGGTCATTAACTGCCCCTAGAGTGCCTAGAAGACGCCGCTGCAACGTAGCCACCGTCCCCACCGAGGAAGGAACCAAGTCGATTCCGAAACGCTGGGTTCACAAATTTTCACATAGTTTTTGCTTGTACAGCTAAATCGTTTCCCTGCGACGAAAATGTACAGATTCAAGGCTACTTTCCTCCTCTCCATAAAAACGGTCTATACAAAGGTAAATTACTCGCAGCAAAGCCTAGCCACCATGGTAGCCTAGTAGTTATGGTATTCAACTGCTGACCCGAAGTTAAAGAGCCCACAGCGGCGGTTACATTTTGGGACGAGGTGAGAATGCCCGAGGCCCATATATTTAGATTAAGATGCAGGTTAAGCTCAACCCCAGGTAGCCAACTCTTTCAGAGGCCTCCACAATGGAGTGTTATAATTGCATCATGCTTTCGGGATGTTAAAACAGAAGAAATATTACAGCGAAGCCTACTCGTGAAAAGTCGACGAAGAATCAGTGGGAGTGCGCATGGGAGGCACTTGCAAGTGACAAGCAATCTGCTGCTGTACTCAAAACGAGAAGTGCGAAATCGCTGTCGGTGCCGACACACGGGGTTGCAACTTTGAGGGTATCAAGGAAGCTTGAGAAACAGTAGAGGACGACGAAGCAAGCAACCAAACTGCAAATGGCAAGTGCAACATTGAGAGACTTGAACACAGTAGATTGGGCCAGCGAACAGACAAGAGTATTAAATGCTCCAGTTCACGTCAAGTGAACGACATCAACCTGTCGACACCTCGTCTTTTGGTGCTTTTTTTTTTTTCATTGCCAGTACCGGCATAAGTGTTCTGCGTTTCCAGTGGCTGCCCCGTATCACTGCGGCCCAGCAGCCTCTGCCGTGCCGCTTTGCGGTACCCACTATTTTGCTAGCATCCAAAGTCCACAGCCACAGATTACAGCAAAAGAACCGACACAATACCACTTGTGCGAAAATGCCGCCAGTTTGGTCGGACGCCTAGGGGGGGCGTTAACCTAGGGGGCGAAGTAACAGCAGCAAACGCATACAGTCAAACCTGCTCGTTGGCAACGTCCTGTACAGTTCCTACGGGGAACGCCTATGAGAATTTCAGAATTCTCAGGTGACGGCCCATCAAGCAACAACTAACGAGTTCTGGCGCTGAGCCGTGGTCCCGCAATAGTTGCAGAATAGAGCGCATTATTTTTCCGTTCTAGCACACGCGCGCGCACACTCACACACACATAAAAACTTGACCTCAATTGGTCGGCAAAGCAGGCCACTCACCAGTGCATAAGCAGAGTACATACGTCGGCAAACGCGCGAAAGTGGTTTCTTACAGGCATGACTCACGGTGCATGGCCGGCACAGCCCTTTGTGACCAACACCACTCTAGAAATGAACATGCGGAGCAAGTGCTTCCCGAGATATTTTGGACAAGGTAATTCTGGCTACATACAATGCCGACTGAATGCGAATTCAACGAGGCACGATGTTTGCGCGCCGTATAAGAGATTTACCAACCTTTCCCTTTGACGAGACCGCAGGCAACGGACTGCCGTATGAACTTGACCACTTTGGCCTTTTTCGGGTTTGCCCTTGCAGGTGTAGCCCAGCTCACGGGCCAATGCGAGCAGCTTCGCATACTGCTGAGACTCGAGGTCGTCCACATTCAGCTGGCCTTCCATTGGAAACAGGGCGGCAACTGCACCACAATGATACCAACTAAAACAGCGGCCGCTGCGCCAAACTATTTGAACAGCCACGCTAAATTTGTCACGTGACCTAACGTAGCGCCGCAGAAAATCTGAAAGTGAAAAAAAAAAACGACACAAACAATTTTTTTATAAAAAACAATGTTACAAATACTTCTTATACTTTATATACAATATAAAATATTTTTAATAAACTAAGTCTGCTTATTGAAAATAACGAATAACGAAGTGCTTGTAGTTTTTGTGTGTGTTCCTTTTTGTCGTTTCTTCGCGCCGTTGTTTCCTTCGCACTTTAAAGTTTCAAACAAAATCGGCAGAGTCAGTTTGAGTACTTTCGATCGCTGTTGGGCTTACCCGTATCCAACTTCTCGATCGCGATTGGCCTTTTTTAGGTGAGCTGCAGCTGGAAAGAAGCGATTTCGTCAGGATAAGGCTTAACGGCGATCAGCTGTGTAAAATGTGATGACACAAGTAGTAAACGTGCAGAGAACCCGTGTTCTCAATAAAAATTGCGCCGTTTCAAGCGTGCGCAAGGTTTCCATTCAGGGAAAAAGTGAAAGGGGGGGGGGGGATTTGTCACAACGCCACCCCTTCCTTACAAAGTCAATGTGTGAGTATAGTGTACTAGAATATGGGCCCATATTCTAGTGTAATATATGGCGAATTCCATTGGGAGAGCAGGTGCACTCAAAAGCACGCTCAAAGTGCTCTCTTCCGAGGCGGCGTGTTTCAGTGGTCGAACAGGAGTAGGAGCACTGTCATCCATTGGTAGAGCGAGAGCGCTTTTGCTGCGCCGAGAGCAGCCAGGAGCAGTTCTGTCTGCTCCCTCTTAAAAAGCGGAGTGAGTGGAAAACGCAGGAAACCACGTGTTTGGAACGTCATGTCCGGACATACCCTCTCAGCAATCCTCCTCACTTGTTTACATTTTGCGGCGTCGTGTCGGGCGGTTATGGCGGCAGCGAAGCGTGCGTGGTGCTCGGGCTCGAACGATTTTAACGTCGTAGCGGCAGATTCTGGCAGTGAACGTCCACCTTGCCTGCCTTCAGATTCACGGATGGCGGAGGCAGCAAAACGTCGTCGTCTTGCCGAAGTATTTGACGAGCTAGACGATGTCAGCAGCGATAGCTGCTGGAGCTCTACGTCCGAGTCGAGTTCAAGCAGCAGCGACGATGACGACGAAGTGTATGCAGCAGCGTTTCAGCAGCTCTTTTCTCTGCCAGAGCGAAGGCCGAAAGTGGAAGCATATGTTACAAAGACGGTGGCTAGCTACTCCGACGAGGAGGTGAGTCATTCGGCTTCTGTTTTAATTAGGTTGCTTAAAGGCCTGTTTTCTTCCAGTTCAAAAGAAATTTCCGCGTCACGCGGCCGGTCGTGGACTTCTTGGCAGCAGAATTCGCCAAGTCACCGCACTGCCCTCAGAACAGTGATCATGGTGGCCTGCCTGCCAAGTCGGCTGAAGAACACATTCTCTCCTTTCTTTGGTGAGTGTCCGTACGTTTAGGAATGCCGCTGTCATCAGGTCACTGCATAATCCGTTTTATAGTGGGTTAGAGGCATATGAAATATTGCAAATAAATGTACCTAATTCGCAGCATGTCATTGGACCACCTTGCTTTAAACTTGTTAAATGCTACTAGCGAGTGTCGAACGTAATAGAGTTATAGTATTTTGTGAAATGCTTTCGTAGTTTGTACACCTACACACTGAGCTTCACAAAATTCTCGTTACTAGAATCAGTGGCAAAGCATAATTCATGATGCATCATTACAAACAACCATGAAAACTTTTGCTCACGAAGCATTTCAAATCGGCTGTGTCAGCAGGTTCACAGTGAGCTTCATCTCCACACTTATAAATGTAATGCGCGAATTAAAATTAGAATTTGTTATTTAGATAGTGCTTCTACTAATCAAATATTTTGAGTTTCTAAGGTGTCACCCAAAAAGGTGGAATCGTGTTTTCTGACTTCAGTTGTCTTGCTAATTTGCTTCATTGACAGCGACAGCATTGTTAACACCATTATTCAGTCATTGACAGCAACAGCAAGCTTAATTCCATTATTTAATTAGAGTATCCTCTCCTTTTCAGGTATGCAGCCAACAAAGCATGCATTAGAGATGTCGCTGGCCGCTTTGAAGTCGCAGAAAGCACTCACCACAGAATGATGGGCCGAGTAACTGCATTCCTGCTCGACATAGCACCGAATGTAATCAAGTTCCCCAGTGACCTGCAGAAGCTTGCTGTGGATTTTGAGAAGGTAACTATGCTTTTGTAAACATGCTATTTAAGGTATAAACTACAGTTTTTTTCACACCAATGTCATACAGCTCTACACAACTCAAGGGACCAGACTAAGAGGAATTACACCTACTCAAACCACAATAAGGACTGAAAGCAACTGATATGCAGGATCAGAACTGCAAATGAACAGAAAATGTAAAAATGCAAGAGATATGAAAGAGCACCACACAGTCAAGCCTCCTTCATGTGTATTACAAATGCTGTCAGCAATCGGACATTTTTCTTGAGTAGTTTTGACCATGTGATGCTGTTTCATATCTCTTCTATTTTCCCATCTTCTGCTTAGTGATGTACATCTAGTACTTGTCCTGCATGTACAGTGAATAAACCTAGAGTTCAGTTACTTGTGCACTCTGTATGTACTCTGTATGTGTCATTAATTCCCCTTCGTGCGGTCCCATGTGTTCTTTACCGCTCTACTATTACAATTATGAATTAGTTAGTGCCAGAATGCACCTTTTAAATAAGTTATTACAATTATTTTTCCCAGATGCTTCACAATTAAATAGCCAGTTAATTTCAATCATGTGTACCGGTAGTGTATTGCACTCGCCGTTATGAGCTTCAAGTCTCCAGTTTGTTTTAAACTTTTCCGCATGTTATTGGCACCTTTCATTACCCTTAGTGCCATGCTTATTTGACTATGTGTGTGCACATTTTTTTCTCTTGCAGCTGTCGGGATTCCCAGACACAATTGGGTGTGTTGACGGAAGCTACATGCCTATCAGGTGCCCAGCCAGGAAAGTGCGATCTGTTTATATAAACCGGCACCATTACCTATCCTTGACACTTCAAGGTGTTTGTGACAACAAGAAGAGGTTTCTTGATGCCAGCACTGGCTACCCAAGCAAAATTCATGACGCACGCATTTTCCGTCGGTCCAGGATTTCAAGTGTTTTGCCACAACTGTGCTCTAGCAAGTACCATATAGTGGGGGATGCTGCATATCCTTTCCGGGAGTACCTGATGACACCAATTCGAGACTATGGGAATCTTGACAGCATCAAAAAACCTTCAATGCAAGACTCTCCGGGACAAGGGTGCTTATTGAAAATACTTTTGGCGATTTAAAAAATCGTTTCAGACAACTGCACAGGTTGGATATGTGGACAGTGGATAACATGTCCAAGTTTATCATTTCATGCTGTGTGCTTCACAACCTCTGCATTGATTGTGGAGATTTGCCAGAGAACCTGTCACGAGACCTGTCACTTACCTCACAAACAACAAATGTAGACTCAAGCTCTTCTGCAGTTCAAGTAAGCAGCAGTAGTGTAGCCCAACAGGATAGCCTATTACGTGGCTTGGCTAGCATCAAGAGAGATCACTTGATGATAAAAATGGGGTTGCAGAACCAGCAGCCATGAAACAAGGAATTCCTTTACGTGTTATGCAGTTGTGAGCAAATATATGCTTACCAAAGGCCCACCTGAAAAGCTGAACTCGTTAAAACACCTTCAAGGTTGGGAAAAATTGTCCTTACCACACACCTGTTGGCCCATTTGCATTTTCTCAAGGTAGTGTATTGTGCCAAACTAGAAAATAAAAGACATTGAAACTAAGTAATCGCTTTGGGTAGTACGTTTATTTATTTAAAACTACCACTTTATTTTGGAAGTCCAAAGGCCTGACGGAGAATCTCCATTTTTTCTTCATGCATTTTGCGCCGCTCTTCACGAAGCACCTGTCGCTCGGCCTGCCTTTCAGCTCTTCGATTTTCTTTTTCTTGACGTCTGGCCGCCTTTTGAGCCTCCTTTTCTTCTTGCAGTGCCCTCATTTCAGTAAAAAACAACTGCATGTGTGCCAGGCGTGCAGTTCCTACCCGTGGCTTCGTGTCGGGATTTGAGGACTGCGTCTTATTTTCCTCAGTGGTGTTGGCAGGTGACAACACGGCCGGAGATTCGGGCGAGGCTTTGAATGTAGCCCCTGAGGCGTCTCGCTCTACCTCCGGTTCAATGCTGTCATCAATGCTTTCAATTTTTTTCACCTCGTCGTCAAAAGGCACAGGGGTGGGTGAAGCACCAGACCTTTTGTTATGGTCGGAAGACGCCTTCCGACGCCTAATTACTGTTTTGTACCTATTTTCACACTGTTCTGGGGTTTTGGCTATGCCAAGCACAGCCTCGATGTCCATCGATATTTGTTTAAAGGCTTGCTTCCTGTTTTTGAATTTTTTAAATGGGCCAATCTGAGGGAAATATTTGAGGTAGTACTCTAGGAGCAGCCTTGTTTGCCCCTCTGTCCATTCAGCAGCTAGAATAAGAAAGAACCAACACATAAATGGTTTATTGGGAAACTGTCGGTCATTGTGCAGGCATTACTTATAATTGAATAATTTAACACACAGCACGGTCACTTGAGCTTAATTATCAATCAGCAAGCATTAATCAACAAAACAAGCATTTGCGCAGACTAGCAAACATACATAAGTGATAAGTTCTGGTATTGTGCATGTAAATGCAATATGCAAATTATGCCAGTCTTCCAGTAATTGTAGTGGTCTGCTTTCCATGCTCTCTTTTTTTTTTTTGTCATTTAAGGATCACTCCTACAAGTACACTTTTACACGCTCTGATGCATGCTTGTTAGATTTACCCAAGAACACTTGCTGAGGCAATTGTAGACACTCAGTGTTAATATACTTGCCTCCACCTCCTCTCCTGGAGCCTGATGGCTTGCTTTGAGCACCAGTCTCCCCGTCAGCTGATCTTGATGCAGTGGGAGCTGGCAGGTGCAGAGTATCTGTGCCATCTAAAAAATATAAATGAGCAGTAAATGTAGTGCCTCGCAATAATGTTAATACTAATACTTACCACCTCCTGTTTCAACGCATGGCAATCTGAGCTCCATGCGCATTTCTTCGCTCCCTCGCCTTGGCACATCGCCAGCCATATTTGTACGCAGAACTGCATCTGTTTTCACACAATGATGGAAATGTAATCAAATCAGTTATATAATGAAAATGGTTTCTCAAGTAGTCAGCTACATTATGCAAACTCGGATGCCTTACACTCGAAGGTAAGCGGATTAGAGCAAGCAAAAAACAAATTCTAAAAAAGTCAATTCATCATGTTACAGGGCTGCATGAAACACTGCACAAATCACTGATAATTAAAAAAAAATATCGCTTATCATACGTAGCATCTCGACCCTGCGATAAGAAATCGTGCTTCCGAGGAGATGTATGGCTTCACCGTATCACGTGGGATGCTGATCTGCCGTCTGGAGACATTAGCCACTTAAAAATCAGAAATAAAAATAAATTGTTACTGCGTGCAATACTTAGCTGCACCCACGTGACACTTGCTACACGCCACTTCGCAGTTACTTTTCTTAAAACGCTGCGAATCATTCTGTTGCTGATGGAGGGGTCTGCAATGTAAGTTTGTTTTGAATTAAGGCTTAATTACTCATGCAAGGAAACTTGGCAACAGGATAGTGTACTGCAGTACTTCTAGAATTGTTTACGTTTTGTTAACTGCTGATGACAGCAGCAGCTGGTAACTGCATGAACAGTCTGATAAAGCTGTCATATCCACGGTGTTTTTCTGATATGATAAAGAATAGTGGGCTTAGGTCCACGCGCGCAAGAATGCATTGCATGCTGCATGCGCGACAAGTGCGCTGAAACAAATAAAAAGCAATCAAATTCACTTTACCTTCCGTACTAGATGGTGCCTGGTGTTGAATTAAAGACAGTAGGATGCGGTGAGCTTCCGAGTCCATCATGTAGTAGTATACGAAGCAGCAGCTTTGCAGGATAGCGCGCAAGCGAGTGCGCTGTACCAACCACTGCCACACGTGCTTTCCTTGCCCGTCCGGATCAGACCGCACGTGTTTTGCAGCAGAGGACGCTGGGATGCACAACCTTTCTCCTCACTCGCCTTTTTATTCCCTCACACCTGCTCTGCGGAGGTGTGCCGCATTCCAGTGGCAGGTCGAGTGACGCGGCTCTCAGTGCTCTGCCCCCTACTCCTCTCTGCTCGGCACCCTTACTCCTGTTCTCTCAATGGAATTCGCCAATAGACTTCACCTACCCCAACCCCCTGCTTAGGTGACTAGTAGTCTGTTTCGGGACGGTAAACACTAACAGTTATTATTAATTTGTATTTCCCAAGTATCTACATTAACTGTGTTTGTCGAGGGTCAATGACTATCCATGATTTCGTTACCAAACACTTTCGTCCGTTCCCAGCCAAATGTGGTACCCTGGTTGTCACGACCAGTGCCGTACCCAAGAATTTGTTTCGGGGGTGTTCTTGTGTAGAATAGCTAGCTTTGGCAACTGGTGGTCTATGTGAAGGCTTGTAAATACTTTAGTATCACCCAAAAAAGTCAAGGCAATAAAAACTTTCAGAGGGTGTCGAAACCCCCTCGACCTCCCTCTTGTAACAGCCCTGCTCACAATCCTTCCTCTCTTCTTGGATACAGTACCTTACTGTCATGTTTCGTGCTGTCTTATTTGAGAAACCTAGGAGGCCAGCAACAGCTAGAGGTGACCAATACACCATATCGCATATCGTGCATTCGACCCCAGCAATTATTATTTTAACCTCTTCACTTCATCAGGTATTTCTTTGAGATCAATCTTAAAATGTGACGGCCTGTGTCTTGCAGAGGTGCAAAGGCACATACCATCATCACATTATCTTACCTTTATTACTTTTTTTCATTTTTCAATAAACTTCACTTCAAAGCACACTCTCGTGTTTTTATTCACGTTCCGTCTTTGTTGTTTCATTGTTTTTGATAAGATAACATCCTACATGGGTCTTCGGTACTCATAGAAAGTTTGCCAAACATGACCTCCTCCTGAAAAGTGAAACCTCTTGATGGCTCGAGTCTCCTGACGTCGTGCCACTGACATCATGAATCTGGCACGAGCCCCTTAATTTTGTCGCTCAATCTAACTCTCTACCTGCCTCAACTGTGTTTTCCGTCCCTTGGTAACCTCGCTAAAGTATAAGGTGTCTCCAACAGACTGCTGTGCAACAGGTATCCGCTGCAAGAAATCAAACTGGCTGTACGAAAGAAATAGCTCCCAGTAAAAACTGCATCAGCCAGTCAATAAGCCTTGTTAAAGGCTTTTAGAAGTCTGCCAGGATCTAGCGTTTGACACTGAAATATGGAAACCCGAGTCGACTCCAAATGTTGGTTTCAAATAAAGGCACGACACGATTGAACAGATTACTGATTTCTTATGCTTAATGTTAGTACATTCAAGTGTACAAATTACGGAGTCACTGCTATTCTTACACGGTAGAAATCAGAGCCAGTGGTTAGCATATTGGTATTCCTAAAAAATGACGTTGTAATAATGCTCACAAATGGGTTTATTCGCTACCTCTTTCGATGTTATTTTGCTGTGTGCCACGCGTATCGTATTAATCTAATGATGCAATGTTCATTCGTTTTACTCAATGCACCTATGCGTGTTGCCATCATGTAAACCCCTTCAATAGGAATTGCATGTTTCTCTTTGTCGTTTGGCCTCCTGGTCGTAGCTTTATAGCTAATTTGCTAAACTCCCAACTTTGCTTCAAATGAGGCCTTTCAGAGAATTCACAGGAGCAACTCGTATGATGTGTGGCCACTTACTTACCTATTTATTCTACCCTCAAGGCTTTACAGCCCCATGTAGGAGAAAGAAAAGAAAAACAATGAATAGAAGATAACATGGTTTAATAGAAAGAATATTATATTATTAAATTATTAAACATTATATTTATGTCATTATATTAATTAACATTGATTAACAGCCATTTGAAATGGAGTCAATACAGGAAATAAGAAAAATAAAAATACATGAAGGCATACCTTACAGAAAAGCGCAGTTCATACGCAGAAAACCAGAAGCATAAAAAGGGTAAGTTTCCACTTCACGCAATTATGAAATGAAAACAAAGTGCCGTATTTAATACCTTTCGGAATGTGTCAGAGTTAGTATAATATTGATGAGGGCAGCTGACAGGTGATTCCAGTCGTGGCATGTTTTCGAAAGAAGATAATCACAATATGTTTACGTGTTACAACAAGGAATGTGTACTTCGTTGTTGTGATCTAAATGAGATGATATAAAAAATGCAGGCTGTATTGAATGCGATTTTAAAATTTGATTTTGAAAGCAAATTTTATGAAAGATACAGCGGTGTGCCAGCTTCCTGTGCTTTGCAAGTGGCGTAAGGTTAAATTAAGGGCGACTTTCATAGCAGACACACCGGATAGTCAATAATAATTTGATAAGATTTAATGTGCCGACCAATGTTGAACAACCTTTATTTTGTTTATTTATGTTATTTGGCCAGTTTTCCATATTAATGAGGCATATTCTAACACAGAATGAGTATAAATGATAAATAGCTGTTTATGTAATGATGGTGTGAGAGGAAAGTCTCCTAGTGTGTGACTAAACATCGACACTACATAGTCTATATGATTGGACCACAATATGCGTTAATAATATTGATACCAAAGTAGTTATAAAACCTAATGTATTCAAGCTGGATATCATTCAAGGAGTACGAGTAGTTAGGTGAATGTGAGTGGTTATGGGGAACTTAGCTTTACATTGAGAAGTTTTAAGTTGCGTTTTATTGAAGGCTTCCGGAATCACTGTCGTTATTTTTGCAGAAAATAATGCAGTTATCTGCAAGAAGGCAAATATAAAAAGTGATATTATTAGCCAAATTATTAATATAAACTAAAAATAGTAGTGGGCCCTGAACCGAACCCTGTGGCGCACCGGAACTCAAGTATTTTAGAAAAGTCAGAATCATTAGCGGAAACAAACTGCATGTGTTTAGAAAGGAATTCTTTTACCAAGCAAAACAACAAATGGTCAATGCCTGGGGATTTCAGTAGAAGCCGCTAGTGGTTAACCTTGTCAAATGTTTTTGCAAAATCTAAGAACCTGGAGTCAGTCACTATGGCTCTGCCCAAAGTAACATACAAATGATTAGCAAATATAATTAGTTTAGTTTTGCACGAATAGAATTTACGAAAACTGTGCTGAGATTTGTGAAGGAACTTGCATGATTCCAAATATTTCACACTATGGGTGAAAATTGTGTTCCATAACTTTGCAAGAAATAGTAAGTGAAATAGGTCCCTCCCTCCAACACCTGGGTGTGCCAGTGAGTCTGTTTTACGTGCACAAACTTTTCATTGCATATGACAGCAGGTACAGTTGTCATTCACATTGGCTGCCTTACAGATACAGCACTGACACCATAAAAAAAGAATTGTGGAGGGTTTTCTCAAACCAGGAACGGGTGCATACCACCTACTTTCTTTGGAAAGCATTCCTACATATTGGTTGATAAAAAAACGTGTCTGGCAGCATAGCTGTTCTAGCTTTTTTTTACTTTTTTGCCCCGGTGTAGTGATGGCAGCTGCTCGGCAGTCAGTGCATTCTCTATTTTCAGTGAGAGCCTACAATAAAAATCAGCTATGCGCATTTACTCAATGTCAAAGTGAACTCCACCTTTTTCTCAAGTCCCAGTCATCCTCGCATGTTGCATCGTGTTTAATCTGATGGTACGTCATACCATACATAAGCAGCAAGAGGTGTCTTAATCTTCGAGTAAGGCATAATAATTGTGGCACTTTTTTTTAGTAAACTATTGCACATTACTCCAGCATAATATATGTGTGCATGTTTCAAGAATATCTTTGGTTATGATATGTTTCTATTCCATTAACTTTCACGTCGCTTCTACGATTACACGGAGTTATGGTGATGGCAATTGCCACAAACAATGCTCTGAAAATAAGGCACAGCTCTACCTCTCCCCTTATCAAGCCCATGAAAAGATTTCAAGTACTAAGTGTTTGAAGTACACGCTATGAACAGGATATTGCTATCACATTCAACTACTAAAGGTGAAGATCAAGGGTCCCCCAATTTTTCGATGATTGGGAAGTCTCATAAAGTATGAATACTTGTCGCACTTAGCAAGTCTAAAAATAATATTAAAACATGAACATGCCAAAAGTAACTTTTTTCTGCAGCAAGAAAAAGAGCTAAATTTGATAGTAAGCTCCGATGTTTTCATGTTCTATCACTGATATAGTGGCCTAGTATACCTATTCTCATGTGATCTCAATTTCTTGCAATTATGCACTGCAAGATAGTCCAGTCGCTTCATGTTCCTTGATTTATATGGTTTCCTCCAAAATAATTAATTTGCAGTTGAGATTTACAGTCACACAAAGCCTCAACTTCATTTGAGGTCTCGTGTGACTTGATTAACTCAACTTCACGACCCTCGATTCTCCTAACTTCTATCTTAATTCTCCATCACTGCTACAAACTGTAACTCTGCACCAGCCACGGTTGATTCGATTGACTGATATGGGGGGGTTTAATGTTCCAAATCTACCATTTGATTATGAAAGACACTGTAGTGGAGGAGTGCGGAAATTTCGACCACCTGGGGTTCTTTAACGTGCGCTCAAATCCGAGCACACGGGCCTACAGCCCTTTCGCCTCCATCGAAAATGCAGCCGCTGCAGCCGGGATTCGATCCCGCAACCAGCTTGTCAGGGTAATCTAGTGGTTAGAGTGCACTGTAACTCTGCACCTGCCAGGGTGATCTAGTGGTTATGGTGGTCGACTGCTAACCCAAAGCGCACGGGCTCGAATCCCAGCTGTGGCAGACATGTTTTCGAAGGAGATGAGAATGGTTGAGGGATTGAGGTGAACAATAAGGAGCCCCAGGTGGTCGAAATTTCCAGCGCTCTCCGCTACCAGGTCTCTCACAATCATATCCCAGTTTATACACATTGAACGGCCAATTATTAAACTGTAACTCAGGTTATATATACCAAAACTACAGTATTGCAAAGATAGTCGCAAGCTCCGACTCGTCCACCATGAACACAATGTCAAAACACAAGGCATAAAACACTGATGTACACTGTCGCCCTTTATGAAAGGGAACAAGCGAACACGTGGCCGGCGTTATGCCGCGGCTTCCTACAGCCCTTTCAATTGACAGGTGAAGAAAGCACGTTCGCTTTTGGCGTCATCTATTGCCAAGCAAGATATCAAGTCGTGGTCGGTAGACAAGCGCTGCTGGATTATGTTACCTCCCTTCGCCCGTGGTGAGCGATATCGGGCGATTACTGCAGCTTGCGGCGTGGTCGCGCACAACGTTTGATATTGGATATGTTGGCAGTGGACTACGCTAGCCGTGAGCAGAGAAGGAGTGCAATCTAGCAGCGCTTATCTACCCGCCATGACTCATTATTTATTTGGCAACAGATGATGCTGAAAGCGAACGTGTTTTCTTTTGCTGTCGTTTGATGGTGCTGTAGGCAGCCACCGCAAAGTGCAGGCCACGCATTCGCGTGTTCCATTTCATAAAGGACAAAAGTGTAGTTGAACAGTGCAACATTGGTCCTTATCAAGCCCCACACTAAGTACGGCTGCCTCTTTGTCAGGCACATAGCCAGAACATTTCTCAGAAAGGGCACCTCGATTTCTGATGGACACGCCCACAGAATGGGTCCTTCATCACTTTGTATGCTATGGCGAAAAAAATCTTGGAGGGGAGACAAGGCAAAGGCTCGGTGTGCCACCCCCTGGCTATGCCACTGCTCTTTATGCGTTTCCTAAATTTAGAACTATGTCTATATTGTCGTAGTCTTCGCTGTGTTATATTGACAATATGGTTACGGGGATGTTGGAAGGATGAGCAGGATGCGTGCATATATTCTACACAGTTATAGAGTCAAATAGTCAATATTACAGACCAACACAACTGCGCACCAGCCAGCTTGTCCCATATGTTCTGCTTCCTTCAGTGGAGGTCTCGACACAACAAGAAGATGAAGGAGGTCATAGACATAGGTCTGCGAACTAACTCAGACTCAGATCAAGCCGCGAGTCTGAGTGAGTCCAGATGAGTAATATTTTGGCGAGCTTGAGTTCGAGTTGGACTGGTTGAAGAAGATTGACGCGAGTGTGAGTACGGCTCAGAAAACTTTTGGCGAGTCGGAATCCGAGAGAGCTTTAAGCATAGGGTTACCACCATTTCTCGGACAAAAACAGGCCCTTCTAAGAGGGGGGGTGGGGTTGAGCTGCCAGGAGATTAAATTAGTGTTAGACCAGACAGGCGGCAAGCCTACCTCAGCGCAAAATATCATTCATCAGTGAGTGGGAGTAAGCTCCACCATTTCTGTCGAGCTATGGTTATAATGGGGGAGGACAGAATTATTTTTGACAACTTCCGAGTCCTGCAGCATTACCTTAGTTCAAGAACATGGCTGTTTATGCATTTTGCTCTCATCAAAATATAGCCGCCATGGCTGGGAACCAAGTCCGTGTCCTCAATTTTAGCTACACTAGGCCATAGCTGCTATCACATTGGGCCTTTCGAAGCGTTTAATCTAAAAATTATTTACCTCAACTTGGAACAGACATTTGGTAAGTCATGATACAAGAAACGTCCATGAAATCAATGCAAGACAAAGCTAAGAAGGCCGCAGGACAAATGTATAACTATCAACTGAAGGTTTAATGGATGAAAAATGTCTGTAAGCAACAATACTGTCTTCCTTTGTCGTCAATTAGCTGTGGCTGCTTCATGCAAAGGAATAATGAGGGAAGGGTCAAGGGGAGTGCAAGAACGATGAGGTTTACGCATGAGTTTACACTCAAACCTGGATTGTCAAGGTTAGAATATGGGCCCACTGTAGAAGAAATTTTAACTAGAAGCACATGTTGTTGGGCTAGTTGGTTCATGTTCGATTAGAAGCTACAGGTGTGGCTATTTCGCACAAAGAAATAACGAGAGAAGGGTCAAGGGGTTACATTTCGTCAAGAGTACCCCTTTATCCTTCCCTCGTATTTCTTTGCGCAAAATAGCGACAACTGTGGTTTTCAGTTGAACATGAACGGTCTGGCCCAACATGTCCTTCTAGATTTTTTTGTATAGTATCACGTTCATTTGCCTTGCCACATTACATCAACTGGTGAGAAATTTTTAAGCAGCTCATGTCGATGGAGTCAATACCTTGACAAAAGGTCCTGTCTTTATCAGTCGGTGCCCAGATGAAGAGAAGCCCACTTGTCGAAACATTGACTGCTTGATAATTTCTCATCTCTTGAAGTCTCCCTCTTACACTGACTCGTTCACATTAATCAAGCAATTATATTGGCTGGCCCGCGTAATTGTTAAAGTGTGCTCAATAGCAGAGTGCAACAAAACATGGCAGAAAAGCGTCAACTGTCGAGGTTTCCTCATTGTCACAGGTTCTGCATCTTTCAGGCCATAGAGCAGCTGCTTTACAAGCACTATGAGTGTGTTGCACAATTACGGCCACATCATCGGCTTACTGACATGCTTTGGCCGCAAATAACACACACACAAAGTAAAGAAACACTCAACGACAAGCACAAGCGACTCGTGCTTGTCGTTGAGTGTTTCTTAACCTTGTGTGTGTGTTATTTGCGGCCAAAGCATGTCACTAGGCAAGTACCAACTAGGCCAACAATCAGTATTATATCATACAGCTGCTGCAAAAATGTGCCCATGCAAATTGAGCATGAACAGTCTGATGACTATCATTGCCTAAAACTCAAAGCGTGTTACCGTAGTCACTCGGGCAGATAAGTTGCAAAAGGTAATAATTTTACCTAGCTATTTTATCTCTAGACACTCCGAACCAACACGATGAATTGTTTCAGCAGAGTGCTTACGCACATCGCTTAACGCAAGATGCGCTAGGACACCGCATCAATTCCCAGTGAAGTACTATACTCTCACGGGTAATGGTCGATGCTGATAGGTCTCGCAGACGACACGACACAGATCGTAATTGGGGCTTAGCGTAAAGTGAAACACAGGCACCTTAAAACAGCGCAACGCTAAGCTTGACTAGTTTGGCATTCGCGTTGAGCCGTACTACGAGTACGCCGTTCCACCCTCGTTAGGCTGGAAAACGTTTGGGCCTACCGACGCTTATCACTCAGTTAAGCGACGTATGTAATTAAGCACGCAGTGAAGCACACAAGACTCAAGAAATAAGGAATATAAAGAAAACATTTATGGGAATATAATGAGTGAACAGAATGAACGCGGGCTGTACATGATGGAGGCCATCTTCGGTGTGGTTATGTGGCCAACACTCAGTCCTTCATCTCGCCGTCTTCCTCTTCTTCCTCGACGCCCCTGACGTAGAGGACGTTGTTGCACCTCACCAGCACCTCGCCCAGGTTGCCGGTGCAGTTGCCGTCGATGTACTCCTCGGTGTTGGCCAGCTGCAGGTTCATGTAGCCGTCCACGGAGACCAGGTAGCCCTTGTACTCCATGCCCCACTTGAGCTTCACCATGACGGGCTTGCCGGTCAGGCTGTTCAGGAACGGCTTCGGATTGAGCGGTAACGATGCCATCGCACAGGCGAGTTATCCGACAAGCAATTTGACAACGTAGTGCACACGCACAAAGAACGCCGGTACAACGCACGTCGAACGAAATGCCGGGTTGGTGCTGGCTGTGGCTGGCTCGACGTGTGGATTTACCCTGGCTTTACTTTGAAATGCCGTGGATGACTAAACAAGCTTCAAAAAGTTTGCAAATAAAATACTACATTAATTTTTACGTTTTTATACGCAAAAATAATTTATTTGTGTTAGAAGAATAAGCTTTTTCAAGTTTTGTTTTACGTTAACAATGCTAGCGTTGTAAACTTATTGAGTTGGTGCTGCCATCTAACCTTTGTAATAAAGACTTACTTACAATGGCGCGATTTACAAAGTTTGTTCACAAAAATTTTGGCGTCAAACGAAAAACACTTCGTTCAACTCAGTTCCAGCTTTTCAAAAATAGCTCAAAGCAAGGTGTAAAAACAGTACTTTTTCTTTCATTTTGTCTTCAGTTTCGTTCCTCCAAAAAAGGTTCCGTTCCAGAATGCCGTTTCCATTTCGGACAAAAAAAAAAAAAGTTCCGCAAAGGCTTGTAACGGTTTTTACGTGCACACTGAAACTTAGAAATTCAAGCGATAATGAAAAAATAGCGTTTATTGATAAAACGTTACCGATAAAACTACATTTTTCGCATGATTGAATAGATCATTCTAATATGAGGCCGAATGTTACGCGTCATGGGAGCAGGCATAATTTCAGAAACAGCACTCCATCGAGTATGCTCTCTGATATGCGACACCGCTGTTCTGATAAACATGATTTCGCCGAGACTGCCCTTTTTTACACACGTCCCAATAACACCGTATTATTACTAGAGACGCCGTAGCGGAGGACTTTGGAAATTTCGACCACCTGGAGTTTTTTACGTACAGTGTACAGTCGGCCAAAGCTTTAGCTATTGTGCGGAGCGGACAATTTTTTGTCTTTCAGCGCCAGATTATGGAACGAAGTTACAAAAAATTGGTTCGCGAACATACACTTGTCGAAATTTTTTTTTTAACCTTAGCGGGTCTCTGAAACGGTTTTTTTTTTTTTCAAATTCCATTTTTTTTTATTAGACCACTACTGGAGCGAATCATTGGCACCAGAGTTCAATCGAAACACCCATTATTAACGGACCTACGAGTACTAAGAAGAGTACCCTCCTCCTCCGCTCCGCTTTTCACACTCAACTGCCCTCAACTCTTCCTTCGAGCGCTCGGGACTAAGCTCCGCCTTCCCGGCGTCTGTGTCACGATGTGGCGTGAGACCACATACACGTAAATCTCCCCACCGATCCGATACCAGCAGTGTGTGCTGCGCGTTCCACTGCCAATCAGATCAGCTGGAAACGATGACGTGAACAAGGCAGAGCGTGTCGCTTCATGTATAGGCGGCTGAAAACGCGTTTGGCCGAGTCGCGGCGATCTGCAGCGCAGGGGGTGATTCGCAACTTCAAAGCGTTGTAATAAATTACACAGGGAGCTCAAATCAGTCTCTAAATCACCCTTTGGACTTGGTCTACCGGCCCAATGTGTTTGTAAAAATCGTCAAAACTATTTCATGGTCCCTTTAATTCAGTCGTGTGGCAAAGATAGCTTATGATTTCACCCACTGTACACGTGCCTCAAGCATCCTTGCCACAAACGGATTAGTGGCTGCCACGGCCGGAATTTGATCTCTCGACTTGCGGGCCAGCAGTCGACCATCACAACCACTATACCACCATGTCGGGTCTCGCTAGCAGATTCCAGTAGCCCCTCATGTATGAAATGAATTAGGAGTTAGGATGAAAGGGAATGTACTCTGGTCTAAGCAAGCTGGTCTCTAAGAACGGGCCCGTTAATTCGCTCTTTTTTTTTTTCGTGTGGCCCTCTGCTGTTCTGTAAGTATTTTGGTTGGGGCCAGTATAGTCCGTGTGAACCGGTGTCGCCAGAACAAACACTTCCAAGATTAAAAGACATTTCGCGACTTTCCCGCTTAGGCGTTGGCGCATGTGCCGTGGCATCGGGAAATAGACGGGTTACGCGCCATTCTATCTCGAACATATCAAATGCCGTATTACAACAACCAGCCTACGTGCATCGGCAGGAAGGTGGCGCTGAAGCAATATTCGCTCGTTGCGTCAGATGAAGCGCAAGGCACTGTACAGCCGGTACAGCCACCGGAGCAAAGAGAATGTTTGTGTGTGACTGAGACCCCCTAGCATAGAGATATGATATGACTGAGTGAGGTGCACGCAGAGGGAGTTTTGTGCGGCTCAAGCTTCCGGCGGGGCGACGTAAATCATGGATGTGCTCGTGGCGGTCGTTCTGTTGGCTTCTGTTGTTCACAAGGGCTCCTGTGAAGGTCAGTGATAATGATTCATTTCCATAAACTTTTCGACACGTTTTAAGCTTCAGTGTGACGATAAATAGGGTTATCGAATTCATGTGATAATGCCCCCCCCCCCCTCACTCTAAAAAATTGACACTCGTTATAACTGAGTAAAGTATTAGTACAAGGAAAGACAAACTTACGGATAGGATGGATGAAGTGCGGAAGTCCTTCAGCGTTTTCCCGCTTTTTCGCTTCCTCTGTCCCATGCGCTGTTCCAGATTTTGCTTCAAATACTTGTCAAGACTTGGGGTTAAAGAAACCACGGCTGTGATTATCGTTTTTAACTCGAGCTTCTGTGGCCCTTTTACAAAGGAAACGACGTGGCCTTTCACTACGCTTCTTACGATAGAGGACCGAGGGGTTAGCATTCACAAGAGTTGCTAAAATGATCGGTGAATATTTGCAGTTGTATTGGTTCGAACAAACAAGGAAGCACGCTGGAGCTACTGTATCACCGGCTAACATGTAGAGCTAACAGAACACGCTCTCGTAAATCGCCTTACGAAAAAAAAAATTGCAGATCCGACGCCCCTTGGAGATCGGCGTTATGCGAAACATGCGAAGGAAAGTTGACTGCTAAAAAGAGAGTGTTAGAGCAAGTTGACAATGTTTAACGAATTCGACTTCTGTGCATATGACGTCCTCCTGTTATCTGCCTGTACTTGGTGTTTCGACCTTTCGTGGCACATTTTCTTTTTTTTTTCCTTTGCTAGTGCTTCGCTTTCACTCATGGCGTACAACCGATGTAACGCGCTTTCGTGCCGCAGCCGACAGGGCCGCGCAGGGCAGCGCAACAGCATCGGCGCGCAATTACCCTCCCCGTTAGTCCCTTGATTAACGGGCGTTTAAGCACAACACGCACGTCCGCGCATTTGCTCCGCAACTGTTGATCCGTTGGTTAAACGGCTGCAGTTTTCCGAACATTGACCAATTTCGGCTTAAAATAGGGACGCTGAAGATACCAGGCAAACGTTGTAACGATCTGATACCAGCCGATTAAGCCATTATCATATAGGCCTTCCGGATCTCTGACGGTCCAATTTAAGCGCACTAAGATCTTGCCAGGTTTAAATCGAAAGTGTGTCGCAGTGCGCAACAGCATTCACAGAGGCTGTAGGGTGTACGCACACAAGTCCGGCGCATGATTTTTATATGCCTATGTTGGCTTTTGTTCTGAAGAAATAAATAGTTGGAAGTCGGCGCGTCTTTTCGGTCTGCGGCTGCGTAAAGTGTTTTATTAATTTTAAGGTCGTATAAAGCAAAAACAGGGCACACTTCACGAAGACACGCAAGGAACATGACCCATAGGCTCTAACAAATGAAATTACAGCTCACACACTGCGGTCATGTTACAGCAGGTGTAAAAAAAAAGACCAACGAAATCAGCAAGGCTTGATAATACATGTTTCAAGCAGGGAGCAAGACGCAGCCACGGTTCGCAATGTTTCCATGGGCAGTGCACACAAGCCTTCAGTATAGCTTGGACCCGTTCCTTGTAGATCCCACTGGTGAACGAGCTTAGGAACGCCATATGAAAGAGATCCCAGGTTTTTTGCATAGATTCTCGGTCATCAAACACATCCTCGAGGCGTCTTCTGAGTAGCAGTAGACGTGATGCAGTTTTTCGTTGGAGTCCCATTCGTTGAAGATGGTGACTCAGTCGTACATCTCCAACCAGCTTTCTGGGTCTTCAGTCGATGATCTACGAAAAGATGGCAGCTGCCTGAGTTACTGCCTCACGTGTGTGACACATAGGCGGTCGTCGTCGCTGTTGTGCTAACCGCATGGTTTTGTGGGCACTCGGATTGGAGGGTGCATTGCAAGCATTGTAGCCTGCAGCTAGCTCGCTGTCGCGCGAGAGTTTCGGTGTATTCTTCTCGCTGTGGACTCAGTTCCGGTCTTCAAGTGGGCTTCTGGAACATCAAGAAATCAGCACCTCCACCAGGCGTCACGTGGTCATCAGTTGTGACGTTGAAGAAGGCCGCAGTCGGTGGTTTAAAGACTAAATATTTAGTGCGAAGCCATTAGTCGCTCTTTCCCGCATTCAGTGGCGTCGCCATCGCTATTGCCGTCCTTGTTGGTGACGTAACCAAGAGCCATAAAAAATTACCGAGAAAAAAGTGAGGATCAGATGAATTTCAACCCTGGCCTTCCGCGTGGCTGTTGAGAGTTCTACAAGAGAGCCACGTAGGCTTTCTTTCTTTTTTTATTTCCAATTGTCTGTCACACAGGAGTACAAAAGAAATATATTACAATGTACAACAAAAATGCACAACAAAAATGGCATCCTAACCTGGCGGAAAGGGGCAACCACTACTGAGCAATGGTGACATCTTCATTTCTTTTGTATCTTCACAAAAAAAAACACTCGTCTCACTCGATGACGAACACCATCTTCTACAACGATGGCACGCGGAAAAGACATAGACAAGCGTGCTACTTTTATTTTCGCTTCCTTGAGATAATGGGAGCTGCGATACTCGACGTGCGGGAATGGCGCACGAAGCGATTTGCCATCCACGGCTCGCTCAATCTTTGGAACCGCTTACTTTGTTAGTAAGCCGAGACTTTTACCGAGTATAGGGAAAATGAAAAGAGGCAAGCACAGGAAGCCATCGCTATGGCTTCTTCTGGCTTTTATACCATGTCTTTTATGGCTTTTATACCATGTCTGCGATTCTTTTCTTTTTAGAGAAATACGTTTTAGAAATGCTATACTCACAAAATAACAAGTGCATTGGACATATTCAAACTATCGCACTCACTGCATCGCGTTACAAGCAAAAATACTTCACTTGATCTACGAGCTCGTGATATGACCATTCTTGCCGCTTGAACACTTCCTTGTATTAGCCTCTTACAAAACGTATATGCAGTCATGCGTTTATGGCTATGTGGTAGTTCTTGTTTATAGCGGCGTATATATTTTTACCATTTAAATCACCACCGCTTTAAGATATCTTTTCTAAGCGTCATATTTCAATGCCTTTGCAGCATCTACTTCACACGACATGTCTACCTTAACGTATGAGTCTACGAGTGCTCCCGTCACTGAAAAATCTGTGGACCTGAGATCTGTACCATGGCAAGTTGCGTGGCCTGTACCTTGGCTCTACCCCCATAGCATGCAATGCGCCGTGCCTTGTGCCCAAGAGTCACCATGCTATATGGCTATGCAATCCATGCAGCACACTCAAAAACCGTGGCTGGTCCCTTGGCCGGAACAATCAACCGATCCACGGCTCATGCCGTGGTATCCCACGTATCCCTTGTACCACCCCGGTGAATGGTCTCCGTCGTCTCCGAACACTACAAAGGCAAATCTCTCCCATTATTCGCCACAGAAATCTTTATGGTTTCCTCCCGCCCATCCGGTCCAGCCTTCACACGAGCGCCTCAATTCCTCGCCCATGCCGTGGCCACAGCCACAGCTGCAGTCATGGTCCTTCCCTCAGTCTGTGCCTAATCCTGAGTTATGGCTGGCTTCGCAGTACAGCCCCTTTCGTGAACCTTCGCAAAACCCTTGGTCGAAGCCGTACCCTGGGCCAGGGCAGGGTTATTGGTTGAAGCCACATCCCGAGAATTCGCAGAGTTCTTGGTCAACGCCATATCCCAATGTGTGGCTGGATCACTGGTCGAAGCACTATCTTAAGCCATGGCAGGGCCCCTGGTCGAAACCAGATTCAGAGCCATGGCGAGACCCCTGGTCGAAGCCGTATGCCTCGTCGGAGCATGGTTTTTGGTTGACACCGCAACCCGAGACATGGCAGAGTTCTTGGTCAAAACCATATCCTGATGCGTGGCAGGACGACTGGCCAAAGCACTATCCCGAGCCGTGGAAGGGCTGGTCCAAGCCTTATCCCGAGCCCGCACAGGGCTCCTGGTTGAAGCCATATCTCGAGCCATGGCAGCGCCCTTGGTCGAAGCCGTATATCGAGCCGTGGCAGCGCCCTTGGTCGAAGCCTGATCCTGAGGTGGGGCAGAACCACTGGTCAAAGCCGTACGTCGAAGGATGGCAGCACCCTTGGTCGAAGCCTAATCCTGAGCCGTGGCAGGGCTCCTGGTTGAAACCAAACCTCGAGCCATGGCAGCGCCCCTGGTCGAAGCCTTATCCCGAGGTGGGGCAGAACCACTGGTCAAAGCCGTATGTCGAAGGATGGCAGCACCCTTGGTCGAAGCCTAATCCTGAGCCGTGGCAGCGCCCATGGTCGAAGCCAAACTATGAGCAGTGGCAGCGCCCCTGGTCGAAGCCGTTTACCGAGGTGGGGCAGAATTACTGGTCGGAGCCGTATTTTGAGAAATGGCAGGACGTCAGGTCGAAGCCGAATCCTGAGCCGTCGCGGGGCTCTTGGTTGAAGCCGTATCCTGAGCCATTGCAGGGCTCCTGGTCGAAGCCGTATCCAGAACTATGGCAGGTCCCTTGGTCGAAGGCGTATCCCGAGCCATGGCAGACGTCGAAGCCCTATCCTGAGCCGTGGCAGGGCTCTTGGTCGAAGCCGTATCACGAGCCGTGGGAGGATCCCTGGTCAAGGCGGGATCCCGGACCTTGGCGGAGCCCGTGGTTAAAGCAGTATCATGGGCCATGTCTGATCCCTCAGTCGCATCCGCATCTCGAACCATGGCAGATCCCCTGCTCGAAGCCATATCTCGAGCCCTTGCAGAACCCTGACATGAAGTCGTATTTTGAGTCGTGGCATAGTCCCTCGACCACTCTGCATCCCGAGTCATGGCCAAGTGCATCAAATAGTTGGTCCGGGGCATATTACGAGTCCACTACATGGTTGAAGCCACCTTCAGAATCTTTGCCAAATGTTTATTTTCAACCTTCTAAGGGACATCGACCAGCTTACAATCCATGGCCCACTTTTTCACGTCATGCGCCATCCCAGCCACAATCGCAGCAGTGGCATGTGGCTCCAGACAGCCTTTCACCGCAGCCATGGCTGGTACACTTGCCTCAACCACCAACGCAGCCCGAGCTATTACCATTGTTCGAGCGGCCATCAGAACAATGTTCCGGATTTCCCTGTCCACCTCGATGGTATCAGCAAGTTCCCGGCCCCGCTGTTCCGAAGCTTGAGCTTTCACCCGACTCGAAAGTTCGCATTTACGGAGGTGAGCACAATGAGCATAATCTGTACGGTATACACTATCACAGAACTCGAAGTTACGTTAGAGAAATTAAATACAGACGATGCAATGTGGACAAAATCATCAGCACAAACTCACACCATTTACTGTCTTTTTTTCTATTAAATGGGCCCAGTAGCAATTTTAAATGACATTGCATTAAAAAGATCCTTTCGCGGAAATCTTGGTGTCAGCGTCGTTGGTTTGGTGAGTGGAAGATCAACGTTGTCCGTGAGCGAAAATTTGGGATAGATGAAAATAAATAAGTATAAAGAAAGGACATATGCCAGTCATTCTGGGAGTCGATGTCATGCGAAGCAGTAGGTGAGCAGTGGCTTATACCACCTCCTTTTTATTCAATTGAGTGAAGCGTTGCGACATTCACGGACTTCTTTGTGCATTTGGAGTAGTCATGGGTATACCAAGGGCCGGCGCACAGCTAGAAATTTTTTGGTGCGATGGGGGGAGGGGGGGAGCACTTACTGATAACCTTGGCTATATGACGAAAGCACCCATATTGAGAAAAGTGTATACTTGTGGAAGCAATGATTTGTTGCGGTTTGGGAAGGTTCCTAGATCTCCCCTGGCCACGGTACTGATCGCGGGATTACCAGGCATGTCGAGTACACTGAAGCCCTAAGGGACTATAGTGCGATGTAACAGTGGTACTTATACTACAGCTCAGATATCCTTTTTTTTTCTAAATGAACTGCACGCTATTGTGCGATGGCGTGCATATCAAAAGAAGCCGTTTTGGCTTGTTCCTCCGGGTTGAGCAGGCTATGGTGAATCGTTAACGATTCACCATAGCCTGCGGAGCCAGAGGAGTAGCCCCGCCGTGGTTGTCTAGCGGCTAAGGTACTCGGCTGCTGAACCACAGGTCGTGGGGGCCGATCTCAGCTGCGGCGGCTGTATTTTCGATGGAGGCGAAGAACTGTAGGCTCGTGTGCTCAGATTTAGGTGCACGTTGAAGAACCCAAAGTTGTCCTAAATTCCGGAGCCCTCCACTATATGGCATCTCTCATAATCATATAGTGGTTTTGGGACGTTAAACTTCACATATCTGAGTCAGAGGAGTAAGGGCCATTTATAAAAGGAGATGGCGAACTCTGCAAGTTGCAACCACAATAGACGCTGTCGTGATATGCCGTCATTATAGAGTGTTCTTCGTTAGCCCGTTCAAGAATTGGTGTAGCCATGAGGGAGAATACTCGGCTGCCATGCAGTATGCCCGGGTTTGATTCTGGCTCTAATCTTCATTTTTAATCTTGGCTTACCTCCAATTTTTCCCTCACCAACTACGCTGCCGACAACTGCTCAGCACTCTCTGCGCCAAGCGTCATAGCGCAATTGTGTAAATATTTTTGAAAGTCTGTTATCGTTCATCCTGGGTTGAACGATAACAGAGTTGAGAAGTCTTTTATCCTGGGAAGTCATCTCTTAGTTAATTTGTTCTGACGTTCTTGACAACGATAAAAAGGGGGCTTCGTTTTCATTAAGGTTTCGTTTTCAATCAGCGCCTACTTCGTGTCTTCCCCGTGTCTAGTTTTCCACACGCTAAGCCTCACGATGAGTCTGTACCAGCTCTCTCTGCACACCACTTTACTTCAGTTCAAGCCAATTGGGGCCCAATCTTGGTCATGTTCAATGAAGCGCCGTTGGCCCCGTAAAATCGCCGCCTTGGCAATTGATTGTTCTTACTCGGCGTTGGTGGAACAAATCGTAGTGAGAATGGTGCAAGATAGTTGGTACTTTATTTTATATTCATCTAGCAATTTCTAAACAATGGCTAACACTAATATTGGTCCCTCAAACGGCTCTAGAGTTAACGTTAGTTGACTTACCGCGACCTCACTTGAGGCATTCAGCATTTTCCTGTGGTGTGTGTTACATTTGCAGGGATGGATCTGCCGAAGAACGCTGCCAAGAACCACATGACCTCCCACTACTTCCGCATTACCCCGTAGAAGAACCCGATAGAGACGCGATTTCGCCTCACAGCACGATTCGTGCCCTGGCTTTCTTTCAGTGTGTCAGCGGCATAAAGCCGGTGATAGAAATGACAACAATAAACTGCTGGTCAAACCGCGCGATGACCTCTGTTTTTCATTTTGACTACAGCGCTGAAGCAGCTTCTTGCAAGTGAAACCTGCCGCGTTTATCAACGGGGCGCTCACATCCGCACGTTACTGTGCGTCGCTGTATTGTGTGGTCACGTGTAACCGAGAGCGGTTCTGGTTCTTGTGTGTTTTCACTGAAAAAAATAAACAGTTCTAAAGTAAGTAACTTTGGCTGCTTGACATTAAAGCTATTCTCTCAAGGTTATATTGGTTTTATCTTAGTCGACGGAACGTTGCCTAATTACCGGTGGCTGTAGTGTTACCATCCTAATATTCTTTTTATGCCTGTTAATGCTTTCTCCGAGAACATATCAAGAGGCATTATTACGAAATACATTTCCTTATCTGAAAGGATATTCATTGGCCGGCTGTGTTTACAATAAGACCTCTCGGGTCCAGTAGTAGAGAGAGAGAGGGAGAAGCTGACCGCGATCGCCCTGCTCCCCTCGACCAAGCCATTTATTACACTCCAAAAAAAAGAGAGAGTATGCGTGACTCTTTTCGGAGAGTTCTGACAGGCCACGTATACAACTCCTTTTAGAGAGTCATGGCGACTCTCTTGGTAGGTCACAGCTGGCGTGGTCTAGCAGAGTGTCCGGAACCCCATTAGGAAGGCTTGACTCTTATGGGAATGATCACACAACCACTTCTGGCGGAGTCAGACGACTCCAGCCGGTGACGGTATACGTCCGTCAAATGACACCCACCGAAGCGCCAATCGACCCTACGGCCATTTTAAGCTACTCAATTGACCCATGCTCTACTTTTGCGCGACTACTTTTGGACATAGCGAAGTATTCCGTTCAAGTTACTCTAGTAATATTTGCCAGTGTGTTGAACGCCCGTAAAAGAAAAAAAAGATCAATTTTAGCATTATTTTGATAAAAGTCGTCAAAACAACACAAATTCTAGCAGAGTAAGATAAAAAACACAAAGAGGTCCTCTGTAGTTCCCAATGAATCAGTATAGGTATTCTTCATTTACATGCTTGTATCAGTATATGTATTCATCACTTAGGTTCTGGTATGAGGGTAGCCAACCAAAATATGTGACTGTGATGTGCATGGTGTCATGTCGTACATGACACCATCATGTCGACTGCAGATATCGGCATAATGTTTCCAAATTAATTTTTTCCTTATGATTATGAACAAAGTCGTGATGGCTGGAGAAATCAAACGCATGAATTGTCATGTTGCTATTCTTTTTCAGCGTGAGCAGCCATGAAAAATGCTACCCGAAAAGAAGAACGTGATATCACGATGAGAGAACGGAATCGCAGTAGGAGTTCGCGGAACCTACACAATAAGTAATTTACACAGACATAATGAAGGCTCACAACCAAACAAATGCAGCCAGGACTGGTAAGGGACGATGTTTTTTTATATTTATCGCGTAAAACACAACTTTGAAATAGCTTTCGTAAAATTGTATGTCCCTTGGTGACGAACTTGCAGTGAAAACTGATGTGAGCCTTTTTTTTTAACAAACGCAATTAGTCGAGGCTCTTGTGCCCATTGGTGCCACTTGCCTCTCTCTCTCTTTTTTTACATCGTCTTGTCCAAGCAGAGGAAATCTAAGACCGACTGCCACGTTGACAGGGCCAATGCCTTTGTTGATTTTCCGATCATTATGGTGGTGAGGCGCCAGACAATAGCGACGTCTTCGTTTTCCTGTCTGTGGCCGTCAACTTGAGTGTATGAAGAGGCTGGAGAGGTTATCCAGGATCCCGGCAATAACCAACACACAAACACTCAGAGATTGAAACAAGCATTTTGTTTCAAATTATCGCAGCGAAGACGAATTTCGACAAAAAAGATATTGACGGACCCTTAAGTTTCAACTTTGACAGTTGAATTCTTCAGTCAGCGAGGCTGTGCATTCGGGAGCTTCAGTCACACGCCAAGACCCCAAATGAACGCCGCACACGGGTAAAAGAACAAATATCAGGCAGTTCCGCCTCAAAGGGAAGCTGTGGCGCATTGATTCACCTGTATGCGAAGTCGTTATTTGCGTATATAGCGAAGGTGCTTCGGCCGTTTCTATTTATTTGTCTAAATGTCTAAGCGCCTACGACACTGTGCCCTCGTGGCCGCCTCCTCTATTTTGAATGCACTAAAATTACCGCGGGAGGACAGTGGTGTAGCGCTACCTCGGATAATGGGGGATCACACGAATGACGTGGCATGCTCGTCGTTTGTCATGGAGTCATTTGACTTGGGCACGTGTGGCCCATACCGCGTACCAAAAACCAGGTGTATGAGCCAGTGTTTCACAGTCTACATCGACCCAGGAACGGCGAGAATAGGAATCAGAAAATTCTAACATCGAAGTGTGCAAGAAACTAAGGTCGCAGAAAGTCCGGAGTCGCATTTGGCGCTGTTGGTGAGCAAAAAACCATAACTGACGCGAAAGAGAAAAAAAAAAACTTGCAAAACGTTAAAGCTTCGCCTTCAAGAGTATACAATGCAATAGCCTGAGCGGGCCCCTTGAGCCTTCGTTCGCACGTGTAACGAGTGCATTTTCAGACTAACTTATGGATTATTCATATTCGATATAACCCCCCCCCCCATACCATAAATATTTGAGAGGTGATGGCAAGGCCATATTTGATGAACCTAGCCGTAAGCCACAACTACTAGATGCAAGTCACACTTTGCATCAGCTTTCTACCATTGCCACTGAAGGAAAGTGCCCAAAAAATGGTTTTCGCGTGCTTCTTTAGGAATTCAAGCGCGCCACTTGCACGATCACTACGTGTACTGAGAGCCCCGTAAGTGTCATAAATACATATCGTATAGGAAGTAATATCTCGACAGTATCGAGTCAAACTGAAGGCGAATATAAGTCGATGTAGTGAAGTATATATCACCGAGAAGCTATAGATACTAGAAGAAAAAATGCGCAGACATGTCCCGGCATACCTCCCTTCTTTAAGCACGGAGCACGAACCACAAGAAACACGAAATCGGGTAGAGATGATTAGCATGCACTTTCGTTTAGATGTAAGTTTCCAATGCCGCGTAAAGCAAGTGACGTCATGCACACGCGCACGTCATAATACTTGTGATACAGCACGGAGATGAGGCAGGCTTTTCATTTCATTTTTTTTCAAAAACAACTGAATGGTATGCACAGGTACATAGTGCGTACCGAACCAGCCTGCTCTGGGTAACAATAACGTGCCACGCCAAGCCGTATTGCGTTACCGGAACAGATCATGGAGGCAATTAGTATACGCATATATAATGTGCACGAATAGCCGCCAGAGGGCCACAGAGCAGACGAGATGGCACAAAAGCATGCGTAAGGAAATCAGTGTTTATTAGGTGAACAAGAACAAGGAACAGTCTTGACGGCCGCCACGCACTGCCCGGTGTTGAACAACCTCTTCAAGAAACCATTCCGTATAGTTGAGCCATGGCCAACAAAGAAAACTTCAGTGAGTACAAAGTCCACATTTGCAATATTCGCATATCTGGTACACACGAAAATTCTGCATGCATTTAACGGCGCCCATTCAATGCATGGCATGTTTCGCTGCGGATGCAAGCGAGGCTTCTGGAAGGAGGTGCATCCATGGCGAGAAATTGGCCAGCGTTTGTTACCGGAAAAACGAGAAAGAACAGAGTTATCGGCATTAATTGCAGAGTGCGTCGGTATAGGAATGGTTTTCATTATAACTTTCTGTTTGCATGCGTTACTAAAGGGATGGTTATAGACGCACTGCTCTTTCGTAGTTCTGATAATCTTTCCAGTGTCCGTCGATTGCCCGTGCCACTGGGGGCTTACAACATGACTGTGTTCAGGCTGACCAAACAGTTCAGAGGCTTTGATATATTAGAGAGGTACAAGCAGTGTTATGAAAGAAGTTGCTAGTGCATTGTCGGCGATAACGTCATGTTTCATTACTGGTCCTCCTGTGTACCCTTCCCAGCCCGTGGCGTTGCCGCGCGTGTCATGGTTCGCGCTATTATACGCCGCTCTAAAGGCCCCCAGAAATCCCGTGGAGTTAACGCACAGACGTTTCGTTCCGGTTAGACGTACATCGCGTGCGAAATTCTATGGTCATTTACAACAGGAACTAAACGTAAGACCCCCATTGCAACATGATTGCCATTCATCTGTGCAGGATGTATACGTGGTGGATTGTTTGCGCCTTAGTTGTCAGTGCTTTTTTTTTTTTTTGCGGCTGATGTACGTAAATTGTATACCTTCAGTAGGGCAGGGATGGAAGTGGGCAGCGCTTCTCTTTATCTTTAGGTTGAAACCGACGAGAACCATGGTAGCGCGTGCCAGGCTGCATCGCTGCGCCTCCTGGTGGTCTTACGGCTCACTTCAAGAGTGGCTGTATAAACCTTTTCACTCAAGGCTCCCTGGGCGCCGCCATTGTCCTCTCTGGGCTGTTGTTGGTGCACGTGACCAGCCAAAAATTGCACTGCCAAGGCTGTGACATTGGCTTTTATACTGTTGTGCAACAGCCCAGAAAGGAGGAAATCCTCCTCTCTGCAAATAAGGTCCACACAGCACACGGGCGTCCTTTTTTCGCCCTCCGCACTTTTCGTTCGATAGCTTCACACGTGTGCGCCCCGAAACGGGGTCGAAGCGCACGTTATCTCTTCAGCAATCACCGTGGCAATCGCCTTCGACAATCACCCGAGCGACAAGGTATCGTGACGGAAAGGCCTCGTTTCTACAACTGAAAAGTTTTCATCACGATGTCATCGCATGGCACTTACACCACGATTAAAGATCTGGAGCCTTACCTCCGTATTCACAAACGCTCCTCGTCTCGAATTTCGTCCTTCACTTGACTGAGTCGAGCACTGCGCCACTGCTCGACTTAAACTGACACTGCGCTTCTTAAGAATCGCCGCAGATTATTGCCGATATGCAGTGACTTGGTCTGCCAAGAGACGGCACTCGCATCGACTTTTTCCAAGTTAAGGGGAAGCGTTGAGTGAAGGGACGTTCTGGAATACGGCGGTTACACTCGCTCCCGCGTTCTGGTACGCGTTCTAAATGCTTAGGCGAGCTAACAAGCAGAGCGGAAGACAGAAAGGGACACGGTTCTGCAGTATACAGACTCTCGAAGTTACCTGTGATGCGGACAGGAGTCGCACAGATGCACTTAACTATGCAATCCCTAAGCTTCTGCGATTTCACACGTTACTGTACCACTGCTAACCAGATAATTAACCGGTGGGAACACCCCACCGCGATGCTCTAATGGGCGTGACGCTCGACTATACTGAACCGCAGGTGACAGGATCGGAAACCAGCCACAGTGATCGCATTTTCTATGGAGGCGAAAATGCGTGCTTATATTTAGCTGTTCGTTAACAATCACAGGCGGTCGATCCTTGCGCTTTCCACTACAGTGTCTCTCATAATCTTACGTTGGCTTTGGGACCGTCTAGCCAGATAAGGGAATTTCTAGTGGCAACGGTAGTGCGCCTGCTCAGAATGATCGCGGAGGAGTGGCACGTCCTATACCCATCTCGCGTTCTACTGTAATGTTGACCGAGCAGCACTTCACAGTGCTTCTACCTGGCTTCGATTCCGCGTCACAGCCAAATTGACGTCGCCTTGGCTAGGTGATTTAGTTAGCAAACGTGAAATTACGTTCCTTCCGGCACCGAATCTGGACCCCATGTATGTATATCTTCCTAGTTCTGTACATAAGCAGCGGGATAAACAGTATGGTAAGGAGACTCTGCTCGCTGAAGGCACCGAGATACTTTAAACAGAATAAAGCTGTGTGTCTCAAATGATGTCACGTTAGCCAGTGGCCCTAAGCGCATGAGCACATTAAACCAGCATTGGTCGCAAAACGCACTACGTTGTATTGCTGTTCTCGCCGAAGTTCTTGCGTAAAGTGTACTGGCGGGCTAGTTGGTTGTAGCCAACCGAGCCAAGCTTGGTTAACCTCCCTGCCTTTCCTCTCTATCTCTCTCTCTCTCTCTCTCATCGTCATAGCGTGTTCTTGCATATAGCTTCCTTAGAACACACTTTAGGAGAAGAGCCCTTCAAGATATTTGCTGTGCCACGGTGTGGTCGAAAAAAAAATACACAGTTGGGTATGTACCACAGGGATTGTACAAGCCCAAAACCGAGCAGAAGCAGTTCTGCGAACCACGTGAAGCATTGCTGTAGCGAAAGTGAAGTTAAGTAGAGGAGGCAGACAACGAATAGGAGGGTTAAGCATAGCAAAGCCATGGATAGTAAAGCAAGAATGTTCGAAAGTGAACTGAGGGCAAGGAAGAAGACAAGGAAGGGGAGGGTTCAGCATAGCAAATGTGTGGATAGTAAAGCAAGCGTGTTCGAAAAGAAAGTGAGGTTGATGAGAGTGAGAGTGAAAGAAATGATGAAGGTAGGTGCGCAAGCAAGCATATCCTATCGGAAAAAAAACGAATGGTGGGCATGGTGTAAACCACCACCCACCATTATAGTGGATTAGTGTAGTGGGTGAATGGTGGGAAACACCCACCATGGCGCATGGTGGGTATGGTGGGTGCTGCAGTGCCGGCAACACTTGAGCGCGAAATGACGTCATAATCACCGTGACGAGCTGCCACAAGAAATAAAAAAATTCTATAAAAACAATATAAAAAACACCCGTCCGGTAAAAAAAAAAACAAGGCGCCACGGAGGATCGAACGTGCAACCTGCGTATTCCCATTCGAAGACGCTAACCACTGCACCACACCAACATGACGCTGACTGGGTGTTAAACACTTAGTTGGCATATAAACTTATAGTTCAACTTAAGTTATGTTTGTCGTGTACACAACATAGACAAGATCTACACCTGCTACTAAAAATTGCACATTTATTAAAGACAAGCAACTGCGGCTTGTAACGATTGACACTATGTTAACGGCACTAGTGCTATTTTTTTTACAATTCACAACTTCAAGAAAAAACCCAAGTGGACTGGGGAGCAGCAACAGTTTACCGGCGGGGTCTGCCAAGTTTAATATCCGTTTCGCGCTCGTTCTAAACGGCGACATCTGCTCACGCTTTATGACGCCTCTAGGCTCATTCCATAGATACGCCCGCCTAATTTATTTGATTGAGTATTGGGATGCTTTTCGCGCAATGTAGAGGGCGGTCGCGCCAGCGCAATGCTTTAGCTTTTTCGCTAAAGCAACTTCATAACGGCTTGGCTAAAACGAATGCAGTGTGCCGGAAACATTACGCTATCATATTGGTTCACCAAGCATACGAATTGCCACGTCTGAGTTCTCGTACAAAAGCTAGAGAAGTCCCGGCGAGTGCGACCAGCGGCTGTCGGTGAGAAGACACTTAATTACGTTCTCTGGGAGTGCATTAATCGCGTCGCATCGATGTTAGTTGCTTCTTGAGCGGACACCATACAGAATGAAAAATGCTTCATTTAGGTTAATTGATGCCATGGCTGCGCTGTATTGTCATACTTAATCGTCGAAATCGTGTATTCTGAAACCAGGAAGCACGGATAACACGATTGTACGGGCTCGGACGGTAGGCCTAACTTTGATGGAAATCATGGTGGTAGAACATGCAGTGTACAGATCCCAGCTTGGTACACTATATAAATTGCCCGCCATTATAAGCCCACCCATCATCTGCTTACTGCTTCCCAGCATTATCGCGATGGTGGGCAGAGCTGCTCAGCTTGGTACACCATGTGGCCCACCATAACAAGCAGCACCTATCATCTGCTTAGTGCTTCCCAGCATTATCGCAATGGTGGGAAGAGTTTCTGAACTTGGTACGTCATGTAGCCCACCATAATAAGCACCACCCACCATGTGCTTAGGGCTACCCAGCATTATCGCAATGGTGAGCAGAGTGTTCCATTATTGCCCACTATCTAGCCTCTGCTTTCCACCATCATTTCCACTTTACCCATCATCTGTACACCATACCACCCAGTATGTCCCGGCATAACCACCATATTTTCCACTACGTCCCACCATTGCCATCATAATTTCCACCATGCCCACTATTATTTCCACTACACCCACCATGTTTTCCAGTATCCACCATGGTAATTTTTCCGATAGGGTAGCCTTGTATACTAAAGCAAGACGTGCGAAACGCAAACAAGGGTGATAAAGAATGAAAGAATGAGAACGCCGCCAGCTCCGTAATTTTTTCAGTCTTCACAGCACTACTGCTTAGCTGCCCTAATTTTTTAACATGAAAGTGTTTCGTGCCGAGGTCAAGGAATGCTTCAGGGACGTATTTCCGTCACGGAAATGACGTAAAAAAGTATGCACAATCAGAAGATAAAGAAAAAAACGTGCCATTGCTGGGAGTCGAACCCATGGCCTCCGGGTACACGGCAACAGATGCTGGTACACCTTCCACTTTGACACAGCCACATGCTTTGTAGGCTTAAGAAATACGCCATTTGTATCTACCACTGTTTTCTCACAGTGTTCTCGGTAAAGTGGAGTGATGCGTCATGACCATGGCATCCGCGATTAGTTTACCCGAATGCGTCCTGTTTATTTGTCTTTCTCTCTCTCTCTGGCAGCACTAATTCGAAATACTGACGTCGACATCCACAAGCTTGAAACTGATCTTCTCTTGCTGCGGGCCATGGTTAGCGTCGCGGAAGAAGACGGAGCTCACGACGCCCGATCGCTGTGTCTGCAAGACTACAATTCAAGCTTTAGAGAGCAACTCCTCGAATGTGAGCGATAATTACCAATAATTATGCCCTTTCTCTAATCCTTCTAGAGCTGCCATGGTCTTGTTGTTGTGTTGCTCGACTGAGGACCGGATGGTCGAGGGATAGAAGGACGGGCGCGGCGATTGAGGCGAATAGCTAAAGGGCCGTGTACTGACATTCAAGTGCATGTTACAGAACACCACATAGTCGAAATTTCTCGAACCCTCCACTTCGATGGCTCTTGATTATCATGTCATGGTATACGGATACAACAAGTACCATTATTTTTTAACCACTGATTGATTGATATGTGGGATTTAACGTCCCAAAACCACCATATGATTATGAGAGACGCCGTAGTGGAGGGCTTTGTAAATTTCGACCACCTGGGGTTCTTTAACGTGCACCCAAGTCTAAGCACATGGGCCTACAACATTTCCGCCTCCATCGGAAATGCAGCCGCCGCAGCCGGGATTCGATCCCGCGACCTGCGGGTCAGCAGCCGAGTACCTTAGCCACTAGACCACCGTGGCGGGGTTATTTTGTAACCATGAATACGCTTTATACAGCATTGAGTACACGGCGTTTACCTATTTGTCTAACTTGATTTGTCTATTTAACACTGACCATAGGGCGACTTGATACGGATGCATGAATTTAGAACGGCGCAACAAATCACACGAAAAATTCGGCAGATCCCACGTACCTTGAGAATCGATGTTATGTGAAACATGCGGAGGGAAGGTGACCATGTTGCAATTTTTCTAATGAGTGGCAGGTCATTCAATGGGGCTAAATGTATGTATAAATGTCGCACGCGCAAACATATGTTCAAGAATAGCAGATGTTTATATAACCAGTTAACCGTCGCGCAACGGTGCCAACAGGAACGTGGGTATTATCAACGCGCAGAAGCGTTCAGCTGATATCAAGCGCTTGTGTTTGCGATGATGATAGCCCTGGACACGTCACACGAACATTAGGCTCTATTTAAAAATTAGTTCCGAGGCCTGGCATGGCTCTGTGGTAGAATGCTCTATTGCCACGCCGAATGCTCGGGTTCAATTCCTGCCATCCTGACATTTATTCTTTGTATTCGTCGGGTCAACGCTGTCGATGTCCGATGTCAGGCTTTTCTTAACGCTTACGCGTTAGAATTGTCCATGTCTGTTCTTGTCCTTCCTGGACAGATGAAGTGTCAATCACCTGTGGCATGCATACCAGCGGCACATACCCTCCCGCGAGTATGTGCCACTGTCTGGCGGGGAGTGCTGGACAACGTACGTGACGCGATTGTGACAATGTTTGTTTGTTGACCAGCGCGTCAAATTTGACATAGCATCTTACCCTCTCATACTAATTTTGCTTCACGCCAAGTTGAGAAGGTGATCATGAGAGCACCCAGACGTAAGCTGCTTGATAGATAGATAGATAGATAGATAGATAGATAGATAGATAGATAGATGTAGATAGATAGATAGATAGATGGATGGATACTCATATAGATGCCAAAAAGCTTACAGTACGCAAAAAAAATGCTGCGCATTTAGAATACAAATGTTCACATGGCACTTTTGTTCGGCGTCTGTGTTCTTATGATCATCAGTCTTTTTGTCTGCTTTGTTGCGCCGTTTTACACCCATTCCCATTTAAAGATCTCCTACTTGTGCATCATGAATTGTCATATTATGCGGTATATGCAAATTTTGTGGATTTTGAAACATTATTATTATTATTATTATTATTATTATTATTATTATTATTATTATTATTATTATTATTATTATTATTATTATTATTATTATTATTATTATTATTATTATTATTATTATTATTATTGTTATTATTGTTATTGTTATTGTTATTGTTATTGTTGTTATTATTATTATTATTATTATTATTAATATTATTATTATTATTATTATTATTATTATTATTATTATTATTATTATTATTATTATTATTATTATTATTATTATTATTATTATGGTACATGCACAAAGTAAACTGAGACAATATATTTTACTTTGCTTTGACGCAGTTGACTCGACTTTAATGCGCGGGAAGATTGACGAGGTGCTGTTCAAGGTCGCACAGCTCATGTTCATCTTGAGTCATCGTACAAGGGACAAGGGGCTACCAGACAATCTCACCTTGCTCAGATGGGGCTTTGAAGAAGACATCGCGGACATATTATCGATTGATTAGCACAACCACAAGAAATACACACATACACACAAATAAACTTGCTCTGCCTTTTACAGCTTCGGTTTGGTTTGCTCAAAGCTGACGCCACCTGGCGTCCGCTTAATGCTTTTTCCTGACTGGCGCTTCGCGGTCTCATTCTCAAGAGCTTTTCCTCAGGTTTGGCCTTGGCAAAGTGCCGTTGGGTGGAACTGAAAAGGCACCAGCACCCAAGCCGAATGTGGTCAAAGTGGCCATGCCATTTAATACTATGGCCAAACCTGGCCATATTATGGCCAAATCTAAATAGAACAGGAGTGGCATCAAGAATATACTTTACTGTTGATGAATAAATGAAACCATTTCAAATAAGTAAAGCCAGAAATTAAAAAGTATCAAGTAAATAGCCATGGCGCCAACTGAAAATTTTCATTGCCAAACGGGTCAAAAAGTAGACAATTTGGCACAAGGTAGCTACGATTGTTGAACCTGGTCTTGGTGCACTTTACGCGTACGCAACGGAAAAGCCGGTTGGGTGACCTTTCTATTCCCCCCCCCCCCCACCCCCAAACTTTTGAGCCTTTTTTTCCCAACTAGAAATGTATGTTTGGTGCGTGTGCAGCTGGTGCACCAGTTTTCTTTCTTTTCGTATTCCTTTCTTTGGCATTGCTCCCTGCAAACTGTTTCCACACGCCATGCTGCGAATTGGATTGTCACACACATGCTTACCGGTGCTACACGTCGTGGTGTTGAAAGGGTTAACTGTATTTGAAATGACTGGTTTCACCGGCGACTATATAGAATAATGAAACTTCAAGTAATGTGTAAACTAGGTTCTACTTAACAAAGAAAGAAGAGCCGCACATCAATGCGTATTTTTCGTAAATACAAGCAATATGAAGAACCACTCAAAGAGGACACTGTCCCGGCGATTTTGGAAAAGATTCAGCGCCAAAAAACTGCCGATGTGCTCCAGCAGGGAGGCCCCCTCATGCTGCTTAACATAAGATGTGGCAGTTATCTTCTCAGTGTCGGAAAGACCAAGGCAGATGTGTCGCTAATTTTTTTTTTAAGTGGTAAGGGGGGGGAGCAGTGGCTCTTGCCTTGACTATTAGGGAAATAAGTAACGTGTCAACACCTCTCCTTCATAAAGATTTCATGGAGAGAGTATAGCCTATTCAATACGCCACTACCAGCCAAAAAGTTCAATAAGACCTTGACTGATTTTTTGTGCGAACACGGATTGTGTTGGTATTCAAGCGCCGACTGTTCTGATAAGGGTGTCATCAAAGCGGGCCAAGGCAGCAGCTATAGCGGTAGTCTGAGGCAGGCTTTCTCTCTCTCTCGTGGAGAGGGAAGACGGCCGGCTTCTATCCCGCTCCTCCTTTGTTACGGTCAGCAAGTGATTCTTTGGGTTAATATCTTGCTATTACCGCAGATAAAACACGCCCGAAAAGATAGTTCTCTGTGCAGCATTAGGAATGCCGGCACACCAATATTACAGATTTACGAAACCCATGTATATCAATCATCCGATGAGCGCCACAAATGCATATCTTGTAAGTATAACCTCTCTACGTCATAAGTTCTAGCTAAAACTAAATATCGACCGATATCTCGAAGTATTTCTGATCTACAGCGATCGCTACTATGGCAGGAGTGACGTGGAATTTTGAGTTCGAGATGTGACATTCGTTGGATAGCTTGGTATTGAAAAGCATTCGCATGCAATTAGGTATTGATAAGTATTGGCATGCCTAAGGCACACAATAGTGCGGCTTATCTGGAACGGTATAAGCATTACGTACGACTTGTCGCGTCAAACTTTTCAAAACGCCCGGCTAATGTGATGAAGTGCTACTTCCGATCACAAAAATAACTGTTTAGTGTCGCTTTAGTCCAAAAGCAATGTTGCTTCTCCGTAGAAATAGCTTACAAAAGCTGTGTTTTCAGCATTTGCACTCGTGCAACGATACATAAATGCGTTGCAGAGTTCCAAAAGCCGCGATAAAAAGTACACATTCATTTGTGTCGCACGGCCCCGTTAACTCTCCGAGGGTTCCTTCTCGCCGTGTGAGAAGAAAGAACCGGGTGCGTTCGCACTGGCCAGCGGACATTTTTTCTTGCACGAGCGTGGGTTGTTCATGACGTCACCTAATCGAACAGTTGATATCACAACGACCCCTGAAGGTATCGTAAAGCCTTGCTGTGTGGCGTTGCAGAAGTCGGGACGCAACGTTTGCAGACGCTGCGGGCGTTTCGGGCACAGCGGACGCCATGCGAGTTTTAAAATAGCGGGTTTGCTCCCCCTAGGGAAAAGTCTAGAGACTTTCGCCCCATCCGCAAAACCCAAACGCACAGAAGCACAGGAGGAGGATTGAAGAAAAATTGCTGGAGTGGAGGCTCCCGCAACGCCTTGCCAGCAGAAGTGAAGCCAGCTTTTGCCACTGCCAAGATGGCGGAAACATGCTCTTTTCTGATAGTGTCCACTTAAAGATCGAGTGGCTTTGATATGTTATGTAAATGCTACGTTAGTTATATATTAAAGTATAGTTGTTCCCGACGAAATAACACACAGAAACGAGTATAGATGACTGAATCTTCAAAGAAGTTTGCCTCCAGTTAGAGGCTCACTAAGGAAAACTAGTAACTGTAAGGCGCACTTGGAGGGCTATGTGACCCGAAAAAGCTCCTACAATAAACTCGTTGGGCGTGCGAGAAAAACGCTTTCGTTTTTAATCGCTGAACGGCGATACTTTATCATGCCCCTAGTAAGATGGCCACCGCAGCCGCCATCTTGCCAGAGAAACGGTTTCACTTCTGCGCAATCATTTCCACTCCAGCAATTTTTCAAATCCTTCTTGGAAGCTACACACAGTACTTCGCGGGGCTCGTGGGACGCGATATCCGCACGCTCTTTCGAATTTTCCGCGGGCGCGGGCCGCGAACGCGAACGGCGACTCGTGTTACGACGCATGCGCAGTGGCAGCGACCACACCGCAAGAGCTCTCGGTGCGCTATTCTAAAATAGGGAGTTTTAGAATATCGCACCGCGAGCCCTTGCGGTGCGGTCGCTGCCACTGCGCATGCGTCGTAACACGAGTCTCCGTCCACGTTCGCGGCCCGCGCCCGCAGAAAATTCGAAAGAGAGTGCGGAGATCGCGGCCCGTGAGCCCCGCGAAGTGCCGTGTGTAGCTTCCGTACATTTGGGTTTGCGGTCGGGACGAAAGTCCCTAGACTTTTCCATAGGGGGAGCAAACGCTATTGTTAAATTCACATGGCGCCCGCTATGCCCGCAACGCCCGCAACGCCTGCAAACGTTATTCTAAAACTCCATTGCTGTGTGCGCTGCTGTGCAATTGAAAGATCATGTCTCAGAGTAACAACATGTCGTCCGCCGTACATTTCGCGAGTGCGTGTGCGATGAACTTGTTCGCGAGTGCGTGTGCGACGTTGGCCGTTTAAAACGGAATGAACCACACGTTGCAGAAGTAGGGGCGCATTCTCTTGCTGTGTTCGCAACTGTGCAATTAATCGCTTCGAGTGGCAGTTCGACCTCAGGCAGCCACGATTTATATTGCACAGCAGCGCACACAGCAAGAGAACGTGTCCCGGCTTCTGCAACGCGCGTTTTACATTCATTCCGTTCATTAGAACGGCCAACGTCACTCACGCACTTACTCAATGCACCGCAAACGACACCAAACCCTCACGGAGAAGTCACAACTACAAGGACAAATTGTTGCCAGACTGCCGCCAAATTTGGCGGCAGTCTGGCAACAACACCCCAAAGTTTGGCAACTGAGATATGCAACACTAAATCAAGGAGGATTAAAGAAAAATTGCTGGAGTTGAACCATTGCCCAGGAGTGAAGCCACGAGTCTGGCAAGATGGCGGGTGCGGTGGCCATCTTACTAGGGGCATGACAAAGTCTAGGAGGTTATATTAAAATTGGATAAAGTATCACCATTCAGCGATTTAGAGCGGAGCGTTTCTCTCTCACGCCCAACGAGTGTAATGCGGAAACTTTTTCGTGTCAGATAGTGCTATAAGTGCGCCTTAGTGTTACTACATTTCCTTAGTGAGCCTCTACTTCGAGACAAAGTTCTTGGGAAATTCAGTGAGCCATATTCGTTTCTGTGTGTTATTTCGTCGGAACGACTATCATTTAATATAGAACTAATGTAGAATTTAGACTACCATATCAAAGCCACTTGATCTCCAAGTGGGCACTATCAGAAAAGATGTTTCCGACATCTTGGTACTGGCAAAAGGTGGCTTCACTTCCGCTGGCAAGGCATTGCGGGAGCTTCCACTCCAGGAATCTTTCTTTAATCCTCCTGGCACCAAATCAATGCCAAACAGAACCTTGCCAGACAGCTTGATGAAATGAGTAATGTCGAATACTACAACCGCTTCCCTTGAATAGTAGTGCATGAACCATAACACTTGTTAACCAATTGTCTTCCTTCCTTTTTTGAATTAAGGATTGATATAAAATAGAAGAAATAACGAGGAACATAAATATATTCGTTCTGTTTCAGAAGATTTTTGTCGCTAAATTTCCGAGGGAAAAAAACACCTAAATTCTGCATGACAAACTTGAGCAACAAATGCGGGCTTCGCACTCGAGATAGGCATTCTGCTGCCTATCTCTGCTGCCTATCCCGACCTCATTGTTTTACATGGTTGTGACGCACGGCCTCATCAAGAGTGAGACATACGGGACAGCTTAGGGCTCTCCCATAGCTGTAGGGTACCATGTACTCTAAATCGTAAACAGCTTAAGGATAACAAATTACACTTGAATGGACGCTGACCCTCAAACCGATTTTCGCGTGCTCACCTGCCCGTGTTTTCCTTCAACTGTGACGTTGGAAGGCTGCCCCGTAAAGTATGGCTGCCCAATGAAATGAACTGAAAGCTATGCCGTACAGGAAGCTTGCATGCCATATTACCCGTCATGTCTAACGTATTGAGGATGCTGTCGCGATGGTAACAAATAGTGTGGTACTTTACGAGGCAACGACCCGTGAAAAACGAGGCAGCGGGCGAACACTTCTGTAATGTTTTGTAGCTTCATTGAGCTTTCTTTTTCCGATTGCGTCTATATATCAACACCATTACATTTTTTTCTTTTAGTTTCTTCGAACAACGGTGCTTGGAGCGTCTCCGGCGCATTTCCTCCAGCACCGTGGCGTTAAACGCATTCTATGACTAGCTTTGGGTTAACCTCCCTGCCGTTCTTTTTCTCCTACTTTTCTTACTTCCTATGACCAGCTTTGCAGTTTGAGAGAGTTTGTAGTGGGGGGCTCCGGAAATTTCGACCATCTGGGGCTCTTCAAACTTGATAATATATGTGAACTGAGACTAAATGGCAAACAGTGTCAATGGGTTAAGTAAAATGTAGGGGCCGTCGGTTAGTGGGGGCAAGGATCACATTCGACCTGGAGTTATCGAGCGGAAAATCACAGTGACTTCAATCACAATGACTTCAATAAAACGAGGGATTAAGATTGTCCTTACACGAAATTAGGACATAAAGAACGGCAAAAAAATGACCATACGTGAGACAAAAACAAAACTCTTGCAACATTAATCGAAGCACCTACTTATCTTTGGCTATCAAAAGACCAAGGCAAGTAGCAATTCCTCTGAAACGAGTCAATAATAACAAAGAAAAGAAAGCTCATGAAAGCGAATACCGTGAGATATCCAGTAGGAGTTTCATACTCTCATGGCTGATTCACAGGTTATTCAGTGATTTAGGGTTTCATAACGTCGAACAGGTGAAGGAAGCCGTAAAAGAAAATGGCCTCTTCAAAGTACCTTAAAACTTCTGTACAGCAGGCTCGTGTAGTCAGCAAGTTATCTATAAATGGAGAAATGATAGCTCTGCAAAAATTAATCACGCCAACCTTCATTCAAATGTTCTTATGTATTCATTGATGATCATGTTATAACACCACTTTTTAATGCAGTATCCAAATTCCAGCCAAGTTATAATGTCGTTATCTCCGAACAGCGGCTTTTGTAACTTTTGCTCAATGGTGACACCATAAAGACTTATAGATACACTCGTTATAAACAACACTTGTCTCAGCAGATATACCAAATGGGTCAGTAAGTTATATAACTGTATTGCTAGGTAAAGCAGAGCTGTCGCTTGAGTGGAAGCCGAGCGAAATTGTACCCATTACTTTTATGGTCACTTCCATTTTATAAGCAAACATACCTTTGCCATGTCTATGGCCATCAAGCGTGCCATTTAGAAATGTATTTTGGCCGTTTCCGAACAACGACATAGTCAACCACTGGTCACACCAATTTCAAAACAGAACATTTGACTCCAATGGTGCTCGTAGAAATAAGTCACAACTTCTGAGCAACCCGACTTTCTTGAGTTTCAAAAACCCTTAGCGTCTCACGTTCTGTCTTCTTTTGAAAAGAAAACTAGGGTTAAATATTTGCTGCTTTCATGCATGCCTGTCAGAAAAGATGACGTATGCTCAGCTCATTCACCTGTTAAGTAGGGCATTCCACATCGGTCGTTTCTCGGCCATTTGGTCTTCTTTATCTTTATGGCATAGTTCACAATAGAACTGTTCAAATAAAGCTCTACGCTGACAGCTGCATGGTTTATCACATGATATATGCTTTATAATCACATGCTGCTAAGCTGTCTTTTTCGCGCCTTCTTTGTAATACTTTTGTTGTGCCATTGTGGCCCAATTTGTGCTGTTTTGCATCAACTAGTACACATGCCTTCCTGCTATGATCCTTTTGAGATTGAAAGTATCTAGAAATAAATAAAATAAATATAAATAAAATTCGAAGTCCCAGCAATCACGCTGTAGTTTTTAATGCTTTAGCGCACACTGAATTTGGCTGCCCAAACGAGCAAATGAAGTAAACACACGTAAAGAGAAACAGCGCAGCTTCATCAAGCAATAAAGTGTAAATTTAAGGGCAGCAAATATTCTTTTTTAGACACACAACATTATTGCAAACTAAGAGACAATCATGAAAAAACAAGTATGGGGGTTTTATAAGGATCACTATAAGAAGCAATCCTAATGTAAATGCGAAGAAAGAAAAGTAGACGAAAATATAACTTTTCAGCAAAAAAAAAAAAATCGCTGCATTTTCACCCAAAGGCACGTTGTAACAAAGTTTTTTTTTTTTTTGAGGCAGCTAGCTATAGCACTGCCTTAGCTAGGATTTTAATCTTTCAGCTTTCCCTCTCTCACCGCTTCTTATACTGAACTACGCATGGCGTTACATACTCTATTTTTGTGGCTATTTCTTTCCGTATACCTCCACATGTCTAATTCTTTCTGTGTCTTTTTTTTTTCTCCGCGTTCCAATTATTCCTCTATAGTGTTGCTCACTCAACTGGAACTCTGAACGGGCATTATCGACGTGAAGCTTCGCTTCTTTGTCGGCTTAGGCTGAGGGTTGCCCTCCCGACGGCATTTACATTGCGACTCTAATTAGAGTGATCGACCGTGCGGCACGTGAAATTAGCGGCACTGAAAAAGACATCGATCATCTGCCATGCCATTGCCCTCGATTTGCCTGTGATAGACAAAAAGCTTTTTGACGCGTTGCAATAGTTGGACTATTGGTCACTCTCCGTGCAGATGCTGCTGGAGCACCGTACTCGTCTTTCGTCGGCTCGCAAGGCACTCGAAGTCCTCTTGTGCTTTTTCAGTACTACGGAACTATGTGGACGCCTTTGATTTTGATTTTTTTTAAAGATATCTCTCTCCCCACTCTGTCACCTTTCTACTCCCTTTTCTCTTTCCCCAGTGTTGGGTAGCCAACCGGGCATGTGCCTGCTTAACCTCCCTTTCTTCTTTTAGGGGCAAAGATCCTAAAAGCATGGGTTTGTCCATCCCTTGTATGGCTGTGTTCCAATGCTCACCATATACGGCTAAATAGACAGCTAAATGGACGGTGGTCATAAGTCCCATTCCAATTCTCACGTAGCCGGCAAAATAGACAGCTCCGAGAAGACCGCATCCTAGACAAATACGATGCAGGCTACTTTGCTGTCTAAACAAGATGGCGGCTCAGGGAATCGCTCAGATAGATCAAATCTCGCCAGAATGGTCGTCTGCACACAAACAGACGCTTTCGCGGACGCTCAATGTAAGTAACGTTTATTCTTTTTATTTCAACACGAAATAGGCCAGAAATTACAATTGCTACAAGGTGGTAAGTAGGACTAGTTGGATTACGTTCATAATTGAAATTTTGTTTGTTTAAGTGCCCTAAAGACGGACGGACAAAAGAGGCTGACAAGGTTCTTGTCAGCTTCTTCTGTCCGTCCATCTTTAGTGCGCTTCAACAACAACAACAACAACAAAAATTACAACTGCTATGTTTGTTTACTTTAGCTTTTCCTTCTCGACGCGAGGTGGCGCATCGTCGCGTGAAAGCCGTTTAAACGTGTTCCAATTCTCGGATATCATGGGCTCGGTGCTGTCTTCTAAGCAGTCTGTCTAAGCAGACTGTCTACGTGCTGTCTAAGAATTGGAACACAACCTATGCATGTACGTGATCGCTTATAGTTCCCCCTTTGCCAACTGCCCACTACTTCGTCCTTGCAAACATCCCACTACGTCACATCACTGATCCACCACTTGACCGTCCACAAAGCGGTTATAATGAAGAGAGAACAGAAGCGATGAACAGCTACCACTTACAAATTATAAAATTACTTGTATAAATATATAAATTGTTTGTCAGAACTTTTATGATGTATACAGTGGGCGATATTTGCGGATGGTTGACGGTTTAGCGCAGAAACCCTCCAGCGCTTCGCCCCACTAATCATCATTCGCTCTGTGGATATGCTGTCTTTTTTGCTTAACTTGTTGATCATCATTCGCTCTGTGGATATGCTGTCTTTTTTCCCTAACTTGTTGCTCCTTCCTCACAGCAAGATTAAAGTTCTTAAATGATTAAGGTGCCTAAAAAGCATGTAAACAAATTGAAAAATGAATAATTAGCAGCTAAACGGCTGAAGCGTTTTGAGTTTCAAGAAGAAATGCAGCAGTCAAATAGAACGTCCGAAAAGTCTGGTGAAAGGGTTCGAACTTCTGATGTGAAAATGGAGTTCAGATTTGAAGTAGAATAGTATGTCTAAGTCAACTCGTAAAAGTACGGTACTGTAATGCTAATGAAGCTCACTAAAAATGAAGAGGGGCTTGAGAGTCTGCCAAAGGTATTCTCCAAGCCATGACTGACCAGTTACCGCTACCCAAGAAGTGAAAAGCGTAATATTGTTGCATTTTGACAGGCGTTGCTCACAAAGGTCTCGGAAGGGAATCATGGCCGCGGTGGATGCTTGTTCTCGTTCTTGTTCACCTATTGATCGTGGCGCATACCCACTATGGGGGACTGGCGAAGAATCGAGGGGTTTTAAAAATTATTGTTCAGATTTAGAATAACGGAGATATAATAGAAAGATTACTGGTAACCTAGGAAAGTGTAGTGCTTGATCTAATGCATACAATTATTTAAATAAAGAAACAAATTTATTCTTAGAATAGGGCAATAATCTGATTTTTATACGCATATAATTTTGTAGACACGTTAAGATAATGAAACAGATTAATTAGTCAACCTATTAGTTTCAAATTCATTGAATAGGAATCAAAATATCAGAGGCCCCACTGCCTAAATTGAGGTGCACTCTATATTTCATATCCATATTTCATTCATGTTCTTCATTTTTTTTTGTTAAGGACAGCTGTAATTCCTACTAAGACGAAATGCGGCTTCTGTGCTAACGACAAAACTACCTCTTCACCAACTCTATCTGTTTGTACACTTTAGTCTGACATTAACACAAAAATTAAAAAAAAAATGGTTTGTCGTTACTGCTAATAAGGTCGGGTATATATGCTTCAGCAATTTTCTGCCAGTGTATACTCATTTCGCCTAAAATACCTCATATCTATACTATTATCATCGGTAATCAGGAGTAAAATTTTATTGGGATCTTATTGATAGGAACGGGCTAAAATTAGCTCTCAAAAGTTTTTGTAGTGGTTGACGGAGTGACAGAGCTGGGCCAGGAACCCACGAAGAGCTGCTTTATTTGGCCGGTGTATGACGTAACAGAAGACCGCGAAACATGTATGCCGCGTGTTGGCACCATCCTTATCAAGCCTAAATCGCTGCTAATAAACGTAAAAACAACACTTTGCGACAACACCGACACCATCCTCTTTCTTCCATCGGTTCCGTACTTCGTTGTATGGGCGTGTTAGTGATCGATTTATGGGAGGAGTTGAACGTCCCAAAACGACCATTTGATTATGAGAGACGCAGTAGTGGAGGGCTTCGGAAGTTTCGACCACTTGAGGTTCTTTAACGTGCAACCCCAATCTGAGCACACGGGCCTACAGAGGGCCTACAGCACTTTCGCCATCATCGAAAATGCAGCCGCTGCAGCCGAGATTCGATCCCGGGACCAGTGGGTAAGTAGCCGAGTACTTTAGCCACTAGACCTAGACCATCGCAGAGGGCCAATGAATTGGTGATTACTAGGCTCGTATATCGAGAGCTCCTTCTAGTTGAAAGGCGTATTATTTTGTACTATCGAGAGCACTTCCTCATTCTTCGTATATATTGAAGGCCTTTCGAAAATCCTTCAACTCTTTTTAGCTCGTTCAATTACGTGCCTTCGATGATCAAATTTCTTCTTCTCCGATTAGATCGATGCTTAATATCCTCGTTCCGGCTGTCATCTGTTTTAAATATGTTGTATTGGAGTGAAAGCAAGACATGATACTGTAACGGATAGCTCGAAAAAAAAAACTCTAAGAGACAAAAATAGGCATAGAAGTCTGTTCCTTATTCTTTATATTCGAATTTGGGCCAACAAACACATGTCGTTCAGCAAATACCATCTCGCCTAAGAATAATTATACTTGTTGGGGTTTGACGTTCCAAAGCTACCATATTGTTACGAGACTACATCACGCTGAAGAATCAAGACAGACAGCGAGAAAGACGACGTGATTCTGGGATGTGGGGCACGCTCTTGCTTGCCATCTCGGCTTATGCTTGGCGTCATGCAAATATATCTTAGCTGTAACCTCGTTTCTCTGTGTACTTTCCCGTAACATTTTGGTGGAAGTGCTGGGTATTATGAAAGACACTGTAGTGGAGGGCTCCGGAAATTTTTATTTCCTAGGGTTATATAGCATGCACATAAAGCTAAGCCCATGGGCTGGAGATTCGATTCCACGACCTGCGGGTCAGCAGCCGAGTGCCTTAGCCGCTAGACCACCGTGGCAGGTCGCCTAAGAAGAAACGTAAAAAAAAAACACGACAGCCGATTAGCAATGACACACATGGAACAGTTCGGGTGTGGTCATGTTGGCTGCTTTGGTCGCAATTGTTGACAGAGCACTAGGCTAATGGATCTGACTCACATTGTTTCAAACAGGTGCATGATTTGACTTCCTTTCGAGTCAAAACACCATTTTCTAGTTTGCGTCACAATCACGAATCGCCCCATTTGAATGCAATTGTTTGGAAAATTATAGCTACTTTTGCACGCTTTACGCTGCCATGATGTTCAGCCTACTTTCAATTTTTCATATGACTCTTTTAGAAAAGAAAACGCCATGGTTGCCTCTCCTGATACATTTGTCAGCAGATTCACAATGTGAAAGCACACAAGGGTGCTTGTGATTGCGCGTATCTTTCTTCCATATCTCCTATCTCTTTTCTCTCCTTCATCTCTTCCCCCAGTGCAGGGTTGCAAACCGGACGAACGTCTGGTTGACCTCCCTGCCTTCCTTGCATCTTTATCTCTCTCTTTTTCTTTCTCACACAATGTTGAGTTCAACTACCTGGTAGCGGCATACCATAGATTAAACACACGTATCGGTCAACAATAAAAAAAAATATCACTACCCAAGCACTCCGTACAAATGGTTAACCAGCGAAAGCTAAAGTGCCACTGGAGAAACTCCCGCCGAAAATGGGTAGCCGTTCTCCCCAGCGAGCTCACTCCCGCAATCGTCTCGTTGAGGCTGTTGTGCCCGCCACGCCGCTTGTTCGGCGCGCCGTTGTAGCCAGCGTTTGACATCGCGAGCTAACGCGGAGTTGTTTGCAGGATCCTCCCGCCATCTGCACTTGCAATACCGTTCGCGATTTAACAAGGCTTAGAAGGCTGCCGGATTATCAGTAAGCAGTTGCTTCCAGCACTCGGCCTCGCGGGCCTGTTTTTGAACCCGTACTGCTGCATAGGCCTGGCGATTGCGAGCTCTCGTGTTTTCACTGTCGGCACCCTTCTAAAATTGTCCACTGTTCAGAAGTTCGCAGGATACGTGGACAACTCATGTGAAAGCTCTAGTATAAACTAACGCGTGTGCTCAGCGCCACGGCTGCGACGGGCAAATGACGTCACTCCCAGCGCAGCCAATAGCGCCCGTGCTTGGGTACGACGCGGACAACAACGTAACTGATAGCACAGCCAATGGAAACCGCTCGTGACACCGATGCCGAATGGTTTTCCATAATTCCTAGCCGTATATAGCTTTCGCTGTAAAGCTGCATTATCAAGGCCACTCACTACCGGCAGTTATGTATTTCTTGGGCGGCGCAACTCTTTCTGTCGCACAGGGAATGGGTTGAGGCAAAATACATTTGCGATAAAAAATGTAATGAGCGTCAGGCACATGAGCTCAGCGCACAGGAACCACACGTAGGGTCCGACCTACTACGTCACTACTAATGAACGTTTGCTTTATGATATACTATAATACGCAAAACTTCTTAGTAAAGTCTTTGTTATCGACATCCTGTCAGTTGTTGTGAAGCAAAAGGTGAAGGGCATCACGGCTTATGGTATATTCGTTTTTTTTTTCAAATATTCCAGAAAACTCCTTTGTGTTCTTTCATCGCCTTTTAGGCTGCTTGCAAGGCGCTAAGGCAATGACAATAAGCATTACCTAATGTTTCCACTAATGACGAAGTTTCAAATGCCCCAAGTTTTGACCTGAAACCTACAGTTTGTTCACCCAAATGTTAAATGACTGATACATTAGTAAGAAAGGCTGATAAAAGGTCATGTAGAAAGGCCGAACGTCAATCTACTAATTGGCTAATTGGCAAGTAGACAAAGCATACTTAGCAATGCTCGCATACTTGCAAGTGCTGTACAACAGACGTCACTGGTATCAGCGCAGTATAAGTACTCCATCTGAAAGTATGATCCACCGCAACTCAGCACTCGCGGCAGGCATGAGGTAAGTATACGTGCTAAACGTTTGTTATGCAGCTATTGTTTATAGCGTATTTTCCGTATAACAAAAAGCGATGCAATATACACTCATGTGTGTGGCTGTATATATCATAGCTGCATGCTTTATGTGTTTATCACGGTATATATCATAGTCATCACCCAGCACCTGAAGTAGAGTGCCAGGCTAAAAGCGAGACAAACATCTCCATCTCTTAGTATATATATATATATATATATATATATATATATATATATATATATATATATATATATATATATATATATATATATATATATATATATATATGTGTGTGTGTGTGTGTGTGTGTGTGTGTGTGTGTGTGTGTGTGTGTGTGTGTGTGTGTGTGTGAGTGAGTGAGTGAACGATGAACATATTTCTGCAGTGTCACTGCACACGCCGAGTGTCCGTATTTTGCGTCGCAATACAGGAGCTCATCCTATGCATGTGCTGCAGCGTAAAGGTCCTAGTAAACTAGAAAATACGAACTTTATCGTACTGTAACAGTCTTCTACGATATGTTACGGCATCGATGTGGCAAACGCAGGCTTTAACGCTGCTTCCCACATATAATTAGGAAGAAAAAAATTGCCCGCAGCTTCCCTCGGGGGAACACTGAGGAGGATGCGGAGCATATAATTGGTTAACGGGGTGTTAAAGTGCGACTTACTTGGGTCGATGGCTAAATTGGTTAACGTGGTTGTGAAATGGGGTGTTAAATTGCGACTTACTTGGGTCGATGGCTAAATTGGTTAACGTGGTTGTAGGAGGGGGTGTTAAATGAGTGAACACGTACACACGTATGCGAAAGGGCGGCGCTGGTCGAAGGGACGTCGATCATTGTGTTTGTGGATTCGTTGGAATTCATTTCACCGCGACCTTGGACGTCGACGCGCCGTACAAACCAACCGACGAGCGGCAACTGAGCGAGCGAGCGCCGACCTTGAGTATATATACAGCACGACGGCGCATGCACTGTCAGCTGTTGAATGTTCTCGAAGCGCGACGCCACATGCGCGTCCACTGGAGAATCAGGAGAATTGTAGATGTCGAACGCGGTGTGTAGAGGAGGAAGGGTGCACAAATGGTGGAGGAGTGAAGCGCGCGCGGTGTGTAGAGGAGGAAGGGATGCACAGATGGTGGAAGAGTGGGCGACGGCGCGACGGCGCATGCGCGCGCGTCAGCTGTCGAATGTTCGAGAAGCGGTGTGGACGGCGCGGACGGCGCGGACGGCGCACTACAAGGCGCGAGTATAAGATGCTCCGCATCTAAAAAATCTGATTGTTGGTAAGCTTACAGTGTCCAGCCAGCGTTCTCATAATTATTGGTAATGACATGTCATGCTGTATTTACCCGCCACGGTGGCCTAGTGGTAAAATTACTCGGACGCTAATCCAAAAGTCGTGGGATAGAATACAAATACTGATAAGTGCTGTACAAGCCTGCAAGAGCCCATCCATCGCACATTTTTACTGCACTCTTTTTACTGTGTATTTGACTGTTCAAGCTTACCATTGCAACTATTGTAACCGCACTGGTGTATCCTGCTTGTGAGACTTATTAGAAACTTACGATGGTCTTCCAGAGGGCTGCGATGTTTATGACGATCAAACTATCGGTAATCATGCTACTATGTTTGAGTTATTTTACATGGAACGCACATGAGGCTGAAACACAACATCGACGGGAGGAAACCGGTAAGCTGGCTGTTGATTCATGTGGAGGAACTCTGCAGGTTCAGCTCATGGCCTTCAGTCTTTGCAAAAGTTCTTTAGGTTCACAATAACAACAACAACAACAACAACAACAACGACGACGACAACGACAACAACAACAACAACGACAATGACGACGACAACGACAACGACAACGACGACGACAACAACAACAATAACAACAATAACAACAATAACAACAATAACAATAACAATAACAACAACAATAACAACAACAACAACAACGACAACAACGACAACGACAACGACGACAACGACAACAACGACAACGACAACAACAACGACAACGACAACGACAACGACGACGACAATAACAACAATAACAACAATAACAACAATAACAATAACAATAACAACAATAACAACAACAATAACAATAACAATAACAATAACAATAACAACAATAACAATAACAACACTAACCGCAACAACAACAAAACAATAACAACACAACGACAACAACAACAGCCGTAAGCCTGCTACACAAGACAAAAAAAATGTGCAGACCGGCATGCATAATTTGGGATCGTTGGCGTGCAAAAGCAATGCTCGAAATTTGCAAAATTAAAAAAAATAAACGCAACAGGGATGTGTTCGAAATGCGAATCATTTATTAGTAGACTCAGCCATTTGACTTTTTCTTTATATCTACCTTGCTATATATCTGGAGCCACCTACGCCGAAGAATTCTCAAAGCCCCGCCTTTACTTTGTATATCCTACGATTGCCCTAAAAGATTGTGAGTATATGGCGAACTTGACTAGCAGGTTATCTATTCATTTCGATCATATACGATAGTGCTAACTCCAATGATATCAGTTCTAGTTAGGTTATAAAAAGCCCCGTAGCACGCCATAAATAATTCAACGTATCATGAATCGCGGCAATATAAAGTATGGGAACCAGCTAACAACCGCATAAAATATCGGTATTTGATATTGCAAATCAAAACGCTGGCAAAACTTTTGCGATGCAAATAGCAATCCTGTAAGCCTTCGAAAAGAGCCTGAAATTATTCATTGTCAACCAACGCTACAACGTGTAGTACATATAGAGGTAATTTCATTCTGCATCAGTTATGGGGCAAAAAGCACTTCAACGCGTTGTTCCAACAGCAAGGCAGTTTTAAACTGAAGGAAAAATTATGTTGTGCAAAGAAAACTCTCACCATCACCAACGACCTTTTCTTTATATAACATCTCGTGTCGGAGAAAAGAAAGCAGGTGGAGAGGAGAACGGAACTGGAGAATTTAGGGGACAATAAATAAATAAAACAAAGATTTTTTTTCGTGCCTCGGGATTAGAAAAGGATTAGCCAAGTCCGAAGGCCTCGTAACCACTGGGCTATCAAGACACTTCTTTTTTTTTTTATTACAGGGACGGAAACCGTCGCACTTAGACTGACATTTCAAAAATTAGCAATCCAGCGTATCTAACCGCTAATAAAACACAGGATAACTATCCAGAACGTCACTAGAGCATTGGTGTATCTAGCGTGTTCGAATTGCTTGTTCCTGGAAAGTGTTATCATTGACCTGGGAGGTTCAGCATTTTTGTCAATTAGTTTTGCCCTCCAGAGGTTATTCAGGAACGCTTGCAGAACAAGTATCCGTGGGAAACATATGATTCCGTTGCTAGGTTTGATAGAGCGAGAAAAAGATACCAAGACAGAGAAACGTGTGGTTGCGCTGCCATGGGCATGAGAACGAGAAATAGATAAAGGTAAAGACAGAAGATATACATAGAGAGAAGCAAAAAAAAACACAGATAACGAAACAAAGAGAAAGAATTGGAGAGGTACTTAAAGAAAGAGATCCTTTCCTGCGTGTGGCTACATTGTACTTCTGCAGAATTTCCTGTATTTCCGAAAGGCTGTTCAGCGAGTTAGTGCTTTGACATATAACATGGTCCTGTCTTTGACATATTGCTGTCTTTCGTTCATTCGTGCTTATCTTCAGCCTCCACTGCGCCAAAACCACGGTTGGCTCACCAATATAGCATGCCTGCTCTCGCGTCAACTCTCGTTGACACTCTCTCCAAGCGGCTTCTTCATCTGGAGATTGAGAAATGTTCGCCACCTTGAAAACGGGAACTCCTGAACATTGGCACTGAAATGTTATTGCGCACTTCACTGTGCCTTGCCGTTGCCCAATCTTGCCGCGTTTCTCGAAGCTTCACCCTTCGACATCCTCCTCTCCCGCCTCTCGCAGCCACACTCAGTCCCTCCCCCTTCCCATCGAGGCTCACTCTCGTCGCAGTACGAGGTCACGTGATCAGCGCTACCACAACTCAGACATGAAAACCACGGCTATAGTAGCTGTTTTAAAATACAGAGAAAAAAGATAGGCAGTCCCTCCATCACAGGAATTGGTACAATACGAAAATGAAATGTGTCCTAACAGAAGTACTTGGTTGTTTATATTTCGTTGATACACGAGAGCTGAGACAATACGTTGGTGTTTGGCAAATATAGCGCCCTTTGATGTGGACGGATAGGCACTGACACCTGCAGTCTTTAAAAAAAAGCCAAAAAGCGGTACAGGTGCCCTTACTCTTTCGGTTATCCACTTCACACCTTTCGGAAGGTAGAAGCAGAAAAAGAGAGCTTACAATTCGGCAAGAGTCAAAGGACTCCCGTAAAGCTTGTTTGAATTGGCATCCGTGATGAAAGTGCCGCCGTATGCGCCATACACATCGCGAGTTCGGCGTTCGGCGACGTTGTGGTGCCTTTTTTCGCCGTCAGTCGGAGCCGCTGCTGGCGGACAGTAACCACTCACGGCGTGTGCCTGACTTGCGTATTCACCTTTTCATGAACGCCTCCCTGGGCGCCGCCATAGCCCTCCTTGGACTCTGCGAATTGGCGCGTCCCCTCGAAAATACACTGACAACGCTGCGTCCTTAGCCTTAGTACTCCCGCGCACAGCCCATCATGGCGGTGTTTTTTTTTTCTTCCTGTGAAAAGGTGTATAGACTGCGTTCGGATGTCGGAATATGCCGGCGCAAGTCAGCTTTATGCAGAGAGCAAGTTTTGAAGCGCTTTCTCAGGAAAGGAGTGCTTTCATACGCCCACAGGCTTTGTCGATTGCGAAACGAGGTTGACGCGTTCTGCTACGTGAAAATTAGTTTCTATGCTGAAATTATTCAAAACGAAGCTATCATGTCAGGTACGTAAAGTAACGGTTCGTTGTTCCAAGAATGGTTCCACTTCCAAATATTCAGTCTGCATGTGTTGGTTATTCCCAGAATGCCAGATCACTTCTCCCACCTCTTCCCCCCCCCCCCCCCAGTCGACTGCCACACTTGGAGATACAAGTCTGCTGTGTGACGCCTCACCCTGTCGTGAAGGTATAGCCATCAGCGGCGTTCACCCTATCACTGAGGAACTCGGTTCAACATTTCCTTTGGTCAGACGTAGAAAAAGAGGTGACAGGTGCCTACGCAAAGGAGCCTAAACGAATTTCGTTTCTTGTTTGAAAAGAATCACATCATCATCTTGTGTTGCAAACATGTTGCCAAGTAAGATGTTAAAAAATACACTATTTCCAAGTTGTGCTTTACACGACAGCGTCAAAAATAATGTTCCTTGCCTTGAGCGTTTGAATTTGTTGTTTTGTTGGGAGCTTTTATTACACGTGTGCTAACAACTTATTGTGCCGAGTTTTGCAACCACTTACAATTCTTCTTTTTTCATGTTGCTTTCTGTTTTCCAGATACCATTTTCATGGCTGTTTATGCTTCACAGAAGCGACAATATATGAAATCGAAAGCCTCGTGCCTCTAGTCATCATCTGTTCTCTATTTATTCATAATCATAAAAACAAATATGGAAACACGACTTTGGTCTCTGCAGTTTATTTTGCAGCCTATGACTTCATTTACGCCACAATCATCATTTTTCATTTGCTATATTACTAGCAAAAACATGCAAATAGGTTGTACGTCAACCACTTATTTGATAACCACAGGTCAACTCGTCGTGATTCATATATTACTATGCTATAAAGAAGATGTGTTATTTGACTAATCAAAAGAATGCCAAATTTTTTTGTGCTCACTCAGCACAACGACATGGATTATTTGTCTTCTCTAAAATGAATACTATGCTATGCCCTAAAAAAAGTCACGCAACACTATAGAGCACGAGACATTCAATGTGCCATTTTGAAAAAAAAAATGTTATAATGTTACTAAAACTAAGCCATTATTTTTTTTTCAGTCACTAGACTCAGGGGTAAGTATTATTTGACTTCCTCTAAATGAATGTTTCGCTATTTTCAACAATGGTCGCGTGACACTAGTGCACGAACCAGCTGATGTGTTATTTTGAAACAATCATTGAAAGGATGCTGAAATTAGACTATTTTCTTTTTTTTTGCAGGTACTAGGTACAACGGTAAGTAATATGCGATAGATAAATCGCTATTTCGAACAATAGCCGCGCAATACAAGAGCACAAATTAGTGATCAGTTATTTTGACAAATTTATTAATACAAGGCTAAAACAAAACCGTTGTTTTTTTTTGCAGTCACTTGGAAACAGAGTAAGTATTATTTACCTTCCTTGAGTATTATATTTCCAACAAATGTCACCCGAAACCAGGCATGACGCAAGTTATGTGCTATTTTCACAAATTTATTGAAATATTGCTAAAATAAACTACCGCATTTTTTTTTTTTGCAGACTCAAGACGCAGGAGTGAGTATTACTTGACGTCCTTAAAATCAATACTCCACTATTTCCAACAATAGTAGCACGACAGTTAAGCACGAGTGAAATGATCTGTTACCTTGACAAATTCATTAAAAATTGATCACGCTTATGTATTCCTTCTTTTGTAGACATTGGGGGCAACGGCAAGTATTATTTTATTTTCCTAAAATGAATACTTTGCTATTTCCAACAATTATCGCGTAACACTGGAGACCGAGTCAGTTGATGTAGCATTTGACTAATTTATTACAATATTCTTAAACTAAAATATTCCTTTTCCATTGCAGTCACCGGGCACAACGGCGAGTACTTTTGATTTCGATAAAATTAATGCTTCGCTATTTCGAACAACAGCCAATCAACACTTGAGTATAAATCGATTGAATACTTGAAGATAGTTCTAAAGTATCTTGACACTTCGGCGCGCGTCATTAGACTCACGTAGGACTATTACTGGCACGAGTATTCTGACTGCCTCAGCAGTGGTAATGTGATCCTACAAAGAAGAGGAAGAGGGGAGGAAGCAACAAAAGGGAGAAGGCAGGGAGGTTAACCAGAAGGACATCCGGTTGGCTAAGAAGAGTATTTTCACTTTTCCTACTAGGATGAAGGTGTTCTCTTCGAGCGCACCCACCCTGACCCACCAAGATAGTTAACGTGCCTCTCAAAGCCAAAAGAGTAACTCATACTCTTCTATCTATCTATCTATCTATCTATCTATCTATCTATCTATCTATCTATCTATCTATCTATCTATCTATCTATCTATCTATCTATCTATCTATCTATCTATCTATCTATCTATCTATCTATCTATCTATCTATCTATCTATCTATCTATCTATCTATCTATCTATCTATCTATCTATCTATCTATCTATCTATGTGCTTACGTTTGGGTGCTCTCGTGGTTACCCCCTTTGGCTTACCTTAGCGTGAATCAAAATTAGCATTGGAGGGTGAGATGGTTTGACGAACATGACGCGCTAGTCAAGACACGAATAATGTCACAATCCCGTAGCGTACTTCGTCAAACACTGCCCGCCAGACAGTGGCACATACCCACGGGTGGGTATGTGCCGCTGGTATGCGGGTATGAGCCACAGGTGATTGACACTTGGTATCTAAAGGTTAATTCGAGCGCGAGTACACGACACAATCACTCACACATGCACACACCCAGGCATGTGCGAGTGATTGTGTCGTGTGTTCGCACTCGAATTAACTTTTAGAAATGTTGTATCAACTAGCGCAACAACAAGTTCTCTCACGACACTCGGTATCTACCCAGGAACGACGAGAACACACGTGGCCAATTTTAACGCGCGAGCGTTATGACATACCCGATATCGGCAGCGTCAACCCGACGAATGCAAAGAGTGAATGTCAGGGTCTCAGCTGGAATCAAACCCAAGCGTTCTGCGTGGCACCGAAACATCTTACCACAGAGCTACGCCATGTCTCGGAACTTCTTTTCAAATAGACGCTAATCTTCATGAAACGTCAATAGTGGTTGCAGTGCTGGCTACCCAATTTTATAAACTATACATATGTACTTTTTTGATACAGCCGTCACGTCTGGTTAACGTGAATTGTGGTTAGTTGTCATGCGCTCAAGTTGGTTTATGTAGCAGTGTCCAGGACCAGCATCCTCGCGAGCATCAGCGCTTCATATCAGCTTCTGGTGTTGCTAATACGCACGTGCCAGTCGGCATCGTTGCGCAAGTGCTAACAACTGCTTATATATAAATCTGCAACTCTTCAACATATGTCTGCGCGTGCAACGTTTGTACATAGATTTAGCGTCATTTTATGACATGTCGTTCGATAAAAAAGTCGCAACACGGTCACCTTCCCTCCGCGTGCTTTCGCATAACGTCGATTTTCTGGTACGTGGGATGTGCCGATTTCCCCCCCCCCCCCCTAGAGTGTAGTGACACATCTCACTCGTGAAGACTAACGACCCTGGTCCCGATTTAACCTTCGTGGTGTCTAAAGCTCTAAACATATATTTGGACAACGCATATGATGAATCCCTTGCGAAAACGGCATGTACGAGCACGCAGTAGGCACAGATACTGTGTACGCACTCTTTAGGAGCATCTTGAAACGCGAAGAGAAACGCAACGCGCATCATTTCTTTCTTATAGCCTGGCCATTACTTCTCACAAAACAAGTGAGGAACATGAGAGAGAGAGAAGAATAGCAGGGAGGTTAACCAAGCTTGACTCGGTTGGATACCCTACACTTTGGGTGGGGGAAAAAAGAGGATAATCGAAAGGAAAGAGATAGAAAAGAAGAGGAGTAAGAAAGAGAAGGATGAATAGTCAGCTCGAGACTACACAGCACGGTCTCACACTGCTCTTTCACAAGCGGCCGTGAAGCCTGGTGGTCCTTAAGAAGTACAAGATTTGCCAACAAGGAACCTTAGCGTAAGCCATTATCAAGGCTCTAAAACTATTTGCTATGAGCAAAGCTATTTATTGTATGATAAGGCGGCGTCTGTTGTATGATAAGAAAAACGCTTCTGGGTACGCCAGAGGGAGGTATTGCCCTATAGACCGTAAGAAGCTTCGCCTTTGAAACAAGACGCTTTTGCCTTGTGGAACAACAAGAAGTGAGGTATCGTGGCTTCTACCGATCGTTAACGTTCCCTTGAGAGTTTTCAACGTAACTTCAAATCAACAGATTTTATTTCTTATTTCTTTTTTTACTTCTGTACGTTTCAAGCCAGTTTGGCTAAGTACCTAAGCAATAGGGACTGGAATTCTTAAAACAATAGTGCCACTTGACGATCACAGGAAAGACTTTGCTGGAAACCATGCCTATTTTTCAAACCATGTTAATCTTAAATTCGTGAGAAATTCAACTATGTGGGAACGAGTTACATGGCTCATCAGTTTCGAGCAAGAGATTGTGGGCGAACTATGCCCCGCCGCGGTGGTCTAGTGATTAAGGTACTCGGCTGCTGACCCGCAGGTCGCGGGATCGAATCCCGGCTGCGGCGGCTGCATTTCCGATGGAGGCGGAAATGTTGTAGGCCCGTGTGCTCAGATTTGGGTGCACGTTAAAGAACCCCAGGTGGTCGAAATTTCCGGAGCCCTCCACTACGGCGTCTCTCATAATCATAGCGTGGTTTTGGGACGTTGAACACCACAAATCAAATCAATTGTGAGCGAACTAGGGCGATCATTTTGGTTTACATTGACTCACATTTTCCTGTGATCGGAATAGCACTGCCCCCCTTTCAGCCTTCTGGCACCACAATAAATGGTACGCTCATCGCTGAAATATATTGTAAAGCGGACTGGAAAAGCGGAAAAGAAGAAGAGGTAAACCACCCAAATTCTTACATCTTTAGTTTCTTCACAATGTTAGTTAGGGTTGGTTCCATCTGTACAGATTGACTAATTTAGCTCTTATGAATCGATGATCAGACGATGCCGCTTGCGTCGAGCGTGATGTCTCTCACAGTCGGGTGATTCCAGGGAAGGCGATCAAGATGGTATGGCATGAACTCTTATTAGGAAAGGCAATGAAGTGAACGTTTGCCCCAGTATTCACAAACGCTCCTCGACTCGACTTTCACCCTTAACTTCACAGAGTTAAGCACTGCGCCGCTGCTCGGCTGAAAATGACGCTACGCTACTCAAGAATCGCAGCAGATTATCGCCGATATGCAGTGACTTTCCGGGCCTAGAGACGGCACTCCCATCGGCTTTCTCGAGTGAAGGTGAGGCGTTGAGTGAAGGGACGTTCTAGAATTAAGGGGGTTAGTTTCAGCTGCCAAAGAAACGAAAGTTGCGCGGTATTCGCTGCGATTCTCCGCCGGGCAGAGAGAATCCTTCTCTCGTATTAGGCGTTTAAATATGGTGTTGAACCAAGGGGGCTGATGGTAGGGTCAAGGTGGAAGCAGTCTTAGGAAAACGTGCGAATTTCGTTCTGGCCCATTTGCTATAAACAAAAAAAAAGAATCGTCGGTACCTGTTTCTGTCCTTTTCAGTTACGTGCACGCGTAATGGGACGACCCTTCTTGCAAAGAAGTATGTGGTACACCAATTTCCTTGTGAACACTGGCGGTGCCGCCGTGGTGGGAAAATGAGAGTGACCAGGTAAGTGACCCTCAAGTGCTCGTGGTTTTCGTTGTTTGATATCGCTGTTGTTTAATGCTGAGATAGCCTCTAAATAAAGGACTTTGTTAATCGTCCTTAGTATTTAATAGTAAAGGTATACAGTACTTGTGCACTGGTAAGGCGCTACCTATTTCGGTTACTTTCTTTCATGAATGTTGGAATGATCATGGCACACAGTTACAGCTTAATTTGTAACTTAGTCCCTTTAAAAATACAGAAGGTTAAATCAGTGACTGCTATCATTGGTCATGACGACCGACTGTTTCCTGCTACCAAAGAGTATACTGATTCCGCTGAACGCTGTCGTGTAGTTCAGAGTACAGACAATGCTTATTATTTATCCGTCTTTATAATAGCACGTAATGCATCACTTCACATTCCGAAGAAGTAATTCGCGTAATTCCGGTAAGATTTGCACTTAATAAATTATATGCCCCCCCCCCCCCCACGTCAGTGAGAGTAAATTTTTCGGTGTCGTGCTTACTGTGCAAATTAACAACCTCTCCGTAAATGAACCACGAGCGAAAAAATGCATCGCTTACAATGCCTTCATAGTTTTTATTGATATGATATATAAGAAGATGTTGGTGTCCAATTGTGGCACCAGCTACTCCTTAGCCCTTGAGTGAAACTTGAACACGTATCCTTCATTATTGGAAAAGTCCTTTCAAGCTCAAACACTTTCACTTTTGTTCATCGTGTACTTGCATTGATAACAGCGAATCATTCGACAAAAAGATGGTGAAAGGTTCGTTACATTATTGATTGCATATATTGCAGCAAGCACTTTTAAAGAGATTATATGACAGAGATTAGAGTTATTAATCTGCTGACCGTGCGTGATGCACTGATTTCACTTCCCTTTGTGTTTCCAACTGCGCAAGCGGAGATAACAACGCGTAGCCGACAAGTGCTAATTACTGATAAGCTCGACGTCTAGTGCTTACATTGAGACGTTCCTTTAAGAAATTAGCGGCGGGAAGAAGATATACCGTGTGTACAAGAATACCGAATGTGCAGAGGAGAGTACTTTCCCGTATTTGAACACGGACTGGTGAGAGACTTATCAAAGACGTTAGAATATCAGTCGTCGAGAATAGTATGCCGGTATACAAATAACGCATTTCCAAGCTACTGACACCAAGGCTTGCAATCGAAGAGTCTGGGTGTTTCGAGCCCAGGTTTCATATTTTATGTATAAAAAAACATGAACTGATTCTTAGTTTTGTTTTTTAACGAGTGTCACACAAGTCCCGTTAATTAGGGAGGCGATCGCCGGGCTAATTCCAAGGGCCGAAATATCGGCCCCCCGAACCGCACCACGAAAGCGTGGACAATTTAGAAGTGGTCCTTTTTGGCGCGCCGGCGGACGCCGGCTGTGGCCCAAAGAACAAGTCAGAGCCGAGAGTTGAAAAACAAAACACAATTATATTCTCAATAATGGCAGATCGAAAAACAATACACAAATATGCTCACTCCACAATAGATGCGGACAATATGTCACCAATAAAACAACGTACTACACAGTACAATCAGCCACACTCGAAACAACGGACACAGACAACAATACACACTACAATGCAGTCGCATGCATTGAACAACCAAGACACTTAAAGACTAAAGAGATGGAAAACCTATTCAGTCCAAAGTCCTTGGAACAAAAGTCTGAATGATACTCTTCCGAGAATCACTCACTCAAAGTCCAGCGTTGTAGTCGTTCCGCTGCCCCCTGAAGTTTCTCTTCCAGGAAACCTCGCGTCTTGAAATGGCCACTCTCCAAGCTTCGAACTTCTTCGCCGGAAACACGTCGGCTTCCCACACGCAGCTGTTGCCACGCGTCTTCGCTCGATAGCGGTAAACACACGCTCTTGCTTGTAGCTCGAGCCTTCACCCCTCAGGTGGAAATCCTCTTCATCTCCGGCTTCGTCCCTACGGACCAAAACATTCGCCGACTACACGGCGGAATCCCTACGCGCTCTGGCGCTCACTTCCGTCTCCTCCTGATCTCTCATCTCGGCTGCTCGGTTAAATACCTTGCGCGCGACATTCCAGACGGTTCTCGTCATTTCGTCGGCGCGATACGCAGCGAAGGCTGTGAAGAGGGCGAGACGGTGGGAATGCCCTCCGCGGCCGATGACTCAACTCGGTATGACCACGCCCCTTTCGTTCTAGAACTTTCGCGGGCTATCTCGGCCGCCGATGTGGGGTGAGGAGGTTCGTCGGCGAAGCCACGCTTCCAAGGGGAGAGCGCGCGCCCGGGGAGCCTTGGATGTTTGTTTTCTTTTTTTTCTTTTGACCTCCCGGCGTCTCTTCCGCGCGTTACGGCAAGAATTTGGCGGCGCGCCCATTTTTAGCGCTCGTTCTGTGACACTGCCCCCCACTTTAAGAATATTATCTCATAATATTCAAAACCACGCAAACGAGCGCCAACAGTCACCGCACACTCTCACAGACTGTAACACCATCCGTCGCTCATGACACTTCACATTCACAATATATCACTCAATACAATTGGACATTACAATTCAATCTCTCACACATGAAATATAACCGCAGGTACATGAGTACAACACTTCATCACACATTCCAAACAATACAAACATACAAGGTTCTGTCTTTACAACAATTATACCACACTATACATCACAGCACAAACACTTCGACACTTGTGACACAGGATAACGAAACATTAACACAATATATGACACTCAGCACTGCCAAAGACATTCAGATTCGACTTCAGCACTTATCCGGTGCATTCCGAGTTTCGCCTGCGCCCTTTCTTGCGGTGCTCGATCGATCTCTTCTTGTGTTTCCACGTTCTTTTTCGGCGAGCCCTTTCCAACGACGATATCTGAGGCGTCGTCTCAGCCATCGTTGTCACTTCCGACACCGTTAACGGGTCATAACATTCGACGGGTCCTGTCTGTTTATTTACCAGCTTGATCATGTCTCTACATTTTGCCCGGCTGGCCAACTCCGTCTCCTTTACACTGTCGGTCGGTTGAGGTCGTGCCGACGTAAGTTCAGTTGCTCGGCCGGTGAACTCATTCAACACGATCATCTTCTCATTCACTGTCTCTTGCGCCGCGGCTTCGCCTTGGGCTCTAGTGAGATCCGTCACGGGCTGCTCCTCCCTTGTATCTCGCGGTAACTGGGTTGGCGAGGGCTCTATCTTAGGGTCTTCTCCCAAACATTCCGGATCATTCGCTCCTCGCGCCCCGTCGATGTTTCCGATGACAAGGTCGTACAGGGGGGTCGTCATACATAGAGCCGTAACCTTCCCGCTGAAGTATGGGGTTTCAACCTCAATCTCTGCTTCGGGAAGCATCCGAACTGTACGGTCAATTAAGCAAACCGGTTTCGTTCTGCCGGTTAACTCACTTTCCCGTACCAAGTTTCTCCGCACGATAACCGTGGAGCTACCGGTGTCTCTTAGAACCGTAATCTTCTTGCCCGCAACCTTTCCAGGCAGCGTTGGCATTCCCTTCGTAACACCGGTTGGCTGTTTTGACATTACAGCACCCACAATAGGAATTTTCTCCCCATTTTCAATTCTACGAATCCGTCGGTGACGGCATTATTATCGGATTTCGGTGCTGCTTGCACACAGGATACCTGGTGGGTTTGACTCGCTCCGTTTCGACATGCATCTGCTTTGTGCCCAGTCTGACCACACTTAAAACATTTTACTACCGTAGGGCTCGAAAAGATCGTTCGACAGTTTTTCGCGCGATGACCCACTCGGTTGCACAGAAAACATCGCTGAATGCTCTCTGGTGCACGCTTCTTTTCTTCGGGAGCCAATTTCTTCGAATCATCGGGACACTCCTTCTTGACCTTGGCCAAATTAGTGCCACCTTGCGCTTCCAAGAATTGATCAGCCAATTCAAGCATGTCTTCAAGTGAGTCAGCCTTCCTCTCTTTTAAGTACAGTGACAGGCTTGGGTGGCAACTAGTAAGAAATTGTTCTCTAATTAGGAGCTCTCTAAGCTCATCGTACTCCTGTGCTGTCCCTGAAAGTTCAATCCATCTGCCGAAATAATGGCAAAGTCGGGCGGCATACTGCGTAGCCGTCTCCCCATCAGCTGGCTTTCCTGTCCGAAATCTGTCCCGGAATCCTTCTACAGTAAATCTAAATCGCTTCAGCAAAGCAGCTTTCACCTTGGCATAGTTGGCTGCATCGGTCGGCGTCAGCCTACCGTACACACTGAGCGCTTCACCACCTAAGCAAGTACTCAAAGCAGTTGCCCACTGATGTTCCGGCCAATTCTGGCTTCTTGCAATTGTCTCAAATCTGTGAAGGTACGCGTCAAGGTCGTCCTTCCTTTCATCAAATGCTACGAGCAGCTTGCTTGGGTTCAAGCGGAAGCCATGATCCTCTCGTTCGCTGCTTTCAACTCTAGCTTGGACGGGAGTTTCACTTCGCTGTTGCAAACGGAGCCGCTCGAGTTCCATCTCGTGCTGCCGCTGCCGTTCCCTTTCCTCTCTTTCTTCTTTCAGCTGTTGCTCCTTTGCCTCTCTTTCTTCTCTCGCCCTCTCAGCTGCCAACCTCTCTCTCTCCAACTCAGCTGCGTTTTCTTCCTTGGCCCTCTCTTTTTCTTCTTTTTCCTTCTGGGTGACCCACTTCCGTTGTTCGGCGCCAGAAAGACCCATCTTCTCACCAAGCGCAACTAACTTTTCGAGATCCATTGTGTCTCGCAACTCGCAAATAAAACCTTGCCGCGTGGAAAAAGTATTTGCCTAAATCAGTCTATCGGAACACTCCCCTGCACTCGTTAACGAGAACACTGAACACACAAAATCGTTCCGATAACACTATCAACAACTCGAGGCTCTTTCTCACTACTTTGGACACACTGCGCACCAAAAGGTCCTGTTTCGCGGACGCCAGATTAATTGTCACAGAAGTCCCGTTAATTAGGGAGGCGATCGCCGGGCTCATTCCAAGGGCCGAAATATCGGCCCCGCGAACCGCACCACGAAAGCGTGGACAATTTAGAAGTCCTTTTTGGCGCGCCGGCGGACGCCGGCTGTGGCCCAAAGAACAAGTCAGAGCCGAGAGTTGAAAAACAAAACACAATTATATTCTCAATAATGGCAGATCGAAAAACAATACACAAATATGCTCACTCCACAATAGATGCGGACATTATGTCACCAATCAAACAACGTACTACACAGTACAATCAGCCACACTCGAAACAACGGACACAGGCAACAATACACACTACAATGCAGTCGCATGCATTGAACAACCAAGACACTTAAAGACTAAAGAGATGGAAAACCTATTCAGTCCAAAGTCCTTGGAACAAAAGTCTGAATGATACTCTTCCGAGAATCACTCACTCAAAGTCCAGCGTTGTTGTCGTTCCGCTGCCCCCTGAAGTTTCTCTTCCAGGAAACCTCGCGTCTTCAAATGGCCTTTCTCCAAGCTTCGAACTTCTTCGCTGGAAACACGTCGGCTTCCCACACGCAGCTGTTGCCACGCGTCTTCGCTCGATAGCGGTAAACACACGCTCTTGCTTGTAGCTCGAACCTTCACCCCTCAGGTGGAAATCCTCTTCATCTCCGGCTTCGTCCCTACGGACCAAAACATTCGCCGACTACACGGCGGAATCCCTACGCGCTCTGGCGCTCACTTCCGTCTCCTCCTGATCTCTCATCTCAGCTGCTCGGTTAAATACCTTGCGCGCGACATTCCAGACGGTTCTCGTCATTTCGTCGGCGCGATACGCAGCGAAGGCTGTGAAGAGGGCGAGACGGTGGGAATGCCCTCCGCGGCCGATGACTCAACTCGGTATGACCACGCCCCTTTCGTTCTAGAACTTTCGCGGGCTATCTCGGCCGCCGATGTGGGGTGAGGAGGTTCGTCGGCGAAGCCACGCTTCCAAGGGGAGAGCGCGCGCCCGGGGAGCCTTGGATGTTTGTTTTATTTTTTTTTCTTTTGACCTCCCGGCGTCTCTTTCGCGCGTTACGGCAAGAATTTGGCGGCGCGCCCATTTTTAGCGCTCGTTCTGTGACAACGAGATCGTCACTTTCGACAGTATTGTAATAATTTTCTGAATTACCACTCCTGCTTGGACCGATAACGCCTGCACTATATTGAAGTAAATAAAAAAATAAATAAATAAAATAAATAAGAAACATTTTACGGAATTGTGTCGACATATTAGGGCTATCAATGTTGCTTTTTTTTCATGCAGATGCCGTGGAACAAAGCCGGATCATCCTTGTATACACTGGCTCAACGGAAAGTGGCCTACTTGCTGCTACTTCTATTATTACTGTCGAACGTAATAAAACATTATTTAAAGTGGTCAATAAAATCGAGTTCACCGTTGAGAATGTCGCAGTGTCTGTGGTGGCGAGGTTGCATTTTTTTCTTTTTTCATAAATTATTAAAGAAAGCTAACCTAATTCCTAATATTTTTACCGGAGCCGAATACTGAGATAGATATTCGGCGTAATAACATGCATTTCGCAAGTTCGCACGAGGCGTGTCTAAAGATCAATAGCCGCTTATTGCTTTGTTATGGCAGCAATCTCAGCCTCATAAACACTTATCTGCAGCGCATTTTTCTCGCACTTTGTCATTGTAATTAAACCCGCGTAATTTGTAGCCATCTATCGGGGTATATGCTTGTACGCGTGCATGTTCTTGTACAGGTGGTCAAAGGATATTACCGGCCTACGTCGTAACTAAAATAAATTGCAGGATGGGCTCACAACAGAACGTAAAACGTGGACCTTCCAGAGGGAGCAACGCTCCTCCGCTTCTTCTCGGCTTAAACACGCAGGCACCTTCGTTTGAGAAAATGCTAACTATCGTAGACTTGTAGAAAGAAGGACATATAATGTGCAGTGCACGTTATGAGCCTGGATATAGGCCACACTTTGTTTACTTAATTAACCGTGAGTGACACCAACGATTTTCGATAGCTTACAAAATCGTTCAAAGACTCTGTGGCTCTTTGCTGTAGGCCCGCGGGCTCTGATTTGGGTGCACGTTAAGGAACCCCAGGTGGTTGAAATTTCTGGAGCTCTCCAATACGGTGTCCCTCATATTCATATCTGGTTTTAGGAAGTTAAACTCCACATATCAATCAATCAATAAATCAATCAATCAATCAATCAACACCGTGGCTCTTAATATCATAAAGCCATTTGTTTTCTGTGAGGTCCCAAGCGAAGTATTCTGGGCGCCCCGCGCTCGTATGCAGGAAAAAAAAGCAAAAAAAATTGGCCCCATATCTGCATGTTACACTGCAATTGCCATCGAAAGACGATCGTCTTGCGTCTGGAGAGAGTGAACAAAACATTTACTTGTTGTTCTGCGCAAGAAAATCGGCAAATGGTATTCTGAAAGCACTGCGAGTGCCTCGAGCGTGCAGCAGAGACAACGAGCGCATCAGGTCACGTCACACGTAATACATGAGTGCTATTTAGGGTACCGTTAAGGGCGGACAAACAGACAGTTGTACAGACAGACCGACAGACAGATAGACAGACAGACAGACAAACTAATTTTTTTCCGCCGAAGGTCCCCATGAAAGACTATTGTCTTTAAAAACCATCAGGCATGCGTGGAGCGCGCGGCACGGTTACAGCGAAAGCTGGAAGAGGGGCCTTTCAGAGCATATTTTTACACTCTTTGGGTAACTGCTGCAAGCCCACTTGAAGGGTGCCCCCTACACCATACATCATCAGAACTTTTGTGTAGTAGGCAGATGTTCTTGTTCATCTTGTCTTCTGGCTCATACCCACTGTGGGGGACTCGCCAGGCATTCGCTATCCCATCCTTCGTGATTCTTCGGAGAAGCGTGGTACCCGCTACACACTCGTAAAGAATTTCGCGCCATTTTTTTTTTCGTGCTGTGGCTGACGATGATGAAGAATTATGCCTGAAGCTTTTGTAATGGGTTGGATCATTCGATAACCCACTCGTGACGCAATTCGCATTGTGTGACGCCTGGTTATTCCTTTGCTGTTCTAAAGTGCTTTATTACTCATGCAATTTCTTTCCCGACATAAAGCCTGCCCTAAGGTTAGTTTGCAGCGGAATTCCAAGCAGCGGTGTGGCTCAGTAGGAGAACACTAAGCTGGCACGGAGGGAACCCTCGTTCAAATCCCATTGTGTCCTTAGTCTTTCTCATTTACCAAGTATTGTTTAGGGGCGAAGCCCCTAAAGGCGTGGGTCTGTCTATCCCTTGTATGCACGTGACCTTTGCTAAGTTCCACGTGACCTTTGCTAAGTTTCACCTTTGCTAAGTGCCCACTACTTCGTCCTTGCAAGCATCCCACTACACCCCATGACCCATCCACCACTTCACCTACAATAAAACAAATACTGTTTAGAATTAGCCAATATGAAATGCAAGATGGTCATGTACTTGTATCCAGGTGTGCGTTAAAGAACCACAGATTGTTCCACTGTATCCATCCCTTGTTTCTATGTGACCGCCTATAGTTCCACCTTTGCGAACTGCCCACTACTTCGTCCTTGCAAACATCTCACTACGCCCCATCACCGATCCACCACTTCACCGACCATAAAGCCGTTGTAATAAAGGGGGGATGGAAGAATGGAATGCAAAATATTTTGTATACATATATACAGTGTTTGTCACGTCTTTGATTTAGTAGTGGGGGATGTTCGTGGATGCTTCATGGTTTAGCGACGAAACCCTCCAGCGCTTCGCCCCAGTCATCATCATTCACTCCGTGGATATGCTGTGATTTTTTTTTCTTATGCAGTGCGATATTCGTTGCGGGTGGCATTAAGGCATCGAAAGCTGCCAAGGCATCACAACCCTTGTTGTGATGCCTTAACAGTTTTCGCTGTAATACGCGGCCGCTCACACACTTGGCTGTACGGAGGGCTCTCAGGATCGGGAAAAACATTTTGCCTACTGGTGCCTAGGTGGATGGTTTCACTCAAATAGCCGGGGCAGGGGGGGGGGGGGTGCTTTGCTTACGGGTCATACTTTTTTTTTGCTTATAATACGGTTCTCGCCGCACAATGCTATGGAATGATACACGCAATCCGTGCTCGTGTCACACAAGATGCCTAAGCCAAGAATTAGGTGAACGTCGAATCACAGCTCCAAGCTACAGGAATAGTTCCAAACCACAGGAACACACACAGAACCAGGAGTACAAGGATTAGACAAATCCGTGTAATACCATGACCTCTGAAGCACCGTGCGTTGCAGCTCCGATAGACACTAGCGCCAGAGTTCTCTCTAGTGTATAGATAGGAAACTCTATAGGTAAAAATACTGTCTGGTACGAGAGTACTATATAGTGAATGCTCGTGTGCTTTGTTGTTTGTGTGCATGGTTAAATGTGAGATATGTGTCAGTATGTAAATCAATAAATGACGAAGGAAGGTCAATTGCCGTGCTGATTGGCGCATGCAGCAGGTTACTCAACGTTCTGGCTGATAATGAATGTATCGGCACCAGCCGACCACGGCTAGTTGTGCTTCGAAGCAGCTTGGAACAACCACTGATCGCGGTAAGTGCTTCGAAGTAGCCTGGTCATAACGTAAAAAATGGACTTCTGCATCTGACACGTGGCTCGATCTCGGGCCATTCTCAAGGCCTGTGGCCAGTGTACTGGTATAGGCTGTCAGGGCGGAGAATTTGAACACTGATGAGTGCATTGGGCACGTGGCGACGAGGACACTGTGTCAAACTTTTGAACATTACAAACATGGATGATTGAGTTGTAGTGACCTCTATTTTTTTTCAGACTATAAGCGCACACGAATGCCTGACAAAGCTGTCAGTTGTGACTAATTGTAGTTCAATAAAAGAATTTCACTTAACAAGCTATGTTTGTTTCACTGTAATAGTCGAGCCCTGTCACCTATTCGTTGCTTGTTACAGTATACATACACAAGACCTCACAGAGGTGTTTTTCTTTTTATATATGTAAATACCGAGAAAAGAAGTAAATACTAAGTAGTATCACAGCCTACAGTTGCAAACCGGCCACGCAATTGTTATTCTGAAAAAAAAAATAATCTAAAAGTCTTGAAGTGTTGTTTTGAGGATGTGCTGGGGCTTTTATCTGTACGGACAAGAGGACTATATACTAGTGCCATTTTAGTACGTTAAGAGAACATCCTGAGGCCGTCGCAATGTCCTCATAGATGTATATTGCGGACGTCCTGAGGTTGCATTTGTGTTGTCTATGCCTAAGGTAGGACCAATCGAGCTCGTACGGCCATCAACTACGTGACGAATAGAATTTTCAGTGGCCGCGTTGCAGGCGGCTGTTTCAAGTCACCTCGTTCATAACTGTGGAGGATTTCAAACGCTTTTATTTTGCTCGTCTATAAATGATGACCTACAGAGAGAGAGAGAAAAAAAAACATATCTTTGTTCGGACAGCCACCTCACTCGTCCATCTCGCTTTGACGAAAAAGGTGTCTTCTTTTCTGTGCCACGAGAACTGAAACATACGAGTATATCATATCGCATAAGAGTAGAAGCTCAGGCTAAGCTTGTATCCGTCACTGAGAGTGCTATTTGAAAAAAAAAAATCGCGCCACGTGTAACAGCATACGAGAAATAGAATTTCGACTGCAGTTCGCAAAACATCGTAATTGAGCACGACATCAGTAAAGATAACAAAATAAAGTAGGGTGTAAAGCGGTTTAAGAACGACAGGTGCGGCTGTCGTGCTCATTTCTGTATGTTTTGTTTTTTCTACTCATCGCAGGATTGTCTATCACGCAATCGGACAAATACATTACCCGAGCGTTCCCTTATTAAAGCGCTTGCAGTGTAGCCTGTTCTCTTCTGTGTTGCAAAGAACGTCCTCCCACGATGGGAACTGCTTACGCTGCTGCCTTTTTCGTGGCCCTCTTCGGTATTGTCTCGGCCAAGCTGGGTCCCCCGGGAGGACCGATGAAGCTGGCGCACGAAGTTGGAGATAGCTACGAGGTATTGTGTTATTTCAAGCAATTTCCACTAGTTCGGCCTCAATTGTCGGGGTTTTACGTCTCCGAACCGCGATATGACTATGAGGGATGCCATAGTTGAGGACTACGGCAATTTGGACAATTTGGGGTTATTTCACGTGAACTTCGATTCAAGTACACGAGCCTCTAGCATGTTTTCGTGCACCGAAAGGTGGCCGCCATGCCCGGGTTTGGACCGCGCGACCTTCGGATGATCATAATCACTATAGACTTCCAGTTATTCAGTGGAAATCGCATGCAGGTGCACTACAATACCGCACAGACAGGTAAAAAGAGAGAGCTGAAAGATCTTTAATGAAAAACAGGGAATTCTGTCGGCCTATATAAACTTGCCTACGTGGTATTCTACATAGGCAAATGTGATTAGTACAGAAAGACCCTAGGAGCCGGAGGGCAAGCAAATAAAAAGGCATTAAAAAGAACATATTCTGATCATGGTTTAAGTGATAACTGCATGTTTTACCTTATTTTGGCTACTGACCCATACTGTATCATCAGGGATGCATTAGAATCAATAGAACATACGTTGTTAGACTGCCAGGAATACAAAGAAGAAATAACCTATCTTCAAAGTAGAATGTGCTCACCTTCCCGAGCAGCACTAGAGTTGGTTGGTTGGTTGGTTCCTCAACACCTTGGCACAACCCACCTAGGGGGATAGGCCATGAATGGGACGGTGCCTTGCTTTTTAAATTAATTCACTTCTTGAAAGAGAGGGTTGGATTAATTAGGTAATATAGGTAATAATGAAAAGGTGTTACCTTAAAAAAGAACCTTGAAAAGAAAACATATAAACATACAAAAAAGAGAAAAAAAATATATAGATAACTCAACTGAAGTTACCTATTTTTTTTTTAGAATTCCATTCTTTTAGATTCTCGTAAGAAATTTGTAACAGCGGTAAAAACGCTCCTGTGGCTGAATCCAAATGCGACTGCGCCAAATGAAAGAATCACCGGAAGTGTAAAGCCAACTTTCGTAGGGGTTCTTCTAGTAGATTTTCCCTTTGAGTTTTCAATTTTCGGCATGACAAAAAGAAGTGCTCCAAAGATTCCCTCTCATTACAATAAAGGCACAAAGGCGAGTGTGCCAGACCCGACCTGTGAAGGTAAAAGTTCAATGAGGGGACTCGACAACGCAGCCTGGTAATTACTATTTCTTCCTTCCTTGATGAACACCACTTGTTCTTCCAAGGGAACTTTAGCTGTGTGAAGTCTGATACAAACAAAGGGGATTTTTCAAAGTTATTGGCCGTTGTGCGTTTTTCAAAGCGTGCTGCTGTTATATATTCAGGAGTAGGCAAAATAGGTAAAACAGGACAATCAAGGGAAGATGCAGCACTAGAGCTCGGAAAAACGCAAGAACCTATGTCTTCTTCTTCTAAGCAACATCGAATAATAATATTTGTGTTCAGGTTCCTCTAGGACCCTAATAGGCAAACAGTAATGTAAGTTGCATCTCAACTACACTATCAGCATATGCAGGGACACTTTACGCCACCAGCACCTACACTATTATTACACTCCTTGAAACACGGCCTAATTGAATAAGTGATAAAGAGTGTGGTGGCATACTTGAAGGGTGTCTTCGACTGTCCTGAACGATGCGATGTATCAACAGACAGCGTGATTACACGAATGCTAGTATAGCGACCATCCAAAGACGCGAATATAAGACAGCCTCATGCGTTCGGAACCCTCAGGAGCATACTTTCAACTTCTCATTCAGACTTTCTCACGATCACGTCGTAGTCCAAACGTGTAAGACGACATAAATTAATTATTTATTCTTGTGCTTTCAACCTCTGTTTTTAACAGTGAAGGTTTTAAAGCCAGCCGTACAATGTACGCGTTTCACGACAAGATAGCCGTGCATGGCAACCAGCAATGCTACCGCTGCCAGAAGATGCCCACCTAGAAATACCTCGTGACGTCATACCGAACCACGCATGCATAGTAGCGACAAGCTCTACGCTCTACCACTATAGTTACTGCATATGCTACCTTTGATGGTAGCATATAGAGTATCTGTATCTACCACTAAGCCATGCCCAGCGATTGGGGCATGTCGCGCTACCGAGTTATGCCGCTCGATCAGACAAATCCATGAAACGAGCCAAGAAAGTACTCGAGAACTCCCGAAGGAGCAGCAGTGCATCCTGATGCGGGGCTTGTCGTGGTACGAGAACGGCAACGGCAGCGACAAGCAAAGTAACCTACTGGTAGCCTAGTTCAACGTAATGGAAGTCACGAAACGTCATCACGTGGGCGAGCATTGCTGTGTCTCAAGCCTTACGCAGACTGTGCTCGTAGGATGGCACTGAATGCGCACTGATGTCTCAGCATAAGCGTGCGCAGGGTTCCTTTTCAGGAGGGGCCAAGGACCATAGCAGCTACTCCCCTACCTATTAATAAGGGGGCAGCAAGCCCCTTATCATCTAAACCAGGTTCATCAACCAACTAGACTATCAACGCATTTGCACCTTCAGGAATCTGAAAGAAAACAAGCTCCGAAATCACTGAGACAATTAAGACAATTAAGCGATATGATATGCTACTCACAGTGGCTTGACTTTGATCCGAGGTTTCAACGAGCAATTTAAACGGTGGAAAGTAAACCATTCTCGGCATACAGCATCAAGCTTCTTGGACCACGTTCGTAGTGAAAAATCTGCATGGTCATAACACTTCGTTTCAGACAACGACGATAAAGGTACGACTGGGTTGAGATACGAGGCAATATTTGGGTGTCAATGGACGGGAAAGAGGGTGGGCACGTGTTATCTGCTTTTGGTAATGCTAAGGACACCGCTTCACACCCGTGATTATCAATTCCCTGCCAAAGGTTATTGCGACAGGCAGTTGTAAATTTTTTCAAACGGCGGGGATCCATGACCGCGTGCATGATGTTGATGCGATTACACCGATCAGACGTAATCCTTCATGGCTTATGCGTATCAAACCTGGGACCTGCATCACGCTAACGCGAGGCAAGAGACGTCGGCAAAGTGGTCCTCAAACATTTATTAGTTGATTTTTTTTTTCTATTCAGTGTTCTGTGGTTTTATGACCCGGGCTCGAGTCTCTTACGTTGGGACTAAAGGCCTTGCCTAGACACCACATCACAGGCCTGCTTGATGACCCAAATGTGGTCGGCGAGCTTTGATCTGCCGAGGCTATCAGTGCAGCTCACCGACAAAACATCGGGAACAATGTCTTTAGTGGCCGCATGACAATCCCTGAGCCCATGTATTGAGCGTAACTGGTTTTGTACCACAGGCCTTGCAGATACTGTTGTGGTATATTTCAGCGTAGAAATTATAATGCGGTATATGTAGTAATAAAAAAATTGGCCCCGGATCTGCATGTTACACTGCAAATGTCGGCGAAACTCGATAGCCTTGCGTCCGGAGAGAGTGAACAAAACACTTATTTAATCATCTGCGCAAGAAAATCGGTGAATGGTATTCTAGAGTGGCTCGAGTGTGCAGCGGGGGCGAACGAGCGCATCGAGGCATGTTAGCAACGAGCGCCATCTGGCAGCTATCTTCAAAAACGAATGGAAGGCGTGCGCGCCTGTGGAGAAGGATGCGTGTCATTCTCGGAGGCGATAAGATGTAGAACGCAAAGCGGCGGACAGGTGCCACCACCGTGTCGTTTTAGCAAAGCGTTGGTAACACTTGCTTTGTAGAGAATCGCGTTGCACTGTCAGCGCAGCGTGTTTAACGCTACGGCCGTTAGAATTGCTTGCGTGTGCCTCCTCTAGTATAAAGGCACATATACAAAACATCGACGTGTTGTTATGGTACCTCAGGTATGCGCAAATATTTCTTTTTATTTAACAATCGCACATGTATGAGCGCTGAAGCTTGAGCAATATTGGTGGGTGCTGCGGATGGGGTCGGCCGTTTGAGGTTACGTTAAGGGTGAACAAACAGGCAAAACATACATACATACAGACAGACAGACCAAAATTTTTCCGTTGAAAGTCCCCAAGGAAGACTATCGTCTTGAAATAAAACAAAGACCAAAATGAAAAAAATGCCCGCAGCTTCCCTCGGGGGAACACTTAGGAGGATGCGGAAGCATGTAATTGGTTAACGGGTGTTAAATTGCGACTTACTTGGGTCGATGGCTAAATTGGTTAACGTGGTTGTGAAATGGGGTGTTAAATGAGTGAACACGTACCGCACGTATGCGAAAGGGCGGTGTTTTATTTATTGCGACGAACCAACGGACGAGCGGCAACTGAGCGAGCGAGCGCCGACCTTGAGTATATATACAGCGCGACGGTGCATGCGCTGTCAGCTGTCGAATGTTCTCGAAGGAGAAGCGCGCGCGCGGCACAGATGGCGATGGCGCGACGGCGCATGCGCTGTCAGCTGTCGAATGTTCTCGAAGGAGAAGCGCGCGCGGCACAGATGGTGGGCGACGGCGCGACGGCGCATGCGCGCGCGTCAGCTGTCGAATGTTCGAGAAGCGGTGCGGACGGCGCGGACGGCGCACTACAAGGCGCGAGTATAAGATGCTTCCGCATCTAATATGTTGAACGATTTTGAGTACTTCGTACTCAACTATGGGAGAGCACTGAGCCGTCCCGCTAAAACAGTTTAGTGGCTGGTAACAGAGTTAGACACATTGAGAAAAGTTTTATTTACTTCAAACACGAGACAATTACAGCACGACTGGTCAATATCAATGCACATACAAAAGTGGATCTAATGACAATTCAACACATACTACGTGACGGAACTTGCTTATTTCCTATAACACTCAAGCTTGTACAACAGACACGTTTTCCATGCGACTTAACAATGTTAGCTTGTGCCGAAGAAAAAAAAAACGGAAAAAGGAAGAAAACAGACACAGCAAAGGAAAATGAACCGACAAACAACACCGACATGGTAATCTCTTAAACAATTTGACAGTCGGGGAATCTAACAGAGAGCTGGATCTTATCTCCTGTCACTCCCAAAAAAGGGCAAGACCAATGTCTCAAGAATTCTATTTCCCCGTGAGCTGCTAGTTGCGCCTCAAGGAAGCACACAAGTGTCTCTCGAAACTGAGATAACAGCGGCCACTGTAGCCGCAGGCGTTGCCTTCGGACAGCCGCCCTGCAGCGATTACGCCAAAGCACAAACTCGCCAGCGGCGATCACTAATCGGCCAAACCTACCCCGGGGGCAACGGTCTCCCGTGTAATAGTGAGCGACACGCAGGCTGGGCATGGTTCTATGAATTAGCCGCCAAAATGTTCTTGCCACCACGCAGGCGGAGACCGCGTGCGTCGCGGTCTCCGTGTTTCCGCAGTTGGGGCACCTGGCGGACTGCACCACCCCCCAACGCTGTAATCGTTCCAGAGTGGGCAAAATTCGCCAGCCCCTTTGCCATTGCAGGTCAGCTACCTCTTTTGGTAGCCTACCCGCCGTTAACTCTGGCCATGGGAACGTGGGTGGTGGGCTTCGTAACGTGCCCCTGGTAGAAACCAGCTGTTCACATAGACGCACAGGGGCAATTTCTCGCGGATCAAGATCCGGGTCCATGGCCGTGAGCTCCCGTGAGAGCGCCACAAGTGCCTTATAATAGGGCGGTGTATGCTCCGCGCTCGGGCACAAATTTCCCAGTGCTCGGGGGACCAGCACTCTGCGCTGCGGGCCTAGAAAAAACATGACGAGTGGTCTTGCAGGTGCCCGTACATCATCTAAAATTCCCAGCACTGTTTTAAGTGCGAGCAGCTGCGCCGTCGTACCAATACACGGGAGACCAAAGCCCCCAAGATCCCGAGGAAGCCTGAGTGCATCTCGCTGCAGGCGCTCTGTCTTCCCGTCCCAAAAGAAAGAAAATACGGCTCGGTCGAGGGCCTTCAACACTGCTTCCGGGGGAAATTCTATTCTCGAGACATAAAAGACCCGCGCCAAAAAAATACACTTGATCAAATATGCCTTCTCGGCAAAGGAAAAATTAAAGCTCGTAGCCTTCTGTGTCGAGTCAGTCACTTCCCGGCTCAGCTCCTCCCACACATCGGGTGCAACTCCTGTTTTCTCAAAAGTGATACCGAGAATCCGTAGCCTCGTAGCTATTTGGAGGTCGTGTGGTAGACTCGATTGGAGCGAGTTGTCGAGCACCATGGCACTACTTTTATTCATATTTAGCTTCGCGCCTGAGAGCCTAGCATATTCCCCGAAACGCGTGAGTACCTGCGAGATGCTATCTTCGTCTCGAACAAACACAGTGACGTCATCGGCGTACGCAGATACTGTCACTGTGGCCGTGCCCGGGAGGGGAAGGCCGCGTATTCGAGTGTCAGCCAAGACCGCACGAAGGAAGGGGTCGATACACAGTACGAATAGCATGGGGCTCAGAGAGCACCCCTGGCGAACGCCTCTAGTTAGGTGTATCGTCCCCTTCACTACGCCGTTAAGCACCAAGACACTTCTCATGTTCGCGTAGATGTTACGGAACAAAGCAACAGCTTCGGGCTGAAGCCCATACTTGCTCAATACACCGAAAAGGTATTCGTGCCTGACGCGGTCGAAAGCGTGTTCCTGATCTAAGGAGATGCAAAACCCTCGCGTCTTGGTGTGGGCCATGTACGCCAAGAGGTCCCGAGTGAGCGTGAGGGCGAAAAAAATGTTTCTGCCCATCACCGAGCCCGTTTGTTGATTACAAATCACTTCGGGCCACCACTGCTTCAGTCTACTCACTAGTACAGCGGCGAAAATCTTATAATCCGCGTTTAACACGGTTATTGGTCGCCATGATCCCGGTTGCCTACGATCTTTTCCTTCCTTAGGTAGTAAAATCAGTTTACCCTCCGCTAATGAGTCTGGGAGCTTCCCATCTTTTAAAATTCTATTGATCATGGCTACCAAGCCAGCACCAATTTCCGGCCAAAGCTCTTTATAAAATTCGGTCGGCAGACCGTCCGGGCCCGGGGCTGAACCTACCTTCAAAGATCGCAAAATGGAGTAAACTTCCGCGGCAGACGCTTTTTTCATTAGGTTTGCGCTTGCTTCTTCCGGTAATTTAGGCAATTCGGCGCATAGGGTTTCAAGTTCGCTGACTACCGTGCTCGCATCTATTTGTGAGTCGCCTTCAGCAAACAAATTAGAAAAGTACTCCAAAAAGCGCGTATCTATATCTATGCTTTCTTCCGAAACCGACCCATCCGGCATACACACTGCCATCGCGTACTCAGGGCCGTTCGGCGAGCGCCGTGAAGTCAAGAAACGGCTGAGGTCAGGCGTGTCTCGAAAAATTGAGTCTGGCGGGTGTATGTGTACCTTTTGGGTCGTTTGCAGGAAGATGCGGTCGTATCGGGCTCTCAAAATTCCCAAGTACTCTCTCGTGGTTGGAGTCAAGGGGGCGCCTGCTTTCAGTATTCTTATCTTCCGCAGGGTTTCATTAAGCTCGTACGTGAGTCTCAGTCTCGCGTTCCTACCACATTCCCTAGCCCAACGCTGCCACTGTGCTTTTAAACTATCCCACTCCTGAGGGGGGTCTCTCGCGCCCGAAAGTGTTTCCTTTACTCCCGCCCTTAGAGTCTCCTTCACCGCGTCATCTGCGAGTACCGCTAGATCGAGGCGCCATATGCGCACCCCGTCCAACCGACGATCCGGCAAGGCCATAGACAGAACCACAGGAAAGTGGTCGGAAATTCGACCCGCCTCTACCGGAAAGGCGCGCACCGCCACGTCGGCCACCACAGGACTCAAGGCCTCACAGACATAAAATCTATCTAGCCTTGTCTCCGATGAACCCCTTTTCCAGGTCGGGACAAACGTGTTGCCTTTCTTAAGAATCCATGCGTCTTGGAGCCCGAAGTCTCGTGTTAGGCCGACGAGCTCGCGAGCGTTGTTAACATTTCTGCCTTGGCCCGGGCCCCGTACATCTCGCATGCTATCAGTGACACAGTTGAAATCCCCACATAGCACTGTCGCGCACTCGTCCATGAAGTAGGGCGATAACGATCGAAAAAAAGCGTTCGTGTCTCTCCTTCGCGTCGGCGCGTACACACATACAAAGCGCAAACGCAGGCTGCCTATTTTACATTTCAACTGCAACGCTCGACCGACGCTATCAACAGTGCAAAAGAGCGTGGAAAAAAGGGCGGCGTTCATTATCACCGCGCCGACACCGCAACTGCGCGTGGACGCTAGCGAAAAATAGCACGGCAAGTTGAACCGATTACGAAACGCTGTTACATCTGCCGGTGACACAAAATTTACTTCTTGAAGAAACAAAAGGTCAATGAAGTTCTCTCTAGCAAAATGAATAACCTCTGTCTGTTTATCGGGTTTACAAAACCCCTGTACATTTAGTGTAATTATGTTAACCATGTTGCTAGAGAAGTAATTACTAAAGGTAGGAATACCTTCCCGCCGGTGAACGACGGGTCAGTCGACGCCGCTTACGCGTCCGGAGGCTTGGACCCGGAGGGGCCCTCGGTATGCGGCGTTCCCGTCGCCGCCTGCTTGCGGGGGTTTCCCACTTCCTCGGAGCTTGACTCCGACGATTGGTGTGGCCGTTTCAAATCCGGTTTGTCCAACTGCATTCCGTAGTCCTCGCCCAAAGGTCCAAAAATGTCGTTCAGTGGGTTCCGAAGGTTGGGGTCTCGGTTCTGCTTCAGCACTCGGGACACCGGGCTCAGCGGTTGTTGGTCCTGCTGCGTGCTCGGAGGGTCGCTCGATGGTTTCCGATACTGAGTTTCACTCGCGGGCGTGCGGTGACCTCGCCCGACGGCCACCTGACCTCTGGAGTGCTTGACGCCCACAGACTTGCCCTGCGAGCGTTCGGTGTTTGGGGGTGCGTCCTCAATGGAGCTTGACGACTGCCTTGTGTCGTCCGATTTAGTTGAGGTGAGCTGACTTGCTCCCGACAGTGACTCCGTCTCCGACACGGATGCGGAGTCGTTTGTCACCTGCGGGCTTGGGGACGAATCTTCAACTACTGCACTCCAGTCTTGAATGGGCTCTTCCTCCTGAGGGTTGTGCGCCCTCCCACCTTGCACCTCTTCGGTATTGCCCCGGAGGGCAGTGACTTCCGCACGAGGTTCGTGTTCTGGTTCGGGGGCTCTCGGACTTGTAGGAGGTTTCTGCCCCCCCGCGGCCGCCGCATACGACCTTGGCTGAAGGCAGTCTGCAGTCGCGTGTTCCCCCCCGCACCGGCGGCATGAGGCGGAACATCCTGTAGTGTCGTGGCCGAACGCTTCGCACCTCGCACATCTCGGGGTATGGCAGTCCTTCCCCACGTGGCCTTCTTGGGAGCATCGGGAGCAGACTTTCGTCACGCCCCGATAGTCGCACATTACACGGTGCCCTTGCACGGTTAGGAAATTCGGCACTGCTTTGATCATCTCCAGCCGTACAACTCGGAGACTGTTGCCCACGTGCTGGCGCCCTTTGAACGCTTGTTCATAGATGTCGATTACTTTGCCGTACTGGGTGAATGCTGCAGCCAAAGAGGCATCCCCAAGAAAGAGGGGGCACCTGAAGACTGTTACTGAGACTACTTGAGGTGCGACTTGGGCGACTGGTACTGAGACTCCGTTGAGGACGAAACTTCCCCGTGACGACAGCTTCGCTGCAGCCGTCGCAGTGGCTACTGCAATGCAGAACTTCGTTCCACCTTGGTGCTGAAGGGACTTGAGACCTTTTGGCCCGGTTACTTCTTCGATTGCGTCGATGATGTCATCTGCGGTAGAATCCGTCGAGGCGTTGAAACAAAAGCAGTGCGCTTTAGGAGGGGGCGCTCGAAAAGCCATCCTCGCGTTGCAGGCAACCGGCCGAGCCGATCGCGAGCCCCGGGGGAGGACTAAGCTTGAAAAACTTGCCGCCTGATACCTAAAAAAGATCCTAGCCAAAAAGACACATGCCTGAATACACAGGCATGGTTCAGTGTGCACCGACGCTCGCGTAGGTTTTAAATAGCTAACTTTACCGTACAAGCTCATGTTTGTGTTACTGGTTTCCGTACCAATACTTTACCTTCCTGGTGCATTTAATATGAAGCTTTGACCGTTTTAACTCGGACACATGTATGCTTTTGAAGTGCAACAAATAACCTTATACTTGATGAACGCGTGAATATTGCAGTAGCAGAGAACGAGTGATTATTGTATCAGACGTAATGAATTAGCTCAACTAAGGCGGTGCGGACGGCGCGGACGGCGCACTACAAGGCGCGAGTATAAGATGCTTCCGCATCTAAAATAAACAAAAAATATAAAAAACATTTCTGTTGTCCTGCCCTCTTAAGTAAGGTGAAGGCAAGTTACAGTTGCTTGTGTATTCTTGAGCCCATCACGCGAGCAGCGCGTGTGACACAAGCAGCGCGTAGTGGGTTTGTGGTCGTCATTTAACGTGGCGACTATACTGCCCAGTGCAGGCGTTCTCCAACTTTCCCTACTCGGTGGCCATATCGGACTCGGACAACGACACCATGTTTGAGTGCGTGGTCGCCAACAGGACAGAGATCGACCCGGAGTCGCGGACAGCCACCTTCGTCTGGCACTTTCCGGAGACGGACCATTCACCTGAGTAATGAGCAGTCGGTTGCTTTTTGTGCTTCGATAGGATGATTGGTTGTTTGATATGTCGTTCAGAAAAGAAGCTAAAACATGCAATCACGGACGCAAGCAAAGAGGACAGGATAACGCAAAGGCATTTGCATTGTCTTGCTCTCGTTTCTTATGTGCCAAACCCTTTCTTATGTTGAATGCTCACAAACTCCGTTAACCTTTCGCCGCTTTATTAATTAATAATTATATGATTGATTGATTGATTGATTGATATGTAGTTCAGAAAAGAAGCTAAAACATGCAATCACGGACGCAAGCAAAGAGGACAGGATAACGCAAAGCCATTTGCATTGTCTTGCTCTCGTTTCTTATGTGCCAAACCCTTTCTTATGTTGAATGCTCACAAACTCCGTTAACCTTTCGCCGCTTTATTAATTAATAATTATATGATTGATTGATTGATTGATTTATGCTCCGGGGCGTTGACAGTGAAGACAAATCGGTTTGTTCAATCATAGCCGGAAGATGTATTCTTTCCTAAATATGAGATCGCGCTTGCAGTTTGGCGACCTGTAGCGACACAATGTACACTTTAAACTTGTCTGTTGTTTCGCATGCAGTGCTCTTCTAACACTTGACTTCTTATTTATGCAATTCTCGTCTTCTTTGTATTTTGTTTACATTTATTTGCCAGTGCATATGTGGCACTGCCGAACCACAGGTTCGAAAAACATGGCACCCCAGACTCCCGAGTCATGTTTTTGGAAGCAAAAAAGGAAACTTAGCGCGACCCGTTCTGTTACTTGTGCAGGCAATATATTCCGTTCCATGGAAAGGCCGGATCAAGTCCGGGAACGATGGAAGTTACTGTCGGGGACGGTAAGTCAGAATCATAAGTAGCAGCGTGTTATCGCACGAAGCACTTCGTTACACCAGTTGGACTTACAGCACCTTCTTCACTTGGTTTTTACAGGATGCTTCCTCAGCTGGCTGTCTGGCAGGCAGCCAGCCAGCCGGGCGGGCGGGCTGGCATGCAGGGAGGCAGGCATATAGTAGAAAAATCAGTCAGCAGAAATATGATACGCAATTAGATGTTCATTTCTAACACACAGCGACTTTATGAACTTACGGGGTGTTGTAAAGATAAACAACTCTGCTCAGTTGTTCGTGAGCAGTCTTCACGACAGTTAATGCATCACGCAAAGAGCCTGCGTTCTTATGACCTAGTGACGCGAGCCGAAATTACGGTTGATGAAATAAGCAACTTTTTACTCCTTCAGTGCTGCTGTCCCGCTGATGCGCCTCTGTTTATGTACCTGCTTTTATATCACCCATTATGCATCACATAAAACCCGCTCTGATAAGTACGCACCATAATTTGAGCACGGCGTCATTTGACATGATAACCAAAAAAAATAATAAACGATACATATCAATCTTCTCTTGAATATAGATTAAATGCGTAAACTTTGTGTCGCCTTATTCTCTGCCCTTCTCCCGAGAAGGGTAGCTAACCGCGCTCAGTCTTGGATTACATTCCTTGCTTCCATTCATAGTTCTTTTCTCCCATCTTAATGTGAACATATAATATAGCAAGAGTTCATGGAAAGTGTTTTATAGAAGGTTCTAGCCAGCCTGAAGAAGCGCGGAAAAAGAGACACGGGGACGAAGACGAAATACACACAGTAAAGGCGCTTTTGTGCATCTCTTTTTTCCCTGTGTTTCTTTAGCGCTTCTTAAGAATAAACCGTTTCCAACTAGGCCAAATAGCTGTACGGTAAGCTTTACTAACAGTGCCCCACCGCGGTGGTCTAGTAGCTAAGGTACTCGGCTGCTGACCCGCAGGTCGCGGGATCGAATCTCGGCTTTGGCGGCTGCATTCCCGATGCAGGTGGAAATGTTGTACGCCCATGTGCTTAGATTTGGGTGAACGTTAAAGAACCCCAGGTGGTCGAAATTTCCGGAGCCCTCCACTACGGCGTCTCTCATAATCATATAGTGGTTTTGGGACGTTAAACTCCACAAATCAATCAAGCTTTACTAACAGTGCACGATGGCCCATTTGCCGCCAACTCTTTCCTCTCAGACCCTACAGTCCTGGACGGCATCTTCTACTACTCCACCAAGGAGTGCGTCGTAATGGACCTGGAGTATCACGGACACCGTAAGTGGCGCCGTTACATAACGTTCCTATAGAGTGGCTGAGCGTAGCAGTGTTCTCTCTTCTAGCAAGACATAAGTCAAAGGACAAGAAACACCAACACAGCCAAGTGCTGTCCTCTAACCGATATCTGCTAAGATGAACGCCCTACTACCTTGTGAGTTAAAAAAAAGGCCAACGGAACACATACGACGGAGCAAAATTACGGGACCAAGTGATGGCGTCATCAATGGTCGTTATCTCATTATCGGTGGCGTCATGTTATGACGTATTATGACTTCTTGAGATGCAAATATCTCGTGGTTAGAGGCGTGCCGATTCCTTAGGTTGTGCATTATTCCCCACATTTCTCTTCCCTATTGCACGTATCGCTCGCTTGCAAAGCCAGTGGTCACAAGAAGCAGTAATCAATCAACCATAGCCTTTTCCCACACTATAAACTTTTTAAGTACGTTTTTTTAAAACAACCACTGAACTCTACAATTATCTGCCTGTCAGAACTCGTTAGACACAGAAGAAATTCGTAGTTGCTGTTAATTCCTTGCCATAACTATTTTTTGTGTGTGTCGGTGTTTTTGCCTTTCTCTTTGTACGTGATCCACCCCCACCCCCCTTCTTGCGATAGCGCTCAGTTGTCAGTCAATAAGTATAAATAAACATCAGGTAATTTGCAAAAAAGCCGTCAAGGGAGGGGCCGTAAAATAGGACGTGAATGTGTGATTCAGTGTGCATTTCGTGTGAGTAAAGCATTCACCAGTGCTCCTCTTGGCGTTGGCTCAACGGACGGTCAGTATTTTTCGAAAGAACGCATACCAAGATGGATTTCACACTGCGATTTCACGCTGCAGGCCTGAAGAAGGTTTCAGGTGATGACAGCTGTTTGAACAGTGAATGGCATTGTGTCGGCACGAGGAATTTTTCCTTGTCAGCAAAACGACCAAGAGAAGTCCTCCTCTCGAAGCATTTACTCAAGCTGCATTCTCACCTCGACAATTTTCAACACACCCGGTTATGTGCAGTACCCAAGGATTAAACGCGAAATCATTTACTCTGTGTGTGTGCGTGCGTGTGTGCGTGTGTGTGCGTGTGTGTGTGTGTGTGTGCGTGCGTGCGTGCGTGTGTGCGCGTGTGTGCGTGCGTGTGTGCGCGTGTGTGCGTGCGTGCGTGTGTGCGCGTGTGTGCGTGCGTGTGTGTGTGCGCGTGTGTGCGTGCGTGTGTGTGTGTGTGTGTACGTGTGTGTGTGTGCGTGTGTGTGTGTGTGTGTGTGTGTGTGTGTGTGTGTGTGTGTGTGTGTGTGTGTGTGTGTGTGTGTGTGTGTGTGTGTGTGTGTGTGTGTTACAAGCCATTATTTTGTCCGAAGCAAAATCCTAACTGCCGCATTTAACAAAGCTGCACGAGCGTTCCAAAACACAAGAACGAAGACTAGGCACATCCATGTACTATTTCCACTATTCCCATGGTGCCACGGATTAGCGATCGCAGCGCCACAGTTTCATCTAATAACTATTGAGGCAAGTTTTATTGCTAGAGATAATCTGTAAACAAGTGATATTATCTTATTCAAGGTTCAACAGCCGCCATGAAAACAGAATGGTAGAAGCATTGGCTCCAGAGGCACTCAGTCGTCGCGAATATTTACCTCTGAATTATAGTGACACAGTAATTTCTCACTCTATCTCTGCGTCTTTAATTTTTTTTTCAGAGTGCCTTCTCTGGACCAAGTGGATGTATAAGGATTCCGTGCCGCAGGACTGCATCGATCACTTTGTAGACGCGTGTGGCGTCGTACCTCCGGCACACAGCAGAGACCTCTGCCCCGATGGAGAAGGGGACTACTAGATCAACACGGCCCATGACTGTCCTCCGAGATGGCGAAGGGGCTCCGAAGGTCTTGGAGGCCGTAATGGTGCACTGCTGAGCATTAGAGCGGGGAAACTTATGGAGTTTTGCTAGATGTCCAACTAATATCAGCAGTAACAAAAAAGTGGAACCAATTTTGTCAATAACCACGTTATGCTCTGCAATTGTGTCTGCGAGTGTGTCATAATACCCAACGTCATGAGTGTCGAAACCACGCGATGCACATGAGGCACACCCTTGTGAAGGGCTCCACATAGTATTTCAACCATCTGGTGTTCTTCAACGTACACTGACTTAGCGAAGAACACGGACCTCTGGGATTTTCAGCGTCCACCGAAACATATCACCGCCGCAGCCACAATCGAACCCATCACCTCCAGTTGAGAAGCGGAACGCGGTCACCGCTGTTCTACTGAGGTGGACAAAAATGATGGAGTTACGAAGTGAGTGAGTGAGTGAATGAGTGATTGACAAAAAGAAAGTCACGTTCAACAAATCCGAAACTTCATGTTTAGTCAGAGCAGGCAGCAGAAACTTTGATCTGCATACAGATATGTAACGTTGGCATCTTCAATAAACGGCTCGCCTTGAAGCAACTTCGCTTTGACTGGCAACCCTGTAAAAGAGAAGAATTAAAAAAAGAAGAAGAAGGAATTGAGTTATCATTCTTGCGGCTGTGCACCGTGCCCACCGGACGTGGGCCTGAAATTGTATCGTTACTCACTAATATAGTTCTGTAGTGGGATAATCATAAGTTGAACAGGTGAAGCACCTCGTATACTGGCCGGTCGATGTTTCGATAGGAGGACCTATCTTTTTTAAAGGCGCCGTGTCATCCTTGGCGTGTTTGTTTTAAAGGGGTTAGTGGTGATATCATCACGGATGACACGGCGCCTTTGAAAAAGATAGGTCCTCCTATGGAAACGTCCGCCAGCCAGTCTGAGGCACTTCACCTGTTCATATCATGATTATCCCACTACGTTGTTTCCATCCGGTGGCTCCCATCAAGATTTTTATTATAGTCCTAGTGTGACGTTACAGAGAAGTTGTGTCTCCTGTGCAACCACCCTTGTTACCGACCTTAAAATTCGATGGTGAACATTCCAAGTTTCATGCAACTTTTTTCGTGTCTGAAAAGTGCATGTGCGAATTATTAAAATAAACAAATGCCCTCAAACTAACCCTGCTAAATATAGAGTTCCTGTAACTATTCACTCCATTGTCACTTGAGCTGCGGCAAAGTACTTCAGACGCAAGCCAGAGTTGCTGCGCCAAAAACCACAGGAACTGGACAGACATTGAAATTCCGCACTGTCCGAAAAAGAAACATCGCGTAGTATGACGTGAAATACTTTACTTAAGCGCACTTCATTAGACCCGCGTTCATCAGTTAGTTGTTCTCGTCGTGAGATCTCTGAAACAACGCATGTACGCACGACCCCGATCGTGACGTTTGTATGGGCGCTACGCTCAGTGGCTCCATGAATGACGCACACAAGGCTTTTTTTTTGTTTCTCCCACCATCGCAACTAGATATACATGGGTATGAAGCTGCTAGAATATAAAATCTAATCTGACGTCACGGTTTATTGTCAATTTGAAAAGGTGCGCCATGCAAGAAATAATTTTTAATGTCAAAATAGAATATATCTAATCATTCCTAACATTTCTACTTGCTTAGGATCTTTGTGTGCAGGATATATGCTCGAGTTCATTTCTGGTTCGATAACTGGTGTCAACAACTCTTCAAAAGGGCACTACCCTGAAAAACTATCTTCCCCACATTAGCAAATTACTGTCACAATTCCAAAATCAACTTGCTTGTCCAGAAAAGACACCTAGTGAGCGAGAAAACGCTCAAAAAGGGAGATGCGGCTTACGACGTTCCCTTGATGTTCCTGTGCTCAACGCCTTGTTCTTAAGGTTTCGACGACGTCTACTAGGTCATACGTAATTCATGACCAATAAAAATGATGCACATGCTCCTCTAAAGGCACCTAACGTAGGAAGTTTCAGAAATTTAATTGAGATATACATTAGCCAAAATGCGGAAAGCACACGTTCAAATCCGTGACATAAGGCGTGGTGACTTTAGCGCGAAATTCAAACTTTACACTTCTGCGACGATTTGCTCCACCATTTAAAAACCTACGAAGATGAAATTAACGATGGAGTTCTCAGACTACGATTCATCTACCTGAACCAATTCATTGTTTCTATTCAGCGTCCCATTTAGGTGTAGAGAAACGATGAGCATGCCAGGAGCATTCCCATCACTTGCTTACTCAATAGGCCGTATTCTGTTCTGGTCCAGTTTCTTGAGCTGTCTCTCCTGGACGTAGAGAATGAGCGAGTCCAGAAGCGAGAAGAAAGACATTCCCAGCCAGATGCCAACGTAGCCTCCGAGATAGCCGAACACCTCGATGAACTGCGCATTGAGACAGGAGCATAACCACAAAATGGAACAAAATGTGGGCGGAACGAAACCCGACATATGCGAACCTAAACTGCAATTTCGCACGACTGAAAATGCGTTTTCTTCTTTTTCATATCCTTCTGTTCTACAGAATCTGGTTAGTACTGATTCTATATTTAATCAACGTAGGCTCATAGGCATGGCCACAAGAGAAATCACATGACAAACTTTGTTTAGCGATAAGGGTCGTTCCAAATCCTGCCAAACTTGAAGAAGTGAGTAGCACGTTCGCCCAGCTATTCCCGTTCGTGAGTTCGCACTGCTCCGTCCACCAAACCGTCGATGACGTAACTGTTTGGGGTAAGTGTGTATGGTTTCTCTGGCACAAGCAAAATCTCGTTAGGGAAACTGACGCGCTTTGATGCTCTTTATAGACTTCCCGCTTGTTGCGGCAGTTGAGATGCGCGAAGTGCACAACGGGTTCTGTCAGATTGTGTCCTTCAGATTTAGCGAGAAAGCGTCAGAGAAGCGCTGGCGGAAAGAGAAACCACGTACTTGCCGAGGCGGTGGCGCTCTCTATAGTAAAAAGTGGGTGTCATCCGCATGTTTTCGAAGCGTTTTTAACGACATTAAGTTGGTTATCGTGCTTAGTTCTTGGTTATATAAATAATTGCGTCAACTTAGATCTTGTTCGTTTGTTTTAACCCGCTCTTAAGCCTTGTCGGCAGTGTTTTAGGCCTGTATTAGGCACTTGATTGTGAACGTGGTCACGCTGAATGAAATCGACGGACGACACTATGGGCCAATAAACTGCTACGCACTTAGAATGGGACTCCACGTTGCTTTGGTCTCTTTTCCTGTGTCCGTGTTTGAACGCATATACCTTATTTTGTCATGTATACCCCAACTCGTGCTTTCACGTACAAACTGGCAGCAACAAGTAGCCTCCTATCCTGTTCGTTTTAACTTCTTCGCTACCTGAGTCTGCGTTCTGGGACATCGATTCTTATTCAAATTACAGGACATGTAATCTGTTCAGTGCCATTCAAAGCTTACGTCTTCGTCGGCCTGAGTGTTACTGTAAGCATTTCCTATACACCAACGCTCGTAGCACCACCTCAAGATGTTCTAATAAGAAAATTACTTATAACACGTATACATAAACGAATGTATGCGGTCTACGGGCAAAGCAACACAATGTCGTGTCACGGAGATAGCTACGAGGTATATTTAGCGTTATGGTATTCGAAAACTAACTGCTTTATCTGGAGAAGCCTAAAGAGTTTTCTTGTGAACAGAACGAAAAAAAAATGATAGTCTCTTTAGATCATTCTGGCGATAGCTCAGATAAAAGCAGCTGCTCTCACTTTTCATTCACCCGTAACTTACTTCAGCATTTTATTCACTGTTTATTCACATTAGAAACAATGCGCTTGACTTTGACATTTGATTCACTTCCGCCCACATTTATTTCACCTTCAGTGACAAGGCATCACAATGGACTCACATCGAGCACTAAATTGCGCTCTCTAATTACTTGGCGAGCATACTTACTACTTTAAATAATTTAATTTCACATCTGACGCATCTTTAAATTGAACTCTAAACCAGCGCATTCACGTGAGAATCAGCGTCACTTTATGTTTCAGTCAGACCACGGAAGCCTGGACCTTTTAGTTCAACCCGTAAGCCATATGATCGGAAATGTCGCCTCTAAACCTTACCGTGAACTTTTTCAAGTGCTGTAGGATGGTGTGTTTCTCGCTGGCGAAGAGGAGATTGATGGTAAACAGCTGGCTGCATCGAACAAAGAAAAAATGAACAAAGGTAAGTTGGTTGTTTCAAGTTTCAGGCGTAGTGACTCGCGTATCGCGCAAGGCAGAATCAGAAAGCAAAACAAAAAGAAACAGAATGCCGTAACTCATGATATAAGTTACAAACGTAGCTTGTTACCACAATTGTGAAAATTCATTCACCGCATGTGTATACTAGGTTCTAGTAAGTCACACATGAGCATTCTTTACTATACCAATTTTGATTACTGCTGCTGCTCTTTACTATTAATTTTAACAGTAAAACAGTACGCATATACTTGGCGGCTATGTTGCTTGCGGATATCTTAATGTGTCTGTACTGCGTACACACGTAAGAAGATGAGTTTATCGCCAGGCAGCCACGTCTTGTATTGCCGAAACTGTCATAGCGTCAAAACTAAAGCCAGTTTTACGCCTCAGAAAGATGAGTAAACAACCGAGCTGTCAAGAAAGCGCAACCTGCTAGCGTTACCGAATTCAGTTTCTCTCTCCCTCTCCTTCTTTCTTTCTTTTTTCTTTCTTACTTACTTTATCTGTTGCTTTCTTTCTACATTTTAGTATTTCTTTTTTGTCTCATTTCACGTTTGTTTTTTTTTTAAATCTTATCTATATTGTCATCTCCCCTTCTCATAGAGAAACATACTATATAAAGAGTGGCCACTCGAGCCTCTTCGCGGCCTAGCAAGAGATAGGCTCTGACCAACCGCTAGATGGCGCGCCAATGGTCGCTTTCACTCTGCTATCACGGCATGTAATAACCGCTTCAAGAGGACAACAAAAACATAAATTTGGCATCAAATTTTTCAAAGAAAAAACTTCATTGATTTGTGCAATTTCCCGCATCCGCTTTATAACGCGTCCCGCTGAGGACGTTTAATGCTTTACCACAAATATCAGTAAAGTTTGACTAGAAAGTGTTGTTTTTCTGTATTTATTTTGCACAAAGGGTACAAATTGATATGGTTTAGATGTGCTGTAGATGCATGCCTTCCGTGCACGGATGGGTGTGTAGCCTAGTGGTAAAGACACTCGTTTTCGGAGCATGAGGGTACGGGCTCAAATCCCAGCATCGGAAAGAAAAAGTTTTCTTATTTTATTTGTGCAAAAGACATTATCGGGTCTGACCAGCCACTCGTGGCGCTGAAAGCGGCGCAATAGCTGGGCCGTAGGACCCTACGGGAGTGTCCGCTCTTTATGTATGTTTCTCTATGACCTCCTCTTCTTTCTGTCCCTCAATGAATTGCTTCTTCCCTCACACCTATTCTTCACCCCTTCTGATGCATTGCTATGCTATTCTGGGAGCTGCTTGGCCACTGTCCGTGATGCATTACTGATACCACATGCAAGGCCACATAATTCCTCTCCTTCCTCCGTCTTTCCTTCCTTGTAAACTTCACCTCCCTTTGCGATCCCTTCACTAAGCTATACCGGTGTCACAAAATACTTCACGCAAAAGTTATCAAAGGACTCCGACTACACCGTGCATGGAAGGGAGGAAAAGAACGGCAGGGAAGTTAACCAGCCTATAGGCAGCCGGTTTGTTACCCTGCGCATGGGGAGGGGGATAACACCATGCATGAATATATGCTATACGCTATAGGAGCCGCTTGACTCGTGCCCGCCTTCTCTGGCGCATATCCGCCAAGTTTTCTGCAACACCGGCCTCACTGAAACACTGCATTGTGCATCCGCGCGCTGCTGTGTTGTGGCCCCCTGGCCCCCTCGAGCATCACGCTTGTAGCTTTCTTGTCATGGTGGCCTGCAACATTTCACTTTGTGCATCGTGTAAATAAAGATACTTGAGTTCAATTGGCATTAAAAGACAATTCCAGTGGTCCAATTTCAACGCGTCTTTCCTCCAATAAAGTGCATTTCGTGAGAATTTAACGCCGAAAGTTTTACATTATTTAGAAGTGGGGCAGCTTGGGCTAGTTGGTATGACATAACGATAGTTATAGCGCGAGAACAGAACGACGACACAGAGACATGAAGGACACGGGTACTCGTGTCCTTCGTGTCCTTCTTGTTTCTGTGTATGTCGTTTTGTTCTCGCGCTATAACTATCGTCATGTTCTATATTATGTTTCACTTTTCTCCACACGTGCCAGTCCTGTTCAAACAAAGTTGTAATGATGTCGAGCTGTACGAGTAGATTCGAAAAACATGAGTGATCGTATCTGTGTGAGACAGATGAATGAAAGAAAAAAAAAAAACATTTGCCCTATCTGCAGCGTGTCGACATCGTTTGCCAAGCATGTCAAAATGTTATATGCTCCTACCTGCCGGAGCATAATTAGACGTGTGACCCGTTTTGTTAATAGGGATAAACGTTATTATGGGAGCACAATTTCATTCATTTGTCGTGCATTTCCGTAATTATCCAGACATAACTCTTCAGAAATAAATGGACCTTTGCAGGAGTCATTATGCCGTAAAAAAAAAAACAGAAAGGTGTAAGTAGTTTTTCGAACTGTAGGAAAATGTTCTACATCGTTACAATTAACAACACTACTAACTAGTTCCAACGATAGATTGCGAGAGACACAGGGAATATCTTTGTGCGTGTTATCACAGCGTGAACGATGTCGAATAATTTTACTGAGGTTAGTTCTTGATGAGCATTGGAAAAGCTGGGGTAAGTAACCTTGCTGTAGAATTTTTGATTGTTTTGGTATAAAAGATCAACGAATTTAAGCTGTGATGCTGTGAATTCCATAACGTCGACATGGACAAAACTATATGCCAGTATAGTTTGAAGGAATGTGTCGAAACTTGTCAGAAATCGGGGAGATGCAACAATTGTTCAATGCCTCCACATTTACTTTTTCAGTAGCCGCAGACATCCTAATATGATATAACGACATCACTCGGGACAGTAATTAAGAAAGATAAATCAATTACCTGTTTATTAACGGAGATCGGCGGTTACGTCAAACAGCAGAATTGAAGTCCTTCTTACGAAAAGACCACTGTATAGCTCTGAGCTTGCGAAAACACTGCCTTTATTTAGAGATCATTTATTTTTATTTTTTAAATTATTTATTTCGATTATCCTCACGGCACATGAAGGCATTACAAAGGGGGGGGGGGGGGTAATACAACAACAAATGCACTAAAAATAGAAGATAAAGATGCAAGCCAGTGAGAATACGTTTTAACCACAAAAAAAGTTATTTAAGGCACATAACATAATCTGTCAGGGCAGCTTTGAATGACGATGCGTCTTCAATGCCCGAGATAGAAGAGGGAAGGCGGTTCCACTCGGCGCTGGTTTTTGCCAGAAGGGAGTCGGAAAAAACATTAGTGCGACAGAGAGGAGGGAAAGCTTTATGCTCATGATCAAGACGTGACGATATGTATGATGGTTGTGATATGAGCTCCTGATCAATTGATATGTTCTAGTGAAGAAACTTTTGGAAAAAGTATTGACGAGAAATTTTTCTTCTAAGCTGCAAATCAAGTAGCCCGAGATCTGATTTCATTAAAGAAACGCTAGCTGTGCGGGAATAGTTTGTCATAGTGAAACGTGCTGATCGATTTTGAACGGTTTCAATAATGCTTTTTAATGTTTTTAGACCGGGGTCCCAAACAGAAGACGCATACTCGAGTTTAGGTCTAATGAGTGCTTTGAAAAATAGCAATTTTAAATGGCATGGGGAATCAGAAAATTTTCTGCGTATGTTCCCGAGTGATTTATCAATAATAAATGAAAGGTAACAAAACTCAACCAAATTCAACGGTGAAACCAAGCCGAAGCGTGGCGAAGCTAAACTATTACAGTCTTCCGGGAAGTCCAGAATGGGTTACTGTCATTATATCGATCATCAAATTTCAACCGACTTTGGAGTGTGGGGGTGCGGGCTGCGCTAGCGAATATAGGACGCATCGCGCATATGTTAACGAAAGTGGAACAACTACAAATCCGTAACGATTGTCTTGAACAGTGACATCATTCTAGCCGTATTCTTGTTGCGCTCATCGGCGCTCCAGTATGGGGTTCGCGTTTGATCTTGGTTGAACCTAATTACTCTGCAATAATCACTATAGAGGCCGCTTTTTCTAGTTTTCGAAGCTTCGTTAGCTTCTTCCCATAAATAATTCAATTCCTCTAATTGACATAACCACCTAACTCAATAAGCAAACAGGTAATATAGGCTTGTTACTTATTGTTTTCGAACACTCGAATTAAGCGTGCTAATCTACTGTTGTAGATTCGTGTGACAGACGGGTCGTTGCTATTACCTCTTTTATAACACACGTGACAAACAAATGCATGGGATGTACGTACATGTGTGTGTGCAAAGTATACGCACGTGTGCACATATACACATGCACACAAGCGCCCGCGTTTGCGAATAACTCTCTCATTGACTTTGCTTGCTTACCTTTCAGGACGTTTAGGAGGTGACTCCTCGTAGTCCTGAAATACCAGTAAAGTAGTCATGAATAAAGCGTTTGGGTCGTTTTTATTGGATTATTATTATTATTATTATTATTATTATTATATTTGGGTACCCAGTAAACATGAAAACAGAGCAATTATAAGGTGCAACTGCCTGACAACTGCATATAGAGGGCAACAACGCCTGCCCACTTTTTTGGGAAGGAGAAACACAGAAGAAATGAAGGTAAGGAGAAGAAAGAGAAAAGAAAAAAAAAGAAAGTGTGGCAAAGCCTTCGAACAGTGGGTCGTCCTCTCGAGTGCCTTCTAGTGGGTCGCCCTTTTCACAAGAAAAAGAGCAGCTCGTGCAGAGAGTCAGTCCCCGCATTGACTGTCGCTGTCGTGAATCATCAACGAGTGTCCGCCAATAAACGTCTTAACAAAAGAAAAAAACACACACACGTAAGCGTAAATTGGTAGTCACATAGAAAAATGTCTATAAACGCGGGATCCAGACAGTTTTCTTTCGGAACGGTAATATATAGAAGCAACCAAGAAACATAAAAGCCCACACTCCTAATCTGGTTCCGCGTAGCGTCTTAGATATATCCAGGAAGCCAGTCCTTTTTTTTCGTCTAGTATCCAGGCTAGCTAGCGCTTCAATTGAAAGATATTCAAGAGTGTACCGACCATAGAATAAGCTTATTCGCTATGCATATGCAAAGATACATATGCATACGTTTACGCATGTACACACAGAGTGACCATGACATTTGTCCGCTAGCATCAAATTTGATGAGGAGAATCGTTGAACGTCAGTGACAGACAGTTAATTAAGTTTGTGTCAACTTTCAAAAAAAAAATCGCGAAGTGCATCCACTTCACGTCGCTTGTTGTCAGAGCGTGTTCTTAATTTTCAAGCTGCACGAGTGACGCCAAGTCACTTAATGCCAATGTTTAAATGTAAGGAGCGTGCAGGACACGAGTTTGGCGTATACTATATGTGTCTTCGAACCGACACAGGTCCCGCGTCGCGTGATTTTCAAGGCAGTTGAGGGTCCTTTTTTGATGATGTTGTACGTCGAAAACATCTGCCATTTGTTTGTTTGTTTGTTTTCACGAGTTTTGTGCGATCTAAAACTTACACTTTCGCGCCATTTGATTTTCGCGGCAGCAGTTAAATACGGTGTTTTCCCGACGAATCTGTCGTTTATTTGCTCGTTTGTTTGCTTGTTTTTCGTATTTGTGTTTTAAGTTCCGAGTACTGTATGTGGCCGGGCTGACGTAGGCGGTCGTAGACGTCTGGGGTAACGCTCGCAATACGACATGTAGCAGTCATCTGTAATGATGCTGAAGAAGAAGAAGAAGAAGAAGAAGAAGAAGAAGAAGAAGAAGAAGAAGAAGAAGAAGAAGAAGAAGAAGAAGAAGAAGAAGAAGAAGAAGAAGAAAGAAGAAAAGAAGAAGAAGAAAAGAAGAAAAAGAAGAAAAGAAGAAAAGAAGAAGAAGAAGAAGAAGAAAGAAGAAAGAGAAAAGAAGAAAAGAAGAAAGAAGAAGAAGAAGAAGAAGAAGAAGAAGAAGAAGAAGAAGAAGAAGAAGAAGAAGAAGAAGAAGAAGAAGAAGACGAAGAAGACAGAAGAGAAGAAGAAGAAGAAGAAGAAGAGAAGAATATGATGATGATGATGATGATGATGATGATGATGATGATGATGATGATGATGATGATGATGATGATCCTTGCAATACTTGCGCACACCCACAAAGAGGGATCGCCCAAGAACTGGGCGGCAGGATCTTTAAGTTAAAGACTTATGGCCTCACAAACACAAAGTGACTTTGCAGCACGCGTTAGCGCACGCAAGTCTTTCTCCTCTTGTTCTACGAGCGTCTTGGCCATAATACTAAGTGCAAAGTACTCTAGGTAACACCGCGTAACACCACCGAAATTGGAAGCAAGCAAACAATAGAGAGACACAGAAAAATGGGGAGAAGATAGAAATGAGAAGGAATAGACAGAAAAAAGACTATAATCTGGAAAATACAAAGGAAAGCAAGAGAGGTGGAAAGAAAAAAAGAAACGAAGAGAAATAAGTTTGGCTGGCCAGCTCCGAACACCCTTGGGGATTGCCACTACTACAACGCAAGCTTATAATTTTTTTTGTTAGCTTAGGAAAATATGTAAGGGAAAGATCGCAATGACGATACACGGTCTGTGTAGCTTCAATAAAACTACAAATTGAAATACAAACCGCACCAAAGGCATCCCTGCGACAATATCCCAAAAGGGAGCAACCATAATTCAGTATACAGTTTCTGCGGTGAAGTTTAAACGTGTCTTGAAAACGGCAATGAAGGAAAGCGTTTTTGTCCGTCGTGGCGGTGTAGCAGTTGGGGTGTTCGGCCGCTGACCGCAATGTCACTGGTTCGATCTCGGCTAAGGCGGTCGCATCTCAATGGAGGCGAAATGTTTGAGGCCTGTGTGCCATCGAAATTTCGGAGCCCTCCACGATGGCGTCTCTCATAAATATATCGGAGTGTTGTAACATAAAACCTCACGTGTTGTTAACATTAGAGTATCTTTCTAAGCAACGAATATCCGCGACATTAAAAAATAACGTTTATTTGTTCCTATTTCGTCGCAAAACTGACATTGGGTGACACCGCCATATCAGCCTTACGTACACATTGTCACGTGGTCGTGACGTAGACAAATGCCGTGGTCGGGATGTCCGAAATGACACCCTTCGTATGGCCGAAATCGCGGCCGTAAATCGGGAAGCAATTCCAGAGCTTACTCTGATAGCGGCGAACAGAGCGTCAGCCGCCGGTAATCTGATCATCATTTGGACACGCCGTTTTTTATACAGCACGCATACAACTTTCCAGCCTCATTACTGGTGGTCACGCAGGCTCTGGAATAAACTTGACTGAACTGAATGTAGGAACAGCGCAACCTAGAAGTAGTTACAGCGTAGCTACGCAGTAACTGTTAAAACTGCGAAGCCTCTCAAACACTGAGGCGCGATCTGCGTCGAACATGGCTGACGGTCTTTATGGGTGTGCACCGAATACAGCTAAATGGAATTAACAAATGCTTGTAGCTATATATAGGATCAACGGAGAGTGGAAGAAGGGGCAGACACACCAATCCAGTTATCACTTATCAAATCCAGCTATCATAATTTTCAGCGTCTAGATCAACTCCAATGATTTAGGCGAATATTTCAGATACTAATATTTTGTCATCTGGATGTTTTTTTTCGTGGTATATGTGCAAATTGGTAATCTCTCATGTCAAATTACCCATATATGTATTGCTATTGGATGTGTTGCTGTTTGTTTGTTTGTTTGTTTGTATCCTTTATTCCATGGCTCGTACCCACTCTGGGGGATTGGCCAAGAGAACAAATAGTCTCATATGAACGATAACTGCATTATTGCTTACAACGAAAAAAAAGGGGGGGGGGGAGTTGTATAGTTAAGACAGTATGTTGGAAAAAAAAGAAATAAACCAAAGATTTAGATAGTGAGAAAAAAATCAATAACAAAGTAGACACTAATAGCTACAACTTGATTTTGGGAGCCGACCAGACAGCTGGTTTTGCCAAACCCGATTAAATTGGTATGTCACGGATTTATCCAGAATAGAAAATTACTTTTCGACCCGTTTTTTTAGTATTTGTTAACGAGGGCTTTATGTTGAAAAACGTTTAGAGTCTTGAATAAAACTACACACCGCATCGAATGCATCTCTGTGGCAATTTCCCAAAACAGAGGCACCAAAACTTAGAACATTTTCTGCGGTTAAATTTAAACCTGTGTAGCTGTTTCACTTACCGCTTCTTTGTCTTCATCTTCCTGGGCACTTTCCTTTTGACCTTGTGCCGTGATTTGAACTTCGTAAGTGATTTCCCTGCAATGCGTTCGAAAACAAAGTCGAGCATTGAATGCCACTAACGCTGCGTCACACCTCCAAAATGAATTATATTGCTGACGTGCGCGTGCACTTTCACTTTGAAAGATAAAATTAATACCCCCGTCACACGGGCACTTAAAAGTCTTTTAAATAAGCGGTCTTTTTCCGAAAAGGAGTTCCTGACAGCAGACACACGGCACAGAGCGAACTCCTTTTCAGAAGCGGTATTTTTCGTAAACGGAGTTCGTCGATCTCTATTACGGCTCCGAATGAGTAGCCTCGAAACCAGTGGGCGCCAGCAATTTTCGAGTGGAGGGAAAAAAATAGCGAATGCTTATTTTTTTTTTGTCACCAAAGCTCTTTGTAAAAACAAATTTCATATCCTGCAGAAGGTGTAATGAGCTCTTTTAATGATTATTTCTTTTTCTACTCTCGTAAGCAGCTACAACGCGTCGACAATATCACGTGGTGACGCTCGGTCTCGCGCCGCGCCATTTTGCACAAGCGAGGAAAGCGTGGCAGTCATGTGTTTCCCCGTCATTCAAGTGGTCAAGCTTGTATAGGGCAATGCCGACTCGCTTCTCAGGAGTGATCGTTTCACGCATGCTGGTGCACTGTCTTTCGAGCTCACTGCGCAAGCTCTCCACAATGAAACGAAAGGTGGACGGGTACACTCGAAAAGATTGCTTGAAGTTCTGCTCACCGAGGTGAGCTAACATTCCCTCGAACCACCTCTCGAACCACCAACCCGACAGAAATGATCGTCTTTTCGGCACTTTCATTCATTCTTCATCTACATATTAATTACGACGCGTTAATTAAAAAGCCGAATATTGCCCATACGTTTCCCAAGATGTATTTTTGTATGCTGACTACAAATTAGGTCGTAACTAGCAAAAAGAAAAATCGCTGCCTCGATACATTTTCCTTTTTCCGCTCATAGTTACAAAAAACACTAAACGGGGCTGAAGTTGAGTGAAATATGGAGACGGAGAAATGAAAAAAAAAAAATTGACCTCATATCCACGGAGTGAATGATGATGAGTGGGGCAAAGCGTCCATATGTCCATCCATCCGTCCGTCCGTGCATCTGTCTGTCTGTCCTTCCTTCTGTCCGTCAACTCCTATCACGCTAGAGCACGCATCGGACGGACGCTTCGCCCTACTCATCATCATTCACTCGGTTTATATGCTGTGAATTTCTTATTATAACGACGCCATCTATTCTCTTTAGTTGTCAACTACAGGAAAAGCGCAAACTTCATTCAGTGATATTACTTCTAAGTACATATACACACAGCGCCATCTAGTTAGCAGTTTCTAAAACTAACTAGAAGTGGCTAATACAACTACACGACGGAACGACCCACATCCTAAGGAGCTTCGCTCCTAAAAACCTCCAAACACGGGGTGTCGCTAGAGCCAACGTCTCGACACGCCATGGTCTCCTGAAGTTTGCAACTGCCTGCCTTAGCTCGTTCATGTGTATGTTTGCACATGTATATGCAATAATGCATGTACATGAACACGCATTACGCACTTTCCTTAGTCTTCAAGCAGACTACTGCATGCACTACAGTATGTATATAAACATTCAGTGGTGCATGTTTATGTGCATGTAATGCACGAACATGTACATGCGCTGAGGTAAGCAGTTGCAGTCCTGAAAAAAGACAAAGTCCACCTGTCGTAACTCTTGCTCCAGTGGCACCTCGTATTACAACGCCTTTTTTTTCAAACGCTCTATAAGCAGAGCAGGCACAGTAGAAGCGTAAACTATCGGGCTAGTTGGCATGACATTTCCAGGGTCGGGAGCAATTTTTTTTTGATGAAAATGTACACAAAGGGTCTCAACTCCCCTCAGCTAGCGGTTCACCTCTACGAAATTTATTACCACGAAGACTGGGACAGTGAAAACGGTGGAAGCGGTGAGGAGGGGTTGCGGGCCTAAACAGTTTGAACAAAGCGTCAGCTAACATTGCTATTTGAACCTTTCCAATGTACCATACATGAGTAATTTCTGACGGGGATCTGAGGTCAGTGTTCGAAAAAAAAAAACGTATTGATACTAATTTCCACAGTGTTTAAATTGTTTAGGACGGTGCTGAAATGATGACTTTTCTTTTCACGGTGACCTGTCAATTCATAGAGGCCGTACGGTCTGTCTCACGAAAAAGAAACGCTTGAATCCAGCACTGTGTTTCCAGCTTAATTGAACAAGTGCTACTAATTAAGAGGTGAAAAAATAACGCAAATACTATTGTGGCCCAGCCACGGTGGTCTAGTGGCTAAGGTGCTCGGCTGCTGACCCGCAGGTCGCGGGATCGAATCCCGGCTTCGGCGGCTGCATTTTTGATGGAGGCGAAAATGTTGTAAGCCCGTGTGCTCAGATTTGGTTGCACGTTAAAGAGCCCCAGCTGGTCAAAATTTCTGGAGCCCTCCACTACGGTGTCTCCCATAATCATATGGTGGTTTTGGGACGTTAAACCCCACATATCAATCAAAGCAAATACTATTGTTCAAATTCACTAAACTTCCTTCCGTTCAATGCAGCGGGCCGCGTGTATCAAAGCCGTGATGTGCACCGTCAAAAAGGACACCGGACTAACAGCAACAGCGTATTTCCTGCTAGTCCTGTTTTTGTACCGTTTCACATGGTCTTTAATGTCTCTAATGTATCAATCTCGTCCGTTCGTTCGTGCCCTGGAACGGTGGCGGCTGGGGCGTCTTTTCCTTACACCTTCAGCAAACACGTGATTGCTGAGAGTGTAAAAAAAAAACATGACAAAGTCGGTTGAATGGCTAAAGGCTTTCGTAGAGCACACTTTAGAATTCACAAATTGTCCTTTAATTATTTTTATTGACATGTTTCTCTCTCTTGATCCAAGAAACGACGCAAGCGCGAAATATTTCAATGGCAGTATGTAGACAAAAAGTGTCTCACTTGCAAGGCTGCCGGCACTTGCTCAGGCACTTCTTGGTATACTTTTGCGCCACGTCCACTTCGGCGCATTGTCCTGTGGCAGGAAAGGACGGCGAGTGATGGTTGGTTAAAATCACATGAAGCTGTGCAATTTCTAATAACCGTTAGCGAAAAACACTCATGTTGACCGACAGTTTTCACTCGAAAAAAAAAGTCACTAGAAAAAATTATGAACCATCTCCCCGAAAGGATCCATGGCGGAATGCGAAGCAGCAGCAGTGCGCACGCCATCGACCCGACCAAAACGGGCGTCGACGCGGATGCTGGAAGAACGGTTTGAAGCGAAACTTTGAGTAGCCTTTACTCGAATAAACGTTTCTTTGAAACGCAAAGCCACGGGAGTCGGTTTGGGTTTTGTGTAAGTTTCTACGCAGACAACCGAGCCGAAAGAGTGTTTCCACTCGACGTGCAGTCGAGTGTTGCGGGCGGTGGAGAGGGTGAAGAGAGAGAGAGGTGTATTGCGATCGGGCGGAGGAGCAACACCATCTAGGTGAGTTAGGACAACACCAACTGGAGAGGACAACACCTTTCTAGAGGGTGTTGGTTAGGAGGAGCCGGATGCCGCTGCGGGTGAAGGAGAGAGTGACGTCAACGCGCAGCTGCGACGTGACCTACTTGGCATCGTTCCAAGAACTGTGGCGGCGTGTTGGCATGGTTGAATGAATGATGTTGGCATGATTGAATGCCGTGTAGGTGATGAGAAGAAGAAAATGTACAGTAAGTGAACATGGTCTGCAAGAAGAGGATGGTGATTATTAACAGGAGTAGGTAGAGAGGTAGGAGGAATCGGAGAAGGATTACAGCAACCCGAATGACAGTACTAGAGGATGTACAACGCAAATGACACAGTTGCATTCATCAAACAACGTGGTATACTTACTGGTTTTTGTTTCGGAGCATATCGGCGCCCCTTCCAGATCCCGATACGCATAGCGACTGGATATGCAGCCGCAATTCTTCATCCACAGCTTCATGCGACACCGCTCGTAGCAGAGCTGCGCACCAAAACGCACGAGTGATTCAGTTGTGTGCAGCGCAACTGGCATTTTCGGATTGCGTATACGTCCTAAGGAAACTGTTTTTTTATGGGTTATATGCCACCCCGTATAGGACCTTCTTTAGGAGGGCACACAACACTCTTTTGTGTCCCATGACCCTCGGACGAGAACATGATAGTCTCCACAGAGCGTTCATGATTCACTCTAAAGCGAGTCATGTACGTCGTATGTCGACATTCACACGAGAGAAAGAGAGAAAGAGTCAAATCACTTTTTTTAAAGTGTACTTGCTTTGTTAAAGCTGTTTTCATTGATCTCTCAAGTATTAATTTTACATTTAACTAAATGATATCTTACGGCTCTCACTCACATTCTGCGTCATCATGCCATAGTGCTTGTTGGACCTCTTCATCAGCTCGTAGTTGACGCACCTTGTCTGGTAAGGTTTGGGCAATGCTAGCGTCGTTTGCTGCGAAGATGCGGAGCGATACATCGAAGGCCCGTGACTGTCTTCGTACTCATTAATTCACACTCAGAACGAACGCAACAGGTCGCTATCAAGCCATGCATGCCATCCTGCGCGACATTTCAATAGAATGGAAACAAATTTCGTTATCGGTATAGTAACAAATGGAGGATATCATTCGCAAAATATATATGAATGACACACGATGACCTCCTGCACTATACTAGATTTGCATTCGATTCATTATCAATCAGAACTTTTCACACATGCGTAATAGTGTGTTATGTATATCCCTTCGTGCGTCTTTATCGTACTCAAGTTCTCATGTACAATTTGTCACCTTGAGCTGTTTGCACCCGTTTAAAGCTTCTATAGCTACGGTTTCAAACCGTTTATTAAAACTTACCGTGTAGAATTTTCAAAAACAAAATTACGGTTCCAATCTCATTATAATATTTAGTATAATGGACTGCCTCTTGTAAATTTTTGCTCGTTTTCTGTCTTTATACATTTTTGTAGCTTTTCGTCTTCTCTATAGTTCATTTTTTTGTGCCTGCCCCAGCGCTCAGGTCTTATAAGGTTGCAACTTGGAATGCTAAGTTAAGAAAATTGGTTGATTGATTGAATTGTGTTATCAACGTTGGTACCTGTTCAACCAGAATGATGTACCTCGACTGGGGCTCGAAGAACAGCGAGTGCGCTTGCTCGGCCGAATTGGTGTCGTGTTCGTGCACTGACGCGTCGGCGCCAAACGGATCCACCTCCAGGGCGTTCACGACGTCCCAGCCAATCACAGACGTCATTTCTGCGACGAACAGCAAGCCAACCAATCACGAACACGGTTATTTCAAAAACAGGAAGATGCAGTAGGCTCTACAAATCACGAAGAAAAAAATCACAGCATGATGATGAGTGGGGCGAAGCGTCTGTCCATCCTTCCGTCCGTGCATCTGTCCGTTCGTCCGTACGCCCATCCATCTGCCCGTCAGTGTGTCCGTCCATGCTTCCGTCCATCCGTGCGTCTGTCTGTCTGTCTGTCTGTCTGTCTGTCTGTCTGTCTGTCTGTCTGTCTGTCTGTCTGTCTGTCTGTCTGGCGACGAGCACGAGCCGCCACGGCCCACTGCGCCCACCACTCTACTTCGTCCGTGCCCCATCAACGATCTGACACGTACGGCGACAATGCAGGATACTGAGAGAAGCACTCGTTCCCCGCGCACCAAGGCACAGTCCGCGCAGTAGCCACTCGAAGAGTAGTGCTACAGCGCCATCTAGGACATCCTCACTCAACTGCAGTTTGTAAGTACTTCATGAGACAGTGCCATCTATTGTACTGTTCGGGATATACTGCCGGTTACTCCTGACGAGGGACAAGGTTAGACTAAGAGGAGCTTGGCTCATAGAAAATAAATTACGAGGGAGTGACAGTGAGTGAGTGAGTGAGCAAACTTTTATAGGGTCTAGAAAAACGCAATAAAACGTGAACCTAGCTAATCCCAAGACGTTACCGACAGGTCTAGCCTGCCGGCGTGATCACGGGCGCACTGGACGGCCAGGCCTTGGTTTTAATTGGCGGGGCTTTGCAGGAGCGCGTCCCACTCTTCCTTGGTGAACTTAGGGCCCAACAACCCGTACTCCCAGAACATATGAAACAAAGGTGCCTGACAGTCTTGTATAGCCTAGTCATGAAAAAATATTAACAGACAAATATACCCTGGTGCTTCTATTGGTCAGCTCTGGTTGCATCTGCAGTCGGGGGACCTAAACCAACCCAGTATAGGCACCCGCAGTAGTCGCCAAGGGCAGCGTCTGAGGACGCTGGCTGTTTCAATGAGTTTTAGTGTGTGATCTATCGTGCTGAGCTCTGTAAGACTCACCGTAATCCCAGGGATATCGGCATCGCTTGAGCGGGTGCGACTCGTTCATGATCCGGCTGTAGTCCAGCGTATAGCAGTAGCTGTCCGGGAACCTCACGAACGACTTATACCAACTGTACCAGTGAGAAAAAAAATAAGGAAAAATAGTTTCACCTCGAGTGCGAAGCAATGAATGCGATTGCAAGAAATTGAAATGTCACATTCGAGCAGCCCGAAACTTGCTGTGCGCTGCTCAAACACAAATAAAGACGTACGAAAAGAACGCACATGTATACACAGAACGACCGCGAACTAAGTTGCTCCGTCACTTAGCTTCTATAGTTATATACTTCGGCTTTCACAGTTAGCAGTTCACTCTTTTCGCAAACGCGGTAGCTTCACCAAGCAAGCTGATCTCCGTGTGGTCTATATAGCTCGAACGCGACCTTTGCGGGGAGAGCGCATGGCGTACAAAACTTCCACTCAAGGGGTAAGCGTCAGAGCATTGGTGACACTGTCCTGTGTGTCAAAGTACAAGTCGGGGGCGCACATTTCAACTCCGGCAGATGACGGAGAGCTCTAGAACGGGGTACCCGACAAATTGGCAGTGGCACGTTCCCGGCTGGCGTCGATTCTGCTCACTAAAGTAATACTTCATTAGAGTCTAATCGTCCCTAATTAACTAGTGGCATAGCCACTCAACAGGTCTCTACAGCAACGCGCAGTGACATGCGATTAGCCAAACATCGTTAAGGATAGCTCGTTTCAGGTTGCTTGCTTGCTTGCTTGTTCCTTTCTTTTGTGGCTCTCACCCACTAAGGGGGATTGGCCAAGAAGCCGGTGGTTAATGCAAGTAAATACCTATAGATTTTCTAGATTAGGGGAATTTGATTACTGTGTTTTGACTGTGAAATTAATTTGGCGCAATGTTAAAAAAAAGAAAAAAAAGGAGGAGAAATAATAGAATTTGTTGAATATCTGTGGTGGAATCGTTATATGAAATTCTCCTGAAAGTTGAATCATTGCAGTGTATCAGCTAAATAATAAGTGGTAGTGTGACTAGTAAAATTCGAGAGCTCTCTTTTCAGCTTCTCTTGTATAAGACATCTGTGTACTCAGTGTTGTTGTTGGTGTTGTTGTTGTTGTTGTTGTTGTTGTTGTTGTTGTTGTTGTTGTTGTTGTTGTTGTTGTTGTTGTTGTTGTTGTTTTCCTATTGTTAGTGGCGCATACCCACTGTGGGGGATTGGCCAAGAATCGAGTGGTTTCAACATTTACTGTTCATATTTGGAATGATGGAGGTTTAACAGAGAGATTACCGATACTCAGTGCTTTGGCGGTGATAAAGCACGTGCCGGCTAATGATGATGATAACTTTTTTTATTTATAACACACGGCAAACTTGCAGCTGAGCGGCCGTGCTCTAACATCTACTTCTTGAACCAAGGAATCGAACAGGATTTTTCATGCACGGGTAGAATCTAAGAAAAAAAAAACGCTATAGTTCCACCCACAGCCATGGCAGTCCATCCCACAGAAAGAATCTGCATAATTGCTTCATGTAATATCATTTACTGATTTTCGTGAAGTGAAGCACCTCTATGATTTCTCATGTGGCTGACTTTCCTATACAAACACCGTTTTCCGTGGCTATAGTTTTAAATCGGAAACTTCAGCGTCACAGCAAAGAGATTCGTTCTGACATCGCCTCTCAGCCAAACACAATGTTTCAGGTAGTAACGGCGGAAACTTTGTCTCTTAATATGTGTAGTATGTGCATTAGCCAAGAAAAAGTACTTATGTCTTGAGCGGAAACCACCTACCACGGCTAATGAAAGCATTTAACGTCGAAAAACCGCCACGTGATTATAAGGGACACCGTATAGTGGAGGGCTCCCGAAATTTCTGCTTCCTGCGGTCTTTAAAGGGGTCCTGGAAAACTTTTGGAGCATGGTCCGAAAGCGCTACCAATTGGTATAGTTCAGGTTACCGAGAACACGCATGCCAAATATTTTAGCGAAGCACGCAGCCTGGAATTTACAATTCATTCCGGGCCACCGAAAATCGCCTCTTTTTTTTTTTCTTCTCTTGACAAATGACATCACAGGCTCAAAAATCACTACGTCCCAGGCAAGCATCGGCCATTGGCTGGTTTGAGCATGGCATGCTCGGTCGTTACTGGGGCCACCGCTGTATGCCACCACTTGCGCTATCGGTCTGCTGCATGGGGGTAGTATAAAAAAGGTGCCTAATTTCTGCAGCTTTTAGGTCATCATCATGATCATCATCATCATCATCATCATTTCTGCAGCCCGGTACGGAGCACGGCGCAGCGCCTGCGGGAAGGGGGAATGGGAGAAAGCTGGATAGGAGGGGAAAAAAGGTCAAGTGAGCAGTGACGCAGTCGAATTCAGCACGAACAGCAGTCCGGCAGCAAGGATAGGGGTGGCAAGGGTCCCGTTCTCAGCGGTAGGCCGCGATTCCCGTCTCGTCCAGGAACACACCCGAAAAAGAAAGAGAGAGAGAAGGTGCTCAAGGTCACGAGGCAGGCGTGACGTCTTTTCTTCTACCCTGTCATCCCTCACTGCTTGGCTTCCAGCGCTTCCGTTGGGACGAAATGAGAGAGAATGCAATTGAAACGTGTGACAAGCCTTAGTGACTCCGTTCGTACGGAACGGATTCTGAAAACCTTTGCGGTGGTGAGCGTGTGAGCAATAAGCCCCTTTAGTGAATCCATTCCATGGGGACTTGGAAAAAAAAATGTTGCGGGGCCCCTTTCACGTGCACCTAAACCTAAGTACACGAACCTCGAGTATTTTCGCCTGCGACTTGCGAGTCAGTAGTCCAGTCGTTGGAACTTTCTTCCATGATTGCAGAGCAGACTTGCCGTCATCATGTGGGCCGAGCTTCCACTTTTTATTGGTTTGTCACAGCGATTATTGTCAATGCTCATTCTCGATCAACTACGGAATACGACAGAGTACAGTGCACAGTACTATGAATAATTCACGCTTTCTTTAACCATAAATTATTGTAACAGTATACTAAGACAATAGATGCATCGAAGAGAGCGAGACCGAATGACACGGAAAGAAAAAGGGCTATAAGTTAACGCTTGTAACAATACTGCTTCTTGGCCTAGTTGGTACTTGCTTATTGACATGCTTTGGCTGCAAATAACACACACACAAAGGCCGCTTGTGCTTGTCGTTGAGTGTTTCTTTACTTTGTGTGTGTGTTATTTGCGGCCAAAGCATGTCAGTAAGCTAACGCTCTTTCATCGAAATTGTATCCCGAGCGTGAGCTAGTGCCACATAGAGATGCGATGGCTCGTTAATCCAAATACCCTCTGGTTTTTGCGGCAAGGTGCATGGAAACATTCACGCATATATTAACGCTAATACCATTTAATAAGTACTGAAAGTTTTAATCCTGGCTCCCCCATTTAAGTGTTAACGGCAAGACAGCCACACCGGACGGCTTACACTCATTACCTTGATATTTATATATACATCGTAATGACATATGAGGGGCGCATGACGAGTATAAACAATGTACATTACATGTACACACATGTCATGCACGTTACGATTTACATGACATTGCTTTGATGAGCTTACGTACGAAAGATTATCTTGATATACATGAACACTGATGCGACATAATATGACTATACGACGAACATTAATGGCACGTCAGGCATTGCATATACAAGGATGCAAGTTATTTTATCATGGTGTACACAGTTTCGTGCATGCATGCATGCATGCATGCATGACAATCATGCGATAGTGGACATGCCGTGGCGCGAAGGCCTTGATTCGTTCCAAAGCGAAATAACACGATCCATATGTGTTCGCCTCCGAAAGGAGTCGCCGCTCGTCACAGATGTTTCCCAAAATTAGCTAAGAGAGACTCTAGCGCTGCGATCACTCAGCGATCATAGGAGTTTATTTATTTATTTATTCATATACCCTAAAGGCCCATTTGGGCATTACATAGGGAGGGGGGGTAGTTACAATACAGCGGGGTCATATGCAAAACAGAAATATTTACACAGAACAGGAAAAAATAATAAAAAGTTAAATGCAGAAACAAATTTTGCACCAAAGAAGACATAGTAACGTAGCACTCAGTATGGCATGAAACGATGTGCGCGATAACTGATGTAATATTGGCACTAGACTAAACGAAAGAAAGCCACAAAATGTTACGGTTCTACATTCCACATCTCCATTAATCTGCGGACAAACGTGTCGTGATCACGCACAGTTACAACATCACTTGGTAGTTTATTCCAGTGATAAATCGCAATAAACAATGGTGAGTCACGAAGGAAGTTAGTACGGGCAAACATGGGCTGTATTTTGTAAACATGATCCACACGTGGAAAAATGCGATGAGCTGGTTTAATCTGTGAATGTAAGAAAGATGACTCACCGAAATAAAGCTTGCGGAAATGAGACAGCAGTGCGATAAGCCTATACGTATTTCGAGAGTCGGTAATTTCAACGACGTTTTAATAGCTGTTATGCTATATAGCCGAGAATATTTTTCCTGTGATAAAGCGGGCTGCTTTGTTTTAAATGGCCTCAAGTTTATGAATAAGGTACTGCTGGTTTGGATTCCAAATAAGGGCGGCGTATTCCATTTTCGAGCGAACTAAGGTTGTGTATGCGAGAAGTTTGGTGGATTGGTTAGCAGAGTGCAAATGTCGTTTAATAAATCCTAGAGCTCTTAAAGCCTTACTGGCTATTGCCTCAACATGAGCATTCCATGAGAGGTACTGTGCAAGATGAACTCCTAAGTATTTTATTGTGCTCACATTTTCCACTAGCCTATTGTTTATCATGTAAGAATGCAGCTCAAGTTTTGTAGTTTTTGTAAATTGAATATACTTTGTTTTTGAAACATAAATTTCCATTTGCCATTGGCAGCACTATCGGGTGATTTGGCTAATGTCAGACTGCAGCGCACTCGCATCAATACGACTAGTAATTTGTCTGTAAATTACACAATCGTCTGCAAAAAGTCTGATTGGGGATGACAATTGGTTACTTATATCATTAACGTAAATTAGGAATAGGATTGGCCCTAGCACGGTGTCTTGCGGAACACCTGATTTTACCTTTACCAATGGCGACAAGGTATTATTAACAAAAACAGACTGATAGCGATCGGACAGGAAATTATCAACCCATTTACAGATATTAAGGTTGATGTTGAGGGCGCTTAGTTTCATATTTAGGCGGTTATGGGGGACCTTGTCGAAGGCTTTGGCGAAATCTATAAAGAGAGCATCGACGTCTGTTTTATTATGTATCGCTTCGTGAATATCGGTTATTAGTTCGAATAGTTGAGTTTCGCATGAAAGGCCACGCTGGGAACCATGCTGACTTGGTAAGAAGAACTTGTTCGTAGTTAGATATGTCATAACTGCGGATGATATAATGTGCTCTAAAAGTTTACATGGTATGCTCGTTAGTGAAATTGGTCTATAGTTACTGAGCATAGAGGGGTCACCTGATTTAAAGATAGGAGTGGTGTGGGCAATTTTCCACGCGTCTGGTACGCTACCACTATCAATAGATTGCTGAAAAAAAGAAGCTAGAATGTGAGAAATAACAGGCTTTGTTTTTTTTAGCATTGTGGTGCAGATGGCGCCCGGGCCGGGTGCCGAATTGTTTGGGAGCCTTTCAATAGCTCGTTCAATACCATGGTGTGAAATAATTAAATCGTTCATGACCGAATCTAGAGTAGGGAACTTAAGGTCAGACGGAATGGGATTTTCTTCTGTGAATACTGAACCAAGAAAATTATTTAGCTCCTTTGCAACACATGATGGGGAAAGAAGTACACCATCCTTGGAAATAGACACTTGTGATGACGAAGATGGTTTAGGGTTAATTACCTTCCAAATTTTTTTTGTGTTTTCCCTTAAGAGCGCTGTTATATCATTGTTGAAGAATTTTTGTTTGGCTACTTCGATTTCTGTCTTACATTGCTTGGACTGTTCACGGTAACGCTCCCAATCACTAGCGGATCCCGACTGTTTGGCTTTCGAGTAAAGTCGTTTTTTTTTCATTTATGCTGCGCTTGACATGCAAGTTAAACCAAGCGCTCTGGGTTGACGTTGTCATTTCAATTTTAGGGATATACTTTTCCTTTAGTTCATTTAGCTGCGTCTGTATGAGATGCCAGTTCTCATTAGTTGTGCGCAGCGAAAAGGTGCGCAAAAAGTCGAAGAAAAAGACGACAGTTGACTTAAAATCATATCAACATTACCACGCGTGTAGTTGTAGATTGTTTTCTTTGGATTTTCTGGTTTTTTGTTCTCTAAAGTATATTCACAATGAAGCACATTGTGATCACTGATATTGTCTAAAACATTCACAAGTACATGATCGGGCTCAGTAGTTAATACAAGGTCTAAAATAGCATCACCGCGAGTCGGCAGTACAACCATTTGTGTCAATTTAACAGGGCTAGTACATCAAGAAATTCCTGACGGTCAGACCTTCCTGCGCTGCCTTCGGGTGTACACGTCCACCAGTTTATGCCTGGGTGATTAAAGTCACCTGCCAAAAAATAGGGGACCGGGGATAACTGCATTGTATGAGGCTGAGCGAATCATTCAGTTTTTCATTGAAGTCGGCTGGCGAGTTTGGCGGACGGTGACATACTCCGACAGCACAGGTTACAAATGACGATAACTGTAGTGCGACCCATAAAATTTCACTGCTAGCCTCTGTTTCAACTATGTGAGCGTTAAAGCTGTTTTTTACAGCAACTAACACACCACCGCCCCGAGAGGCCGTTCTATCTTTTCTAAAGACGAGGAAGTTATTCGACAGTGATAGCTCACAGTTAGCCACATCTGGGGACAGCCATGTCTCTGTTCCAAGTACGATGTCGGCAGAGCAGCCCTCGATAAAATAACACAGGTGGTCCTGTTTATGAAAAATGCTTCTGAAGTTCGACACAATCAAAGATAAGGTTCTACTTCTGCAATGCTGTTTGGGTCACGTAGTTGGCGCAGGCGCGTCCCGCCTCGAAAGTGGGACTACCGTATCGCTCGAGTTGTTATAGGTATAGAGTTTGCTACCCAAGAACAGTTTATCGAACCGCAATCTGTACTTTTTGTTAGGTTTACGTTCAGAGCGTGCGAAGTCCCGCAGCCTTTTCCTAATAAGTTGAATTCGTGGTGAGAAATCTTCTTCTATCCAAACGAATGGAGATGCAAGATTTTTGAGTTTTGACGCACTTTGCAAGATGGTGCTCTTGTCCTTGAAATTCAAGAATTTCACAATGATTGGGCGATTCTTACCGGGTGTTTGTTGACCTATTTTGTGTGCACGTTCAATTTCACCAATGTTAAGGCCAAGGCTACGCGAAACGAACTCGCTTATAAGTTTTTCCGTATCGTCCCATTTTCCACCTCCTTGTTCAGGCACTCCTTTGAATATCAGATTATTTCTTCTCAGCCGGTTACTCTGATTGTCAACTACAATACTAGCTTGTTCAAACTGTCATGAGCCAGTATTTTGGAGATGAGTTTTGACTTCTTTAGGGACGGGGCGAAGTGCCGGCACGTCGGAGCCCTTGAGGTCAGCTTTTACATCATCTAGCGCCGAGTTTAGAGCAACAACACCTTCCCGAAGGATGTCTATATCTTTGGGTATTCTTTCTAAACTGGATATTCGTCTTTTTACATCTGTGATGCCTGCTTGCATATCCTTCAACCTACCTGTCACATCCCTTTGAAATTTCTCGTTTGAAGACGCCAACTCCTTCAGGAACGTTAGTAGCTGATCTATCTTATCCGGCCCTGGATTAGTCTCAACATCTCCAGCGCGAACAATGAGATGCGACAGGCAGAACAGGACAACAAGAAGCCTACTACCAACACCCAAAGAACGGCAGATTGTACTCGGCCGGAACCACAAAGGTGAATGTGTTTGGACGTGTCTACTTAATTCTACGAAACAACCAATTCGAACACGGTATGTGCAAATATCAATACCCATGTCTATTTACACAAAATGATGAGTAGTACACGGACTTGCCTATAGTATTCGTACTCGCGGAGGGCGAATCGCACTTGTGGCTTTGTTTATCACCCTGTTTCGGTTTTGTTTCGATTGATTGATTGATACGTGGGGTTTAACATCCCAAAACCACCATATGATTATGAGAGACGCCGTAGTGGAGGGCTCCGTAAATTTAGACCACCTGGGGCTCTTTAAGGTGCACCCAAATCCGAGCACACGAGCCTATACGGCATTTCCGCATCCATCTAAAATGCAGCCGCCGCAGCCGGGATTCGATCCCGCGACCTGCGGGTCAGCGGCCGAGTACCTTAGCCACTAGACCACCGCGGCGTCGCCGGTTTCGTTTCGAATGAAAGAACAAACCCTTTTGAACTTTGACCCGATTCGAAACGGTAAGCCTGAAATATTGTGATAGTGAAGCGCAACCGCTGAAAAATGTGCTGATTTTTGTTTCGTGACACAAAAGGTGCAACCCATGCGAACACAAACGAAGCCAGGAGTACAAAAATTGCACAAATCTGTGTACTATACATCATTCCCATGCTCGCCGAAGCGCCGTGCGTTGCAGCTGCCATGGACACTTGTGCCACAGTTCCCTATAGTGTGTATTGCCACGTTCCTTTCCACAAATTTTGTTATCACCCCGTTAAACTACACGTTAAGCGCAAACCGCGCCTATGATGTAAGCAAAGCTTCGAGGCTGTAGTATATCGTTTTGTTAAGATTACACCCGCTTCGTGAACATCACAGATTATTCTGGAACCTACAGCGCCGCTAGCGATAACGCTAGAACATTCCGTGGCAATATAAATGCCGACGCATTTCGCCGCTTTTTAGTTGATTGACGGCCGACGCTCTGCTCGCCACTATCAGTGCCAGTGTCTTGCTGTAATCTTACTTTACTTTTACGTGGCCACAAGTTAGGCCCGAATAAAGAGTTTATTTTCCGACCATCCGACCAGTCTCCTGCCTTCAGCCACGTCAAGACCCTGTAACATCTGCCATGGATAATGTTCTAGCGTTACATTTAGAAAACCCTATGTCAAAATGTCCCCCCCCCCCCCTCTTCCTAATGTGTAAATGTAGGGGGCTGACTTTGCGCATCCCTCTATAAGATGACTAGAAGGAGGGGGGCGCCCCTTCCCGCCCCCGCCCCTGTGGTGCTAACACCTATATTGCGGTGTATGCAGTTTTTTGCTGGCTGATTCACATTACATTTATTCCCACAGTGCGTGGGATCTGAAGGACTTCTTTCCCTTATTTTTCATGCGTAGAAGAGGTAACATCGAGAGTTTAGCTAATTAGCCATGATAATACCTTTACAGTCGCGATGAAACTGGTCTTCGTATAGGTTGTCTACCACGAGGAAACTCGCTTACATCAGCATGTGGAGACGCAAAACAACATAATCCGAAGTTTATGGCCTACACACGCATGGCGCGTCGCGACGGAACAATAGCCTTCCAAAAAAAGTCGTCCTTCAGTTACGTCACAAGGGGCCAACGCCACCCATGGATTCCTGTCTGCATCGCCTTGTAAACAAGATGAAACGGGTGGTTTTTTTTTGCGTTGTTTGTTTGTTCTTTTTGTCAATGCCACATCTTCGCTATCTTTACACAACATCGACGGCAGTATTATTCACCCGTGGCGCGACGACCCCAACTAGGTCACCTTGCAGGAACCATGAGAACCAGACCCTCGCGCCTCTGCAAGGTGCTACTGCTGATACGAAGCCACAATAAGCGCTGATTGTTTCCGCGCGTTTACGACAACTGCCGTGTCTCGAGCAGGTATTCGGCAACGGCGCGGATCTAAACTATCCAAGAGTTGTTTGGCCCTATACTGAGAGCAAAGCAAAAAGCCACATTTCCCCAAAAGTAAGACGCACCCTCAAAATGCTCCTCAATCTACGCCGTAAGACCACGAGGTCAAACAAGGAGGGGGCTCGGCAGTAGGTCTATATATAAGTACTTGTCCAGGGCACCACTGAATTGAGATAGACTGTGTAGGCCCACATTACAGGACGATGGAAGGAGCATTCAGGGTAGTCTTGGTCGCCGCGCTTTGCGCCGTCAACGTTATCCAGGCCAAGCTCGGACTACCGGGTGGTCCGATGAAGTTGAAGAAGTTCGATCTACCGGAAAGCTTCAAGGTATACAGTTTAAGACATGGTTGCATGCGAACTTTTTTTATAAGTTTAGATTACCGTTTTAACGTACCTTAGGTGGCGCGGTACATTTAGCATGCGTGGTAACCGTGGTAAACGATTCTATAGAAAGAAAGGCAAAAAGGTCGCTTGACATCTGCGAGTATAGTGACCAAGGTGTTATGCCAAAGGTAATAATATGTTGCTTTGCGTCCCAAAACCATGATACGGTTATGAAAGACGCCGTAGTGGAGGGCTCCTAAACTGAGACTAAGTGGCTTTAACGTGCACCTAAATCTAAGCCTCTATCTAACATTAAGCATTCATCAAAATGCGGACATTTCAGCCGATGTGCGATACCACGATCTTCGGGTCAGGGGTCAAGAGCACAATTATCCCCATAGACCATCACGATGAATTTGAAATATCAAAGGGCTACACGTGAGGTCAGCCTGGTACTACGAAGTTTTATAATAACGTAAGCAAAGCTTTGCGTTGGTGTTTCGCGCCACTGCACACACGTCGTGCACTAACCTTTTGCCAACTCCAGTTAGGTGACGGAGACAGTGGGCGACCGTAACGAACGCAAACTTAGCGTACGCTATTCTGAAACTTTATTATTATTTTTTTATTTAACAATACTGTCAACCCTCGCTTGAGGGTCATAACAGGGAGGGAGTACAATATGAGTACAAACAGTACACCTAAAAAAACCACTAAGCAATAAACACAGGAAAACAGAATGGGCAGTACTTCAACCATTACCAAAATAAGCATCAATTTCTCTGTCAAAAGTTTGTACATCGGTACTATTAAATAAAATGTAAAACTTCGCATTGTTTGGCATTATACCGGCCATTAATTCCGCACCGCAGATCATTTCAAGCTGGGAGTCCGCGCTATCCATAGCGGACTCGGACAGCGACGACATTTTTGACTGTCTGACGGCGAACCGCACCGCGATTGACTACGAGGCACAAACGGCAACCTTCGTGTGGACCCTCCACCAGACAGACCATTCGCCAAGGTATGTATACAGTCGGCCACAAAACAATGTGGACCACGAAAGCGCGCGTCGACATTGCAATCTCTGGCCGTGCCATTGTCGCGGCTCTGGCCGTGCCATTGTCGCGGCTCTGGCCGTGCCATTGTCGCGGCTCTGGCATTGCCGGAGCAACGCTCTCGACAGCAGACGGTTAACCCTAACCCATAACCGAAAGAATTGGGAAGCGATCCTGACTGTATGGGTACTCAGACCTTCAGGCCCAGAAGGCCTTGAGTAACACTGATAGTTGGACAAGCTGGCCTGGGTTCATATAGTTAAAACCAGTGAAAGAACACGACGCGCCCATCCTTGCGTACTCTGCGTTTGTGTCTCGTGCTCTTGCGCCATTTTTTTAACCAGAAGGCCTTGGTCCAGAGAGCCAGGCGGGCAGCTTCGACCAATGGGTTTCCAGCCTATGGGGAATCCACCTGGCTCGCAGAGCCTTTCTGTCAGGCTTAAACGTCTCTCTCTCTCTCTCTTTCGCTCTTCCCTCGTTTTTTAATGAAGGCTTTTCTCCATCGCCGCCACTTTCGCCACTAACCGCAAGTGCCTTTCTCGCTGCTAATGTAAGTACTCCGCGTATTAATAATTAGAATTCCGTCCTCCATGTACATAAATTATTATTTTCGGCTGCCTGAGAGCGCAAATTTTTTAGCGAAAACCAGCAATATGAATATTCGTGTGCATCAGAAAATTTCCTACCCGAAATAGTCGAACAGTGTTTGACGTGACGGAAACCATCAAACGCGATTATACGGGCACTTCTTTCGATTTTTAGGGCGGTGCTTACACTTATTCCTATTTAAAGGCGAACATATTCATCAGAAATCTGTCTCCCTAGGTAAATGAGAGAGATCTCACTGGCGGGAAGATGGGCGATGGACCAGGGGACACCATAAGAAATGTCGCGAGCTTCGTAGTCGGCCCAACAGTCACCCCTGAAGAAGGGACCCCGAAACGTCGGGTCAATTTTTAGTCTTTAATTTTAACGTGATAAACATTGGACTTAAAGGCCCCCCAAGTCAAGTTTATTACATATTTAAGTTTGGTTACAAGGTTAGAATAGTACAGAGTTTATTTTAATCGTATAGACTTATTCTCACGTTGTAGCCGGCTCATATATAGGGTGCGTGTGGGTGTCAGAGAATTGTTTGGAGTGCTTCTTTTTGACTCACCAGCCTCCGGTTCCTGTGCAAGAAAACTGCATTCAACATTGATTGACAGGAAAACTTCCCATGTGACCCAAATCTCTCACTTTTGCAGATTTTGCTTGTCGTAACTATTGATAACTTTAGCAGGGACAGCCTGCTTAACATTACGTTGTTCTTGATTTGCAGACAGGAAATCACGTTTTCGGTCAGACCCGGGCCTACTCCTGGCACCATGGAAATGACCGTAGGCGACGGTGAGTGCCCACAGGATGTTTCAGCTAACTTGCGCCATATATGAGGTTAGTAAGTGAAAAAAAGTCTGGTCAAACGTTTGCTTTCCAGAGAGTTCTATAAATTTACTAACGAACTAGTAATTACTAAACGGGATCATTGCAAGTAGCTTGAACCTCAGCCAGCATCAACTGTTACTATTAACGCAAAGGTTCATCAGGGTTTTATGTACTCGATTTCTGTCGCGGAACCAACGCGGAACCACAGTCAAGAAAAGGGGGGGGGGGGAGTCGTGGCAGTAGTTTTCGGAAGAAATTTAAACAAAAAAAATGTCTGACCAAGATGTCAGCCCGAGGAATAGAACCACTTACTCTTTATATAGAAGAGAGAATATAAGTAGGTGATAGAGATAGGGGGGTTGAAGTAAGAAACGGTGATTAAAAATAAAGCGCCACTTTTTTTTTCTTCGTTTCAGACCCGACAGTCTTGGAGGGAGTATTCTATTACATGGACGACGACTGCCTCGTGATGGACCTCGAGTACCACGGACATCGTAAGTCACCGCATGATGACTGCGTGGACAGCTATATAAGACTGGATAGCTGTGACAACTTAATATTATAACAGTGTATAGCTTTTTGAGCTCGGCCTAACTCCAGGTGGCGCACACAAAAACTCATATACGCCACGGCATAGAGTTCCCTAAATTTAACAAGAGGGCACTCTGGCGCTGCGATCGTTCAGCGAGCATGGGAATGATAGGTAGCACACACATTTACCTGTAGTCTTCGTACTTGCGGCTTCGTTTATTGCTGTGTTTCGATTTTGCTTTGAAAGAAAGGTTCAACCCTTTTGAACTTCGTGAGTCGATTTGGAAAGTAAGTCTAAAAAAAATAAAATGGTGAAGCGCAGCCGCTGAACATTTGCTAATACTTGTTTCGTATTAAAACAACTTCAAGCCACACGAACACACACACGGCACCAAAAGCAGACCAGAAGTACGAATATTAGACAAATGTGTGTACTACCCATCATTCCCATGCTCGCTGAAGCGCCGTGCGTTGCAGCTACCATAGACACTAGTGCCAGAGTTCCCTCTCCATGCCCCGCGGGAGTGTGTGTATGCACAGCTGTGTACAGAAGGTACACGGTAGTGGGGTATGCCAAGAGAGAACATAGAGTGCAGGGGAGTGACGGGCAAGAAAGTTGGAGGCCGAGGTGGAAAAGGGTAAAGCCTAGTAAACAACGAGGGGTACTGAAGAAAGGAGCCGGGAAGGAGGAGAAACGCGAGCGTCAAGGGGAAACTCTGCTCGGCAACGGGCAGAGGATGAATGAAATAAGGAGGATAAGAGATGAGAAGCGGAGAAGAGGGTGAGAAGAAATAGATAAAACGAAATGAAATTTCTTGGCGAGGCGAAATTCGAGAATGGGTACCCACGGTCTGGAGGCGAGCGTCCTAACTATATACTCGGAAGACGAGACAGGGAAACGAGGGAAGCAATTATGGGACCATACGATTGCGTTGCTATGGGCAAACGAACGAAAAAAAGATAATGAGAAAAAGAAAGGCAAAAATATAAATTGAAAGAGAGAACCAAAGTGTGAAACTGAGAAGGAAAGAAAGAGATTCAGAAAAAAAGCTTAGCCGTGTGAAATATAGCTTAGTATAGTATAGTTAACATAGCAAGGGGATGGGAAAGAGTCGTGAATGATGGGAACGTCGCCAGCTGCGCTGTTTCCACGGCCTTCGTACCACTAAAGGGTAACTTCCCCATTATCTTTTCTTTTCTATTTCAAGATGACTGCACTTCCGAAATGCTGTCGCATACATTTAAACGACGCACTATACCCCATGAGTCTTCACTGATAGGGATACCAGCAGGAAAGTGATTCCGTACGTAAATAGTGCGTTTTAAATTTAAATGGGCCGAGAACATGGGAATAAAAACACGTGAAAGTGACGGCATAGTTACGCATTGAATGAGATTAACTCTAGGAGTGCATTCAGAACAGCAACAGGGGAGAGGAAGGGTGGGATGGCTTCAGTGAATCACATGAAGACACGCCTCTTCATAAAATCCAAATTCTTGAGCATGGTAATTTTCTGTGTAACTCATAAACTGAAAGAGAGAATGAAAATCATGTAAATTGTAGCGAGAATGTTGGAAAGTGATATATAAATTGCGTAATAAACGTAAGTCGTCAGGGTGGGTGATGACCAAGTAGGCTTTGGGTCAGAGAGAAATAGAGAAGAAAAAAGATGGGAGGTCATTAAGACCAGTGCCCGGTTAGCTACCGTCAACGGGGAGGAGGGAATGGGGCCTCGACATTTGCTAGCCTCGCCTCCACCGTGTTTACCTGACATTAACACTCATGTCAGGGAAACACGGTGGAGGCAACTTCAGAAAAAAATACAGCTGCAGGAGTAATTTTACATGAAAACACAGTGATTGGAAGGGCAAGAAAACTTTGCCACATCCATTTAATTGCCACTTCAGCTTACGATGGAGACATTTTTACTCGTTCCTACCGCTCGAGCTTTGTGACTGTTCTTTTAAGTGTATCATCTTCTTAACAAACTGCTCAGCAGGACCGTACACAATTAAGGAACTAAGAGACAGACAATCACCGACTTAGAAATGATTTATTGAAAATACGTCGCAACCTTAGTGTCCAGCAAGGATGGGACAGTTGTCTCCAGGGAAAGAAACACAGGCCACGAGATGTTGCAGTCCTTAAGTATCAGGAATAAGGAAGATGTCTCCTCCGTCTATCAGCCCGTTTGACAAGGAGTTCGCTTATCTGCGCTGCGGTTGACTACGTGGCCTTGATTAAATTTCATAATGATTTTTTTTTATTTCACTTGTTACTCTGTTAGTTTTTGACATTGACATGTCATCCCCGCTGGAAACCATTGAAGGCGGTTGCCACGTGTCCTCAATAGACCAGTCGACGACGATGATGATGATGATGATGCTAGGATCATTGGCACCTACCCATTCTGGGGGATCGGCCATGAGTCGGGCGGATCATACTTACTGAATTATTTGTGAGCGTGCACTCGTCTGCTTCTTCTTTCGCTGTGTCCTGTCCTGCTGCGCTATTCTGTCGTAATATGATCCCGCACCAACTCGCCAGACTTCCTGCGTGAGCTTTTATTTTATTTTTCGTTTTTCTTCCAGAATGCCTTCTTTGGGTTCGCAAGGAAGCTAAAGACCGCGTACCGCAGGAATGCTTCGTACGCTTTGCGGATGCCTGCGGGGAGCCCATCCGCCAGCACAGGAGACAACTGTGCCCCGACGTCTAGATCGACAACAAGTCTGCAGGCAGTATCACGACGCAAGTGTATCGCGATAGAGATAGTTTTGAATATCTGTACTTGTGTATCGAGGTACGCTCGCAAAATGTATTTGTACCTCAGTGGTGAAATGCTTTAACAATGTATAGATTATGTCACGATGCAGTGTGGGACGCAGGTATCCAACTGCTTTTTTTCCCTGCAGGGAAAATGCAAACATGTCTCCAAGAAGGAACGAAGACTTCTTAGTCCCGATACAATCAAATGCGCGCTACCGGTTGGTGGTACCATGAGGGTAGCGAAGGATTGCCAAATGCTCAGATTAGTTAATGTAGTGAAAGCCCATGTGGATCGACGACTGGATCGATGACTTGAATGACAGGCAACAAGGGTCGCCGGAAAAGACCATGAGCATGCACCACGTATACTGGTACGCAACTGGAATCAATCTCATTCTCTCATTGCAAAGCAGAAAAGAGGTCACGTGCCGATCGTCATTTCGTGTCATTCAATAAATGAAATGTTGTCATTGATCACGGCGTTTGTGAAAATTCCAACCACGCATTTGGTCTGGACGGCCGGGAACACTCGCGTCCCAATTAGCCACCGTGGTTGCATTAGCCACCGTGGTTAACGAAGTTGTCATGCATGACAACGAATCTGCGTGCGCAACTACAAGGAATACCTCACGCGCGCGAGGCACAGTAGACCGGCAGGTATATTCAGTGAAGATGTCGCCCTGGATATACAAGAACATACAAGTTCAGCACGCTGCAGAGCACGTGATATTGCCATCACAATCATCATCATCATAATCGCCGTCTACAGAAGCAGCCTAACTACACCCTCTGCAGGGCAAATACCTCTCCGGTTACAAAGGGGCCTTCATAAATGTATTAAGCAACTTCATAGATGTATTAAAAATCAGGGGTGATCTTGAGGTGTCTCTTGTAAGTCTGCTAGCGTATTTTGCATCCCACTTATGGCACCATTCTTAATGTAACTCTCATATGTGTGTGCAGTGTTCTCCATTAGGAGTGGAGAGGAGGGGGGCAAAGTTTTATCTGAGCCCTCCTCCCCCCTTGTTCAAGTGCGCCTAATTAGAATATATAAACAGCGCGAAAAGTTCGGCCTCTTAAATGAGGCTCCTGTCCGAGTACGGGCTTCCACCATCCCAAGTAATCAGTATAAAAACCTCGTTCGTCTTCTCAAAAATTACAAAGTGCATGAGGTAAACGACCATCGAGAATTTAAACATTCCCTAGAAATCCTGCTTCCCTTATAAAGCCGAAAACGTTATGTACCCAACTAGCGCATCTTCGCCTAAAACTATAGTGCAGCGGGTGAATATAGTGTTGTCTTCGGCAATAATAAGTATAACATGTTGATTCATTTATCAATTTATGTTTCCTTGGCCAATCCAACCTCATCATGCATAAGAGCTGCAGGTTATCTTGAGAACCTCTGTGGAACGTGTTATTTCCTCGAAAATAAAATTAATCAATTGCTTGATTCCACAAATAATTCAATGGACAGGCTCAATGGCAGTGGCAGCAACAACCACATGATCACTCACTCGTTGTGGCAGTCGAACGGGTCGCAGCCGCTGGTGGGCTTCATGCTGCAGCTCTTGATGACGTCACTGGTGTCGAGTGACAGCGATGACAGGTTCCGATGCTCCCTGATGGCGGCGACGACGGCGCTGGCCTGCCAAAAAATATTGTATTTCTACTTGTATCAGGGCGTTTCGGCACATACTCAGTAGCGGAAAATTACACGCTGTCACGAGTTCCCATAGGCGAATAACGCAAAAACACAAACCAGCCACACTTATCGGCCAACACGGACAAAGAAAGCGGACGAAACGAGCTCTCTTCTCAGCGTAACTAGACTTTGTATTCTTCAGGTATATGGATGCTGGCGTAACCGCTCCCGTTAAGATGCAGGAAGTACGCGCCCCAGTGTCGAAGTTCCACAGCAAATCTTATTGAAATCACTGATATCATTCCAGAAGCTTCCTACACACCAAGGCGCAGCCTCCACCGAGTGATAGCATGTATAACAGATAGGCTTGACGGGTAACCCCAGGTCGTGCACGAAATGTGAAAAAAAAAGAAAAGGCAGAGTCGCGAGCGATATGAAGGTTATCGCACGAGCGTTGACGTGCCTAACGTTCCAAGGGGCCTAGCGGCACATTTTAGAAACAGTAAAATGAAGATTGCGCATTCTTCTCGCCCTCGTTGGATGTTTCATGCAACAACAATCACCGCGTACACTACGAAATCTGCACCCCTCCTCTTTATTTTGAGTCTTCCTATTCGTTGTGATTAAATGTATTCTTTGTGGGCTTTTATCACCGTTTATTACTAAATTGGTTGGGAAATATGTGTTAATCCTAGTGCTTGGCACTGCTTCGTTCAATCAGTTTCCCGAGACGGGAGTGATAGCAGCTTAAATTAAGAACAGCACAAAGAGCGAGCCAAGCTTGCGTGATTCCACCCTCTCCTCGAAGGAGTATTCTGGGACGTGGCGACGTTGTAGTTCGTGGTCGATGCTCGTGCGATAACCTCCAAACCGGTCGCGATCGGACGCACGTCACTATGGGGAAGAAACTCGACCAGCAGGCAAAGGTGCGTTGCTTATTCATTTACAACCCCGTACGTTTTAAGCACCAGCATCACGAAATGGTTTAGGCACGCCGCAGTGTGCGACTCCGGACGCATTTTGGCGAGCGCGAGGGCTCCTTTGACGTGAAGCTGAATTCATGTTAAGAAAGGCGTCATTGCATGTCGCCTACCATTGAAAGGGCTCATTCACACCGAAGGCGGCGCGACAAAGCGGCCAAGCGCAGGTTTTCGAAGTGTTCAGACCGCATGCCTCCTATGGCTGGCAGCGCGGCAGAAGAGGTGGGCATCTCGCACTTTTGCACACGTGTCGCTATGACTTGTCAGTGCTCTTTCCTAGAGTCACTGTATATGCTACCTTTAGGTAGCATATACAGTGACTCTAGGAAGTAGCGAATAGCCGATTTTATTCATTCCACTGCGAGCTCGCATTACATGTGCTAATAATGCTCACACATGAAGACATCAAGAGGAACTAACATCATGAACGCTTATTTACTGTCTTCTTGTGACTTCTTGTGACTCGTGCCTCCGTGCGTGTGTGTGCACTGTCTGGAGCTGAATAAATACCAACTAGTTTGAAGTGCTGTGGTGTCCGATCGCACTCGCTCTCTGGATTTCGTGACGACCGGTTGTGCCCCAGCGATCTGTGACGACAGCGCAGCTCTGGCCGACTAGACTCGCCCTACGCCATCTCCTGAAGCCGACAAGAGCATTCGCTGAGTGGTGCCCCGTCCTCGGACTCCTGCGACCGCGTCCATCTTTCCCATCTCCTCTCTAATTCCCTCGTTTTCTGTCGTTCGCTGTCCCTGCGCCTCGCCCTCTTCTTCCTCTCTCTATCTATATACCTTTAAATCCTATCCTTTCAATCCCTCCTTACCCCCATCCCTCGTGAGCTACTGTTGAGGTGTCGCACTCTGATGCAGACAGTTACGGGGCTCACTTTTATTCTTCTTTTCTCTTTGAGAATCACATAAAAATGTTACGTTCTTGATAAAAAATTTTAAATTACTATAACTTCCCCGCATAGTTAACCAGCAAAGTGGAATTGGAAGTGCACATGCCGACTCACCGAAGTAGCGTTCCCGGCGCAGTACTCTTTCAGCTTCTCATCGGCGCACACTTTTCTCAGGTCGATCCTGCGAGTGCACGATTGGATTAGAAAAATTCCCACTCAACGTATGTCAGCCGCATTTCTAAATCGAACCTCGATCGCGCTCATAAATACTATATTTTGTGAGTGTTCAAAAAAAAAAAAAACAGCCAGACTTGTTGTTGTTGTTCTCCTATTGTTAGTGGCGCATACCCACTGTGGGGGATTGGCCAAGAATCGAGTGGTTTCAAAATTGACTGTTCAGATTTGGAATGATGGAGGTTTAACAGAAAGATTACCGATAGCCTAGAAAAGTGTGGCGCTTACTGTATTGCATACAAACATTTAAGCCAGACTTTTCGTGTCGTATAGGCAGGCATTCACTACGTCATCCCTCGGAGAAACGTGGTACCCACTACACCTTTATTTGCGAAAAATTTCGTGCATTTTTTTCTCATGATAAGACTAACTATGAGAAAGAACTGTGCCCGAAGATTTCGTAATGGGTTGGAGCATCCGATGACCCACTCGTTACGCAACTCGCATTGTGTGATACCTTGTTGTTCTAAAACGCTTTATCACTTATGGCGTATTCGGTTGCCCGCTCTGGACCTCTGGCCCAGAGTCGCCAGATGCAGGGGGCAGCTTGCAATCGGAGCGCGAGAGGCAGCGTACCGACCGAATGCATCGGAGATCTCAGAGTGCCCAGAGCAGCACGCCTGTAGCGCCACCGTGTAGCCAGTGCTGGAAGCTGCCGAGTAAACATTGCTGCGCCGCGTCAGCAAATGGTGCCGATCAATCTGTTCAGTGGATATCTGACATGTCTGACCTTTCTTACATTCTCTCTCTCTCTGACATGTCTGGGCAAAGCGAAAGCCTTCTGAGCTGTGCACATAAATCTGGCGATCGTTCTTGCCTGTACTGCTATATTCAAGGCAAATCACGAGGCTGCCTGCGAGCTGCTGTAACGAAGTATTGATGTTTCCCCGGCTTTCGCTAGCCGCATCGTTATTGACATGGTGCATTTATGGCATCGTAAGTGTGATTTAGCCGCACACGCGCGTAAAAATGGCATTAACAACGCACGTGTACGAAGTATTACGCTCCCGGCAATGCTCTCATCCGTAGTACACGCTCGCGCTCCTCACCTCACCTCATTCACCTGCCGGCAGCCACGTGATTGGCCGGCTTTTATTTTATTTTATTCATTTATTTAGGAATACTGCAGGCCTTAATAGGCCCAGGCAGGAGGGGAAAAGTACGAACAAAAGTACAAAGTCTGCAAATATCAAGAATATATACAAGTAGGATCTATACAAAGCAACAACAAAGTGAATCTACTAACAAGTAAATGAGCACTAAAAGAAATGTGATACAAAGAAAAATAATATACAATATGAGAAGATAAACAATACAGAACTATCTAATCAATGTACAAAGGAGTTAGTAAAAAAAATAAACAGGGAAAAAATACTGGATCACTGTATTGAAAGAGGAAGGGCTAGATCTAAGATGAAATGGATGCGATAGAGTCGGTGTTGCTGAGTGTACTAAGAGGTAGGCTGTTCCAGTCGGCTACTGTTCGAGGAAAAAAAGGAATACTTAAAGATGTTGGTTCTGGTATTGTAAGGCGTTAATGTGGCAGAGTGGCGATGTCTTGTTCGGCGAGCAGCGAGAGGCTTTATGTAAGGTTCAGGAGAAAGAGACAATTTATTATTATACAGTAAGAATAGAAATTTAAGCCTGTGAATTTTTCTCCTTAGTTGCAAGGACTGAATGTTGTGTTGGGCCATTAGGTCACTTGGAGAGTCACTGGTGCGATATTTGGAGAAGATGAATCTTACTGCTTTACGTTGGATCCTTTCTAGCGCATCGATGTTAGTTTTAGTGTAAGGATCCCATACGATAGCTGCATATTCAAGCTTAGGACGGACAAGAGAGGTATAAGCGGTTAGACGGGTCTCGGGAGGAGCATGTTTTAATTTGTGTCTGAGGTAGCAGAGTTTTTTGAAGGCTGAGTCGCAAAGGTGAGAAATGTGGGAGTTCCAGCTGAGATTATTAGTTATGATGACACCCAGGTACTTATATTCATCAACCTCTGTAAGAGGCATGGATGCAAGATTATACGTAAACGAAAATTTATTAATTTTTTTGGTGATTTTCATAAATACTGTTTTATCAATATTAAGCTGCATGTCCCAGCGTTCGCACCATGTTAAAATTTTTTGAAGGTTAGAGTTTAGGGTGATTTGGTCTTGCTGGCAGGTAATTTCATTAAAGAGTAAGCAGTCATCAGCGAATAATTTTATCTGTACAGGTTCAGTAATAGAGTCAACTATGTCATTAATGTATATATTAAATAATAAAGGTCCAAGAACACTTCCTTGGGGAACTCCAGAAGTAACAGCAAGGTAACTCGAACAGCAATTATCAATTGCAACAAATTGCCTACGGTTAGTGAGGTAAGCAGAAATCCAATTTACTAGGTATGAGGGAACGTCCAGATGAACAAGTTTTTCGATTAGTTTCGCGTGTGACACGAGATCAAACGCCTTCCTAAAATCCAGAAATAGGATGTCAGTTTGTCCTGATTTGTCGACAACGCTAGTGAGACTGTGAATTACAGTAGTTAATTGGGTTACAGTGGAGAGGCCCTTCCTAAATCCATGCTGCATAGGAGTTAAAATAGCTCGATCATCAAGAAACCTAGTGATTTCGTTAGCAATAATGTGTTCTAAAAGTTTACAACAAGAGGAGGTTAGTGATATGGGGCGGTAGTTTTGAACTAATGATGGATCGCCTTTCTTTAGGATAGGAATGACACGAGCAGATAGCCAGTCGTTCGGAAGCACTGCTGAAGATAGTGATGCACGAAAGATGATAACAAGAAAACGTGATAGCATTTCGGCGTATCTGTGAAGAAACACGTTTGGTAAGTTGTCAGGCCCGGGTGATGATTTTGTTTTTATATTCAACAGCATAGAAAAGACGCCAGGCAAAGAAACAAAACTAAAGTCATCCTTCACCAATGTGTGATTCAGGCAACGGGGAACAGGCGAGTTTGAAAATATACTATTAAAATAAGCATTGAAGTGAACAGCGATCTCTTGTTTAGCGACGACAGGATTGCCCTCGTGCATAATATGGTCATCTGGTTTACTTTTTTTGCTGAGAAAGCTCCAAAACTTGCTGGGAGCAGTTCGGATGAAGTTAGGCAGGGTAAATTGAAAGTAACGAAGTTTAGCTGCCCTAACAGCCTCGTTTAATTTAGCTTGGCATGGTACGATTTCGTCACGAGAAATACCCCGTCGTCTCAGACGTTTGACTTTTCTCTTCGCATGCACTATCTCACGCGTCATCCAGGGAGTAGGTTTGGATGTTTTTTTAGTTCTGCTTGGAATAAAGTTGTCGATACAGTGCATACAAATATTCTTAAATTCGTCCCAAAGTTTAGCAGCGTCATGTCCCCCAAAAGCACTCAGACTATCATCAAGGTAATCTAGTACGCTCTCATCATTGGCACGTGAATAATCCTTTACAGAAACAGTTTTACAACTAGTAGACTTGGGAAGATCGATGGTACAGGAAAAAGCCACAAGTTCGTGATCAGAAATGCCTTGTTCAACAGAAACAGAAAACTCTTGAAAAGTCTGGCTAATAAATATAAGGTCAAGTATTGAAGCAGAAGCAGCGCTAATTCGTGTAGGCTCAGTAACCACTTGCTGTAAGTTATGCATCAAAATAATGTCACGCAAATGTTCATTGTTTACGCTCACATCAGCGCTATATGTACCGCGAATCCAGTCAATGCCCGGTAGATTGAAATCACCTATTAAAAAAATTTTATTGTGTACAAAAGATGCCATGTGTTCATGCAGATCTTGAAGAAATTGCGGAGGGGAATCAGGGGCTCGATAAACAGCAAATAATAGAAAAGATGTATTACGGCATAACATTTTTAAAGAAAGCGTTTCAAGATTAGCTGTCTGACGTAGGAGAACTGCGGTGATATCTTGCCTCACCAAGACAGTGAGGCAAGATATCACGTGATCTCGAAGTCAGAGTGGTCGGTAGCGCTGAGTTAGTCAGAGGCAAACTATTCTTACACCGTGTCAGAGGCCGACGCTCTTAATGAGCCAACCGAAGGTAATCCGAGCGCTCGAATCCTACCAACCGAAGGCGCAGCTTACGTTTTAGAGCGCTCTAGAGCACTGGAAAACACCCAACCGAATACGCCATTATATTAACGTGATTCTTTAGCCGACATCATGCCTGCCTAGGGTCAGTTTTGGACAGACTTCCAAGTCAGGCTCAAATAACAAACACCAAAAAGCAGGCTTGGCTCAGTTGCAGAACACTGGGCTGGCACGCAGCTAACCCGGGTTCGAATCCCTCCATGTTCATGGTGTTTTCATATACTAAGTTTTTTTTTCTTATTGCGAGAGATATGGTTACTGACACCGGCGGTGGACCAGTACGGCGCACGTGATTTTGAGTTAACTCAACTTCAGGAGAGATGTGAGCCATCCGATTGTAAGTGGTTCAGAAATAGTTGTTGACGATTTAGAGTATTTGGTACTCTACGGTGGGCCTCATAATTTACGTGTTTAGAAAAAGCGGGTTACGATTTATAGTACGAAGTACTCTACTATGGGAGGGTTTAAAAGCCGTCCCATGGGCCTCACATAATTTGTGAGCAGCAAGAAGGTTTGGACGTTCGATAGAACTAATACCTTAGGGGGGGGGGGGGGGTTAGAAAAAGTGGGTAACAATTTAGAGCACTTCGTACTCAACTATGGGAGAGCTTAAAGCCGTCCCGTCCCAATGGAGATTCCGTTGCGACTTCGTTCACATCGTTAACATAAGAACTGACGAAAACGGAGGCACTTGTCAACCTAAAAGAATGCGGCCCTCAAAAGTGCACTGGTTACACGTATGTTTGTATGCGCCGTCTTGCAATAAATCTTAGATTCCCAAAGGTGGACTTGAAGCCAATCCGCTGCTTTTTCATGCAGTAGTTTGGTTTTTATTCAAGGGTCACTTGGTTTTTTTTCCCTCTTGCCACATTTTGTAAACGCATGGCCACTTAGAAGTGCAGCGGTTTAAGCTAGGTGGTATGACATAGTTATAGCGTCTCCTTGTCTCTTTGTCGTCGTTCTGTTCTCGTGCTATAGATGGTTTCAACGTCACAAGCGTTGCATCCAAGAAAACTTCCGGTCACCTCATTTACCGGCTCCTAACGTCAAAACTGGAAGCACGTTTTTAAGTTCTTTCAAATGCAAAGCATGAGAGAGAGAAAAACCTTTATTGCATCTATATACAGGGAGTATGTGGGTGGTGGCCCAATGCAAGCCACCCCTCACAAATACTAGGTGGGCTCCTCATTGCAGAAACCCATTGGCGTCCGATGCGACTCAGGCTCGGTTGACCAGGGCCTTCTGGCTCGCCAGGTCGGAGCAGCCGAGCAGGGCCGCCTCCCAGTTCTCCCGGGTGGTGTTTGGTTTTGGGGTGAGATGAGGGGTTGACTGGCATACTCACACAATGTGGAAGACGTTCGAAGACTTCTCCGCACAGTGCGGGCATTTTCCTGTACAGATAGGATCGAGATATATATGTATTTTTTATTGATATGATATATAAGGAGATGTTGGCGCACCATTATGGCACCGGCTACTCGTTGATCGAGATATTAAAGAAAATGGCAGCATATCCACGGAGTGAATGATGGAGAGTGGGGCGAGGCATCCGTCCATCCATTCGTTCTTGCTTCCGTCCTTACAAGCGCCCGTCTGTGTGACCGTCCGTGCATCCATCCGCCCGTCCGTGCGTGCGTCGGTTCATGCGTCCGTCCCTGCGTTCGTCCATGCATACGCCCTGCGTCCGTCCATGCGTCCAACCGTCCGTGAAGCCATCCGTGCGTCCGTCCATGCATCTGTCTGTGTGTCCGTTCTTCCATCTTTCCAACACTCCAAGTACCACCATCTCGCATCTTTTCATCATATATTTTCCATATAAAAGCACCGCCATTCAGCGGACATTCCAAGAAATAAGTGAGAAGTGGCACACGCCCACTTTCTTACGGCTTTCGCTTCGTGTCTACTTCCCACCTTTAACCAACTCGAGTTCATGGTATATACTAGTTCACTGTATTCGTGGCACTCTGGCCCAACGCTCACCAAACTTTTCTAAAACCAAGGAGGTTACGCCCAGCGAGTATAAGGTAGCAACCCTTTATTGTCAGATAGTACTCAATGTACGTGCCAATGACCGCTAATGGGGAATGAGAGACTGGAGAATCCGGCTTTTAGTTAACGCGCACGCTGCGAATTTGTTATTGTTCAACAACGCACAGGAGAAACTTCTCCCACCGGACTCACCTTGCAAGTCAAAGCGTAAGACATGTTACGCACTACTTTGAGGGACGAATGGGTGCCGCTTTAAGGAGCTTCGCCCCTAAAACTGCCGGGCACAGCAGTGTTTCGGTGTAAAGGCGGAGTAGTAAACGCTCCTCCGCCTTTGTAAGGGCCTTACAGGTTTTCGGATAAATTGAAAGGCCAAATTGGTAGAATTAAGTAATTTCGCGAAATGTTAAGGCCGGATTGGGTTCGAGATCCATTTAGGAAGGGTCTCCGGAGAGTGAGCACGCAGGCGGTGGCGTAAGCCGTTTCATTGTCTTCGAGGCCCATGTGAGCTGGAGCCCATGTGAGCCTTCGGGACGCGGGGCGCCCGCGTAATTGCTGTTTTGTGAGATGCGGTACGTCAGGTGTGGCACATACCCGCGTTGAATATTTCTGCAGGCCCCTCTCGAGTCTGTAATGATGACGCTCGAGTCCAGGTCTGCGGCAGCTAGTGCGATGGCGACCTCCTACGCATATGTTATGTCCTGTGCTTCGAATGCGAGGCCATTCACCGCAACATTTTGGTGGACGACTGCAGCCGTGTACCCTTCCCCATGGTAAAGGCCGGAAGCGTCCACGTAAAAGACGCCGTGCTTGTTCCCATAGCCTCCTCCCGCACAAGGCGCCTGCCACGGTGGTCGTCACGTGTCATGCTGGCCGAAAGAGGGTGCACATGCAGGGCGTATCTCCAGACTTCTGGAATGCGTACGCGCTCCTCCGTCTCTGTTGGGTGGTGGATGTGTAGTCGGGCTAATAGGCGGCGACCCGACGTAGTTCTTGAAAGTCTCGTGTATTGAGTGGTCAAGTGTGCCTCCTGGAGCACTGCAAAAGTGTTTACCATCTCCAGGCCCATAAGGCGTTGGTCGGACGTGGTTAATGGGATATCAAGGGCACGCTTTTACATCTTCCCGAGAACCACCTCAAGGGCGTTCTCGTGAAACTTTCGCAGGTAGAGGTAAGGAGCCGAGTAGAGTACTCGACTGGTTACGAATGCATGCACCAGCCGCAAGGCGTCTGTGCAACGTAACCCTCCGCGCTTGTTGGACACCCGGCAGACCCCACGGCCCACCTGGTCCACCACCTTACGCAGTTTTGTCAATGTTGTATCGACTGGGCGATGTTTGTGAATAGACAAACCCAGTACTCTGATCTCATCGTGTTCTGGGATGGGTCCGCTTTGCAAGGACAGTTCAATTTTGGTAGTGCACAAATTTCGATTCGGTCGAGGATCACTGGAAGCCGCCGCGGTGGGGGTAGGCGTCCACCATCTCCGCCGCTTGCTTCAGCTTGGCTTTTATGTCTCGTACCATTACCTGGTTTCCTGGACATCTCGAACCCTTACTGGACTCTCTAGTAAATCTGAATGGCACTGCTTACTCCCGGGCACGCGCACTAACCCTCCGCGCTGGGGAGAAAATAGGTCCGCAGGTTGGCAGTGAGATGTTCAGGGACGCTTTACTTACGTTCAGTGAAGTGGCTAAACACTACCCGTTGAGTAGGCGGTCATTTGCTCCTCCGCACAGCAAGTTGTCTAGACCTCAGGCCATCACGTTTAGAATGCTCCAGACCAAGTGCTATCCAAGCCTATATTTCCTCAGCACTGTCTCCTCAGAAGCTTTCGACTCTACTAATCCTGATTGTGGTGAGGTCAGTGACTTATCACATATGCTCTGACAGTGCCCCTCGTTCCTATTAATTCGTATTATTATTATTATTATTATTATTATTATTATTATTATTATTATTATTATTTGCTCACACCCGACGTTTTAGTTAAATTGAAGAACTCTGGTTTTACCTCGAGCTTTAAAAACTTCGCTCTTAAAACGAGAAAATTTACGCGTTCCAAGTTTATTAAGTGTTTCCCGTGCACACTATACGCAAATGCACGCACCTTTTGGGGTGCCTCTTAGCTCCATCCCAGCAATTTGTGTGCGACAAAACACGACAACCGCAAAAGTAATTTAACGAATGAGAGCACACGCTTTCGCATGTGTTCTCATAAGCGTTCAAACTAAAGGAGATTGAACGCTAAAGTGTGAGCTCTGCTAGAAGCTACATCCCTTTAAAATGGCAGTCTCTTTTTGCTGTGGGACAAAAGAGAAGACTCCCTAAAGAAGTGTAAATGCATACGTACGGTCTGAAAAATACACGAGCGACATTGATCTCTTTTTGTCCCACAACAGTAATCTGCGAACGGCAATTGTCTGCGCTTCCTTTCTTGAAAACTCGGCGCTGGCCACTTTCCTATCAAGAATACAATGTCATGCTGATAGCGCGCGTGTTGTTTGTGACCCGAAAGTGCCGGGCGCGCGGCGTTAATGCAAGGAAGCGAACGCAAGACAGCTGACGATTACGGTTGGGGAACAAAAAGACAACCTTTCTACACTTCTCGGAGTGTATAGGCAAATGCGGAAGTCATTAAGATGCATGCTTAAACAGGGTATGACTCGCCAGTTGCTGAGGCAGACGGTGAATGCGGGAAAAACGAGGTCCTTCATGGACTCCACGCGAATGTTGGTGGTGGTGGGGAACTTGAAGTACATGATGAAGAAGTCCGTGGCCTGGTACGTGAAACCGGCCACGCAAGCCACCGTGATCAGCAGACGGATCAGGAACAGAGGGTCCGTCAGCCTGCGGAGTGCACGTCACTGCGACTGAGTCTAAGATTACCCAGGCAGACAGTTCCATCAGAAAAAAAAAAATTTCAAAGGACAACGAGTAAGGTATTCATTGTGCAATGAGACTTCGTAAAGCACACTCTTGCGCAAAACGATGCGCAAGCATCGTTCGCAAGGCCTAACTTCTGGCCTTGTTAGTACGGCATATCCCAAGGGTTCAGAGCAGTTCATTAAAAGGGCCATGACAGGATCATTCAAAAGTTTGCGGTTATCAGGGGGAAAAATTGTGCAAGTAGAAAGTCTATTGTGCCAATACGTATACGGAAAATGTTCTGTAAAAGAAAATATCTCAGCACGAATCACATGGGGCCCTAATGCACCGTCTTTACTCAACGAGATATAGCTTTATGTGCCCGCTTTGCAACGTACCGGACACCGTGGCGCACTTGCTTCTTGCATGCCAGTGTATTGCCAGACCTAATCTGCAACAACACACGACTGATAACGAAGCAGGACGGACGAACGAAGACCTAACCGAAACGTGGTAGGCCAAGCTCGCCCTCGAGGACCTGGAAGAGAAACAACTCGTCGCCAGGGCCAAGAGGGCAGTAGAAGCCAGAGGGTTCCTGGACTAAGGAGCCCTCCCACCTCAGGGTGACACCGGGCGTTGCTCGGGGCACTGTTTCAAAATAAACGTTTACTTCTCTCTTTATCTCAGCACGAATCAAGCCGTGCATGTTGTCGGCTATAAACCTCGTCCACCGCCGGCGAACACGTGTGACGTCACGTGCTGCGTCGAGCGAAACCATCATTCTCTACGAAGGACTCACCAGTTGTAAATCGTTCGATTTCGCGGTCAAGCTGAATAAATCTGAAACAGCTCAATTGTGCGCGATGCAGGGCGCGTAACAAGATCGCCTGCCAAAATTCAGACGCCACTGAAGAATAGGGAAGTGTAACAAGATCGCCTGCCAAAATGCAGACGCCACAGAAGAACAGGGAAGTGACACCTGCTCGTCTGTTCACAACTTCAGGCGCAGCAGGCCTTGAAAGAAAAGCAAAAGCGGTGGCTCGAACCAATGACGTCCCGCAATAGAGGCTCCACATTGTCTCTTGCTTCTATGTTGTTAGTAAATGTATTTTAGGGAGACGCAGCTGAGCTGCCGACGAGAGCGGACGCGTTTCGACGGCTCCGTGAATATCGGCTGAAGCATCGGCTCGCGCGACCATCGCCCCACCGGCGTTCCCCCACTCTCTGCGCCCTGGCTCAACGCAACGACGCCCAGCTCTCTGGCCCCACCGGCTAAGGACAGACCTGCCGGACGCCCTGGACGAGGCCGTGGGGTCGCCCCCAAGCACTCTTCTTCCGGACACCATCGACGACCTGGACTAACCACCCTTGGTGCCGTTCACTTCAACATTGTGCGTGGGACGCTCGCCAGGACAGTTCCGGCGTCTCGCCGGTTGCATCTGGCAGCGGCAACGCTCCCGTGTTCTTCATGTGAACCAGTAACGATGGCTGCAGCGGAGCTTATGACGCAGCCATCACAACCATCATCCGCTCCGAAACGCAGTGCGAAACGCGTGGCTGACTCACAAATGGAAATAGATGCTTTGTCTGCTTCAGCCACACCGGCAAGCAAGCGGGAGTGCCCCTCTCCGGCAGCTGTCGCCTCGCCTGGCACCGAGTCTAAGTACAAAGTCGTCGTAAAACCTCGTGAGTGCTTCGACGTATCAAAATTGTCAAATCGCCTCCTTCAGTCAGCCTTCGACACCTGCCTCAAAACCACCGCGTTTCAAGGTTTCTCCATTCACCATCCCACCAACAGCGTATCCGTATGGGTGCGTTCGCTAGCAGACGTTGACCGCCTCACCCACCTGCAAACTCTGCCAGTCACAGCTGATTGTACTGTACAGGTGCAAGCGTACTTGAGTTCCGGCTCGGACTTGCGTCGGTATGTGGTCTCTGGGGTTGACCCAGGGGAATCGCCGGAGGGCCTTATCACTGCTTTGACCTGCTCCACACACAAGATTGTAACAGCTCGTTATATGGGCCGTGGACGCACGTGCCTTGTCACTCTCCAAGGGCCTCGAACGCCACCAAGCCGCATTACGTACTATGGATGCATCCTGAAATTTCATGTGTACAAGCCCGGTGTGGTACACTGCTATCGGTGTTTTCGTACCGGTCACATGCGAGATTCTTGTCCCCAACCCGCAGACACCTCCATGGAGTCCGTCGAGACGCGCACGTACAAATGTGGGCTCTGCCAAACGGACGATCATGAAATAACGTCCAAAGATTGTCCAGTTAAACAGAAGGCTCTCAAAGCCCGTCGCCAACGCAAGCGCCGCCAGCGTTCGGTGACACAAGAAGAAAGGGACGCCGACACTCCGACTAGCAATCGGTTTGAACTGTTGTCCCCCTCCGAAGAGGACACACCAGCGTTGGTAGAACCTGAAAATGCTTGCTATGAAGTCCCCACGTACAGCGACGCCGTCAAGCGGGGCAAAAAACGTGTTCAGCAGCCTGCGAATACGCCTAAATTGAGCGTTACGGGTACAGACGATCTGGCGAAGCTTGACCAACAGATACAGCAGCTCCAAATGGAAGTCAAGCGCCTCGCTCAACGCAGAACCCATCTCGCTCGACCCGCTGGACCAACTGCGATGCGCGGTACAGACGTGCCGTACGCTGCTTCTGTGCCTGAATTATCCTGCGCAAGCGCGTCAGCACCAGTCAAGATGACTCCGGCAGAGCTCCTCCACTTTGTTGCCCGGCAACTGCAAGAGCTTTCAAAGGTGGTGCTCGCCAACCTTCCACCGCAATGACCACTCCTTTGAAAGCAACGCGCCACCACTGTGTCCTGCAGTGGAACTGCCGGGGACTTGCAAATAAAGTTGGTGAGCTTCGCTATCGCCTTGCGCTGGGGAAGCTCCCCGCTTGGTGCCTGCTTCTACAAGAAACGAATTCGCTTCCACGCATCCCTGGATTCACTGCGTATGATTCCCCAACCATCCCTGATCGACGCTGCACCAATGCGTTGGGACCTCCAGGCAAGGCTGCAGTGTATGTTGTGACTACATATCCTCAAACGAAGGTTCCCCTGCTGCAGTGGTGTAACCAGTGGCAAGAAGTGGTGGCAGTGCTCGTTAGACTTCCGCGTACTGACGTGATTGTGGTTTCAGTTTACGTGCGTCCGTATAGTGGCAGCGCTCCTCGACTGCGTTTGGGGTGGCTGGCTCACCTGCGTCAAACCTATCCTGGGTGCCCAGTACTAGTTGGGGGAGACTTCAATGCACCTCATCAGTCGTGGGGCTACCCTTCTTCCAGTGCTAGAGGCAACATCGTGCTAGACACATTTACAGACGCGCACTTTGTCCTTCTGAATGCCCCGGCTACTTCTACACGTCGGTGGGATCATCCCTGTGCTCCACCTTATGCGCCCGATCTCTCGTGGTGGTTGGGCATGTGTGACGTTTCGTGGGACCTAGAACCAGACTGCTGGGGGAGTGATCACCATCCGTTGAAAATTGGTTTGGCCGCGTATAACCAGCGCCGCCTCCGACGTCGATGCTACACAACCAACTGGGACTTATTCCGCAATGAACTGAACGACTCGATTGCTGATACATCGTCTGATCCATTGCAGGTGTTAACCAGAGCTGTACAAGCCGCCACGCAGTCAAGCTGGGTGGAGGAGAACCGACCACATCCAAATTTACATCTTCTGCGTCTGTGGGCAGCACGCCGTCGTGCAGAGCTGGCCTTAAACCGAGATCCGGCAGCCGCTGAGCTTCGTGATAACCTCAACAGACTCACCGCTGCGGCGCGTCGCTGCGAGAAGCGTCTCGCCCGCGAACGGTGGATGGACTGGTGTGCGTCACTCGGTCCATCGTCTTCAACCGCCTCAATATGGCGAACGTTCCGGAGTATGGAACTAGGCACCCGTACGCCGGACCCAGCGGCCAGTGCGTGTCTGTCTTCTGGATGCACGCCAAGCCAGTTCGCTCCAGAAATAGTTAAGGCTTTCTTCCCGGCCTACAACCTGGCCCCACCACAATTCGACTGTCCGTGTAACCTGCCTCCGGAGGTTGGCGTGACTCCCAGTCCGTCGGACATCGAAGGCATGCAAGCGCCATACACGATGGCGGAGCTCCAGGCAGCAATTGACCAGGCAAAAGTACGCAAGGCACCAGGACCAGATGGGATCTCCTATGAAGTGTTCAAGAACATGGATGGCCCTGCACTGCAGTGGCTGCTGGACACGCTTAACGCAGTCTGGACGACCGGAGGGCTGCCTGAATCGTGGAAGCATGCCGAAGTTGTGCCGATACCTAAGCCGGGAAAGCACCCGAACAGCCTCTCTAATCTTCGGCCGATTGCTCTAACGTGTACGTTGTGCAAGCTTCTTGAACGCATGTTGGCGTCGCGCATCTCCTGGTGGCTGGAAAAGCACGCCTGGTACCATCCGGCCCAGATTGGCTTTCGACCGCACCTGGGCACGGAAGATGGCCTAGATCATTTGACGTCCATGGTGCTTGTGGGAAGAAGATCAAGCAGCATTCGAACCCTTCTCGCCATGGACGTTCATAAGGCCTACGACAACGTCAGCCACTCTGCGATCAATCACATAATGCAATGGCTTCAACTTCCGCCTCGCGTCTGCGACTTTGTGGAGTCTTTTCTGGCACACCGTACCTTCTGCATCAGAGTAGGCAAGGAACGAACCGGACACTTTGTAATGAAGCGGGGTGTACCGCAGGGCTCGGTTCTAGCCCCGATACTCTTCAATATTGCCCTGTTGCCCCTCGCGTGGCAACTAGCACGCATTCCAGATGCCTTCTTCCTCCTGTATGCCGATGATTTGACTGTGTGGACACTACATCCAGACCTTCAACGCCAGCAGGAGGCACTCCAGAGTGCTCTCGACAAGGCGTCGGACTGGTGTGCGCGCATAGGACTGACACTATCTGCCACGAAGACTGCATTCATGTCTATCACCAACAGACGAGGTCGCCGTCGCCTCCTGCAGACGCCGATATGTTTGAGCCTAAATGGCCATACCCTCACCCCTGTATCCACTATACGTGTGCTCGGGGTCGAACTGGACGCATCTGGCTCTGCGAATGCGTGGGTTCGCTCTGCTCGCCGGAAGAGTGCTAATACCCTCCATCTCATTCGTCGCATCTCTCAAAAGACGGGGGGTGCCTGTTCTCGAATGGCCCGTATCTTGGTGCGATCAATCCTACAACCTCGGCTCGTTTATCAAGCTCAGTTTCAACGACTGACTTTGAGAGACTGGGACTTGCTCGAAACCGCCAACCGAGATTCCATGAGGGCGATTACATGCCTTCCCCGTATGACACCTATCACGACCCTCCAGGCGGAAGCGCAGCTCAACACCATCGACGAAATTGTACACCAGCGTCGAGTCGCTCGCTACCTAAAGAGTCAAGCTGTTCCTGCGGCGGCAGCTCTAGCTCACTACTATGATTCAACGCTGCCACAGCCTGACGCACCCGTGGCAGAAGTTCCACCATGGCTCAAGGCACAGGCCAGTGACAACCGACCACTGACCCGCCTGCGACAATTCACCCGACAAACGGCGCAGGAGGGCATCGTCACTACCACCGAGAACTCACTAGCGGTATACGTAGACGCAGCTATCGATAATTGCGTTCTGCACACCAGTCTCGTATGCCCCGCGCAACCTGAAATCCAACATATCTGCTCTTACGTAACAGAGGCACCGTTCCCATCCGTATTAGCGGAGCTCACTGCTATACGGGACGGGTTAACAGTTATGATATCCAAAATGGATTCTTTGTCACACGATAAATTGCTTGTATATACGGACTCCACGCAGGCAGTTCGAGAGCTGCGAAAAGTGACCAGCTCCATCGATATAGCCTCCGATATACACCGACTGACTCACTCATGTGCCTGTCCTGTCCGCGTTCTGTGGACCCGCCGGTCTGCACCGGCTCAAGTGGAAGCAGATGCCGCTTGCCATCCAGCGACTGTTCAACACCCGCTGCCTCTACTTCGTTTGTCCCCGAAGGACAGCTTGCTCGTGCACAAAGAAACCCTCCGGCGCTCCACGCGTGCTCTCATTCCTCCGCGTGGATCCGACCTTCCCGGCGGCTTAACTCGCCGAGAGGAGGTTGCGCTCAGGAGGATTCGTGTGGGCGCCGCCTTGACTCCTGCAATCCGGGCTACATGGACATCTGGTGCACAGCCTCCCCCAACGACGTGCCCATTCTGCGTTGCCCCAGCCACAGAGGCAACGCTTGATCACCTATTGGGAACCTGCCCGGGCCTTCACCAGGCTCGCACTCGCCACCTACGCGGCCTTCACCACCACCCCGGCCGACCACCTGACTTGACGCGCTGGACGCACGGTCCACTGCATCGACAACTCCTGGCCTTCGTACAGGAAACAAAACTTCTCCTTTTTATTTAACTGATGCCGTAGGGCATACTAGCGCCAATAAAAAAAAAAAAATGTATTTTAACACCACCACCTACACACAGCAGGTCGCTTATTACGTCACGGCTCGCGAGTGCACCAGTGTATATACATGTTGGTCAATTAATTTTGTCCAAATAAGAAAAAAAAAACAGAACCAAAATATAGTGCAATGTATACTTCATGCATTAATAAACCACATGCATTTGGTCATTCGCGTTATAGCACATCGGCGTATTCTTGAACTCTGCCCAGCGCCCCCACTTTGGTCAGGTCATTCTGTTTCCGGCCGCGAAGCCTGTCAGGAATGCTCAGCTCGAATTGTGCCTCATAATTGTTCGAGAAGGGTCGCGATTACTGTAGATAATGCTGTTAAGATTGCACTCAAGACGCGAACACTCGAGATTATTCCAGAGCTTACGCGAAGACAAGTGATAAGACTGGAATATTCGACAGCAGTCCCTGCCGACGTGCTTCGCTGCTTGTCAGTTTATCCACATCTCACGCTCTGTTCGCCGTTATCAGTACCCGTGTGTTGCTATGATCTGACCTTCATTTTCCTGGCCACAATTTCCGCCAAATAAAACTGTTTCATCTTCAACGTACAGTCTGTTGCCTTTGTGAACGTCACGACCACGTGGCACTCTATGAAGTTCTGTTATAAGCACTATTAAATATACTCACACGATGACTTCAAAAAAAAAAACAGAGCATGCTGGCAAGTGATCGGTTCTAGAAAATTGGGAGCAGGCAGCAGCTTCTTGATATACGATACTGTATTTCTATTTTACTACTACTGCTACTAATATATTTACCATACTACTACTACGACTACGCTACTACCGCTAATACTACCACTACTGCCACATATCATACTGCAAGGTAAAGGTTGACCCACTTAGCCTTGATCCTTGAGCTGTTTGAAGTGTGCTTGCTTATTGTGCTTAGTCCTCGCGTTACTTTCACACCCCGCTGCTGGCTGTATGCCTTGTTCATCATGGGCTTGATGGAGTCCATGGACCTGGAATCTCTTCTGCAGTAAAGAAATAATAATGATAATAAATGGCAAATGAAGTAGAGCTCGATTTCTTTCACACACACATTACAGACCAAATAGGCTGTGTAACATGACGCATAATTACATTATTGTGACATGATTGAGTCATTTGTCCGTGGTAGGTGCTGTCAGACTGATGAGAATGATCATGTATTATTTGAGGGCATTAAATAGCTTCTTCGCGTTCTTTAATAAAAACACAGCTTACTACCCTCATACTATAGTGTACTATATTCTAGTACAGTATACTCATACCGCACGCCTTTACAAGCGCAACGTACTTAGCAGGGCTCGTTTGTTCTGGCTCGCCATAAGCGTACTTACGCCTGGAAGAGCTATCATTCGAAGCTGCTTGTAATAAAAAAAAAACTGTAAAAGGGCCTTTGAAACATTCATTTGAACGTGAATACATTAATTGTTCATTATTATGAGAATCCTCGTCAGCATCCGTATTAATTTGACAAGGTCGTCAGCGTTTAGAACACACCTGTATGCGCAAGCACGCCACCACTGATCACTTACTGATCACTTACAAAGGTGCTCGTATTATACTAGAAATAAGGGTATTTCTATGAGAACAAGATATATAGGCACTATCGATCTTACTATCTTTTTTTTTCTGCTATATAAGCCACAACACACTAACCTGTTCCATGAATGGTAAATAGGTCGAACCCCAGGTGACACGGAAGTTCCGAACGTTCCTGGGCTGACGGTCCTGTGGTTTGGAACACGACGGGTGAGACAGGTCGACGTATCGATGAACACACATCATACGCACACACTTTTTTTAAAAAAATCACCTCTCCCTATGCAACATTCGCGCATTGACGGTGTCGGGCTTGGCCTTTCAAAGCACCATGCGCGTGCGCAGGATGAGTTTAAAAGTTCACTGCAGTGCCTCCAGCCCTTCCCCTGGCCGAGTGTGCAAGATTATCATTCTTCGCAATAGATGAATAAATTAAAAAATAAGGGACGACATGCTTCTTAAATTGGACTGCACATGATCCCTGGCTTTGCGTTCCCGAAACACTAAAGACCTCCGGCCGCCACTATCGTAAAAAAAGTTGCATGTTCAGAAACCTTGGGCAGTAAAGGGAGATGTGTGACTCAGTAGAACTAAGGGTCAGACCCTTTTAGAGGATCAGAAGAAGCGTCTGCCCCCCACCCCCCCGCACGCACGCCTATGGTTCTTCACTTAGGCCTATCTGAAGTCCAAAAACAATATGGCTGCCACCTAGCCTCGCGGCAGAGCGGTAACCACACGACAAACGATTAAAATAATCACTACAGTCTTATCATGTTGAGCCGTTCGCAGGAGGGCGGGACTTGGGTCGTCACCTTCTCATGGTCGGTGGAACATACATTCTTCGCAATCTTCGCACGAACGAACGGGAGTACGCTGTCGAAGTTGGCTGCAACGCGCCCGAAAAAAGCACGACGCAGCAGTTTTGCAAAAGAACGAACATTGTGCCTGCAACTGGAGTGGCCGCAGGAATCGATGAGGCGTGTGGGGGAGGGGCCACATTATACGCGTGTACTCACTTGTCCTGGATGCTTTGGCACGCAACGATGGAACCCGTTTGTCGCCTAAACGCAATCTGCCTGCACGCCATATCACGCAGAAGAAAAAATCGATGAAACGATCGGTTACATCTCCGTATATTGTAGCGTTTTTGTTTATTTTATTTTTGGGTGTATCGGCAGCGTGCGTACACGAGGGCGTAGCACTTTTGTACATTGCGTTGCTACTATTAATTTTTAATTGTGGTTGTTTTATTTGCCCATTAAAAGTACACGCCAAACTGCTCACTTCTAAAGCAACATTGGCGTAGCTGGGATATTTATTTCGAGGTGTCCGAAACATTCTGTGGGTTTGTGTGCGTTCGTGTTGTTTGATATGTGGGGTTTAACGACCAAAAACCAGCATATGATTATGAGAGATGCCTGCGTTCGTGTTGTGGACGTGACACTGCGTGTATATCCAAACATTTCAGGAAGGGAGGTTTGAACACCCGCCACTTCACACCCACCCTTTCCTTTTTATGAATACCCCATGCGAAACCAAGAATTGCGGTTGCATATGTATTTTTGACGTTGGTACTTGTAAGTACCTAACGGCATTTAAATGAAAGTTTTGGGTTTAGGATTAGCATCAACCCATGCTTTTAAATGACCTTGACAGCCGCCGTATAAAAGCTTCTTGTTTTTTTGGTTTAATCATAGTGAGGAACACTGTTTTGTGAACTTGTGCAATGTTTCGAGCATATGAATCATCACATGTTTCCGGCTCGAAAATTTGAATCTCCCGCTGGAGGTGAACGAAGGCGCATCCTTTGAGATCTGTGAATAACGCGCTTGTACTCCAGATGAGCTGTCCCTTGGAAAAGTAGTTTGCAAAACAGCAACTTTATGACATATCACTGCCGACAACACCTTAAGATCCGACGCAGTTCACATACCATTTCCTCGAACAGCATGAGACAGCAGCGTTCCAGAATCTACCCGCCCATTGCAACACTTGCGGAAATTGTGAACGATGACTTGAGAAAACAAACATTCGAAGCAGAAGAAAAGATAGATTAACGCGTAAAAAGAAATGAGACACCGAATGCAAAACTGAAAGCGAAATAGAAACCCAAGGAACAAATTCCATCGCGATAAACATCAAGGGTAAAATCCACAGTTCAATGCGCAGCCAATTGCAGTCAACATTGGTCGCTGCAATCGTACTTCGGTGTTGGCGGCTCTTTGCCGCAATGTATATTTCTTTTCGATAAATAGTGCCGCGTGCAAGATCAATAGCGTAACAGGGGTTTCGTTTGTTACTCAGGGGCATCGAAAAAGCATTCGAACTTATTTAGGAGCTGCTTAGTTCATTATGCCGCAGCCCGTTCCTCATCAAATGATGATGTTCCAGGTAAGCACCGCATCCAAACCCCGTCTCCTGCGGTGCGGACCGGCTTTCTGAAAAAAAAGCCATTGTCGAAGTCCCTGTTGTTGAAGCGCGAATTCGCCGCAGTGAGCTTCGAATACCGCGCGGGTTGTGTGTAGTACAGCGCTTGCACGACACGAATCCTGGCAACAAACTAAGCGCGTGCATGTACTGACGTTATCGCATTCGGCCGCGTGTAATGTTTCATTGTCGCCTGTGGCGGGCCGGATCGATTTTTTGTTAACTCTTCTTGACTGACTAGTCGCGCTGCCGTGAAAGCCTTAGAAGCGACCGACCCGAGGTGTCAAGTCGCGCAACGGTCGTTTCTCCGCCGTGGTTTTTGGAAAAAAAAAAGTGTATCGCTCGCAATGCATGCATCTACAGTGCCGCAAAGGAGGAGACGACAGGTCGATTCGCAGGTTTGTAGTAGTTACGCCGCCGCACCGTCTTTGCAATAACGTGTATTTCTCTCGTGTGTTTCCCTTCCGCATTGGCCCCAAAAAGCAACAAAGTGCGGTGGAGCCTATGCAAGTGGACGCGCCGCCCGAGGAGAACGAAGCGGCCGAGGAGGAAACGTACACCGTCGAAAACCCAACTTTGGTAAGCACCGTTTGTAGATTTCGCGCCTCTTTTTTTGTTTTTTTACGCTTTCTCTCGACTGTGTTGTTTTTAGATGCGTACGACTGCTCAGCGAACGCTTTCTCCCAGGAGCGGTGCCAGGATATTTTTTCGGGAGGGGGGACACTCACAATTGTGTTCCTTTAGGGGCGCAGGGAGGCACAGAACTTATGCGTTGTGTGTGCACTATGCTTGCAATTTGAAAGGCAAAGGCGGGACAGGAATGTCATTCGTTCGTACAGTGTTTATTTATTTACTTATTTATTAATACTGTTAGCCAAAGGCCAATACAGGGTGGAGTACTGAAATAACTATTCGCACATTGTTCAAAGACACAAGCACTACACAGTGAAATGAAGACAGACAATGCATCTGGCAGCTTTCAACAAAACAACACCATACAGACCATACAAATCATAATGCAAACAAAAAGCAACTCTTACCAAAAGTATGATGCACAAAAGTATTCAAGTTTTACGCAGTAGTGACCAACGTTGAGCAGAGAGCAGCGAAATCGCCGACACCACACTTAACATACACTGTTCTACATACTTTAAAGTTATAATCATCAAAATTGGGAACTATTTATCAATACGTATAGTTATTTGAAGTAATGTCAAGGCACACAAGCCGCCTTTCCCTGGAAAAAAAAAAGGAAGGTAGTAGCACTTATATATGGTTACCTGGAAGAATAATAGGCCAGTACAATTTCTTCAAGTTCCTCTGCAGAGTAAATTTTATAGTTAGTAAGCCTCTCAAGACCAGTTCAGCATTGATACTGTTGCAGTTCTGCTGGAATTCCTCTGAAGAGTTAATTTTATAGTTAATGAACCTCTCAAGACCAGGTCACCGTGTAATGTATATAATGCACTGTCGGTGCCAACCCAACGCGAAGCCTGAAGCCCCACATCTGCTGAGTGAGTGATAGTGATTTCAACACATTTTGTAATCACTGTTGTATTCTGGTCAACGATAGTCCTCTCTAACATGAAGAAAGTGGGGAGCAAGTTGTTTCAGCATTTCCTTTTGTTAAATGGCGTTTGGGTTTAACGCAGTTTTAAAGAGCTTGCCTCTACAACATACGTTTCTAGCCTGCCATGCATAATTAGTTTCGTGAAAGTAATACCACATTTACTCGAATGTAACGTCTTTTCTCCCAAATTTTGGTTTCCTTAGAGGGCGAGTAAATAACCCAGAAGTTCAAAAATTGTTATAGAAAGAAATATGTGCATTTTTGTTTTGTGCACGTTCAGCCACAAGAATTTTGGAAATATGTGCTATATTGAGGAAGTTAGGGGGGTTAGAACGTCGCTTTCAGCCGGTTCGAAATTTTTTTGTGGCCTCGTCATCCTTCTTTCTCATGGGAAGGGGAAGGCGCAGCCTGTCGTCGTGACTGGTTTATACTAATGAACGAGCTGCGCGCTACGTCAAGACACCGATCGGGGACTTTGCGTAACTGTGCGTGAAAGGAGAAGAGGTCAGATGTAGCAAAGGAGCATAGGAATTGTTTTTCAAAATGAAGGCTCTGGCGCTGCCTGCATCGCTGTAATATATGGAAAACGTGATTGCCGTGGTCTACTTCACGAATTGCTGAGCTTCTTCAGGGGGTGTAAAAAAAGAAGTCGTAGCCCGTAGACTGGCCTTTTAAATCGAATACTGAAATTCGGGTTGTCTTAACATTACAGTGGTGCACATGTATCTTTTATTTTTGTTTTTTTTCTTTATGGACGCAATGAAAACTCGCCCTCTCGTTACAATCATGGTCTTATTACAATCAAGTGAACGTGGTAACTGCCACTCAACTCCTTCTAGGTTCGGTAACTGTAATTCTGTAATTGAAAATTTTTGGATGCCCTTTCAGGACTTGGAGGCACATGCCAACAGCTACGCGGGCCTGGCCCGCCTTTACCGCTTGCTCTACATTGCTGACCACTGCCCGTCACTGCGTGTCGAGGTCCTGCGCATGGCCCTGACCCACGTGCAGAGCACGTACAACATTGCCAAGTACCAGGAGATCCACAAGAAGCTTAGCGAGGCTGTAGGGTGAGTCGGGGACTGCTTTAAAATTCGTTGCGGGACAAACTGTACTGAGAGAAAAATTCAGCCGGTTCCACTCGGTGGAAATGGTTGGACAGTGAAGCTGGAAGCACGGGAGTGCATATGCCTGAGAAGATTGTGTGTGTAGGCCAGTTAGTGATTCATGATTAGCAAAAGTAACTGCAAAAGTACACGGGAGCGGACTTCTACTTGTTACAGAATACAAGTCACCAGTTGCAATTACAGACAAGTCCCAGTACAGCAAGCTTCAGATTTACGAATTTTGTTGATTGATGACATTTCGTATTGTAGGCCCGTGTGCTCAAATTTGGGTGCACGTTAAAGAACCCCAGGTGGTCTAAATTTCTGGAGCCCTCCACTACGGCGTCTCTCATAATCATATAGTGGTTTTGGGACGTTAAACCCCACATATCAATCAATGACATTTCGTAAAATTTCCCTATAATTTGTTTAATGCATAGGTGGTTTTCTGTAAAAGTATTTCACTACTGTGAATTTAAAAATAGCGAATGTTTCAGTATAACGTACCGAATGTTAACCCCTTTATGTCTCCACAACACTTAAAAATAACAAATAGTTAAAATGTTACTTGCAGCTGTGAAAATATAATCCTCTGCTTCGTACCTGCTCCTACCATTATCATCAGAAAGCCCAAGTATTTATCTATCTGCCCGCCTTATTCAAATGTGTGATGGGCCTTTTGTCATCGTCGCCGCCTGGTACTTGTTGTTTGCATCAGGTTTCGCCCCATTCCCTTTGTTTTCATCAGGCAGCTTTACCTGCACGCTCATTAACTCTGCTGCTTTCTAGCCTTTTAGTTGGTGGCTCGAAAGTTCAAGATGAGCTCCACGGAAGCAGCACCAAAGGAATGCTACGACAGTGAAAAAAGCAGCGCGAGTGACCTATGGGATAAAGATGCCCATGATTACCCATGCATGCTTTGCTAACGCTCGAACACTATGCACAGCACGACAACAAAGCATGCGCGTGAGCTTAGCTGACGACCGATAAGATCTTTACCATTTGTTGTGATAAGGAAACGGTGACGAGAACGAGCACAATGTTGAAACAGCATGCGCGAACAAATTTGAAGGGTCAGTATTTAACGCCGGTACTTTGCAGTGCGCGAAAAGGATGCGCATCTAGACGAGGTGCCCACGACAGGATAGATTGCGCTCTTCCTCAAATAAACGTGCACTGGTTCCGTGATATTTCGTGTTTTTTTTTTTGACCAATATTAGTTAATTTCAGTATCCTCAGAGCCCGAGGGCATTACAGAGGGGAGTGGGTTACAGTTTGAATACAACGTACTTAAAAAAAAGAAAAAAAAACTTAGGGGGTTACATAGATACATAAAAGATACCAACAAGAAATAGTGCACAGTAAAATAACAAAAATGAACAAGTAAATAATAAATGCAAAGTTTCAGTGTCCATTACAAAAAGGAATTGGCACAAACGAAAAAAAAAATTCAAGCACATGCCTATGAACCAAAAAATGCATCAAAAATGCAGCGACATTTGTCAAGACACAGACATGTAAAAAAAAAACGAAGACGAAAGGGGCTACTTCAAAATGGAAATACTGTAGTCATAAATATAATAGTACCATTATGACGAAAACGGGTAAGGTGATTCCAACTTGCTGGCATACGGGGGATGAATGAATTGTAAAAATGGTTGGTGTGGCATGTAGGAATACCAACCTTATGACGAAAGTCAATGTGGGCAAATACATAAGAAAAAAGGGTTATCAATTCATTCTTAAAAACCGGATTGTCGTAATATATATGTAGTAATATATCGCAGAGGTTTTGCCCCGCCGCGGTGGTCTAGTGGCTAAGGTACTCGGCTGCTGACCCGCAGGTCGCGGGTTCAAATCCCGGCTGCGGCGGCTGCATTTCCGATGGAGGCGGAAATGTTGTAGGCCCGTGTGCTCAGATTTGGCTGCACGTTAAAGAACCCCAGGTGGTCAAAATTTCCAGAGCCCTCCACTACGGCGTCTCTCATAATCATATGGTGGTTTTGGGACGTTAAACTCCACAAATCCAATATATCGCAGAGGCGAGGTATTTTCCTACGCTGTGAAAGCAGATGCAATAACGCTGTTTTCATGGAAGTGATGCTGGAGGTGTGATGACAGTTAAAAAGAAAGAAATGAGCAGCCCGACTCTGGATGGATTAAACCTGACAAATTAGTGTTTCTTGACTGGGGTCCCACACAGATACAACCAAAGTGGGGAACAGGCTAATGATTTATAAAGACGTAATCGTACAGGACTAGCAGAAAAATAAAAATTGTGGCGTATAAAGCCTAGCGTGCGATTGTGAATCTATACACAGCACAGGTAGGTGACTCACGTGTTTTCATTTACGATTTTTGTAAAAATTTTTGATACTTTCACTACAATAACTTTTCAAAATAACGAATGATTTTCAGTGGTCTTTTCTTTCAGATGTGTTGTATCGAAATTTTCGTACTTTTGAGATGTAATTTACTAGAGTGGTAATGAGGCCACCAGAAAGTAACTGAGCAATCGCAGAAATGTAATTGATTACTTTGGCATTATTTTACTTCAAAATTTCGTTGCTGTAAGACAACATGTTTGTTAAAACACAACAAACTACTGCGGCTTGCATGGTAGAGAGAAAGCTGAAGTTGGCATGAAGTCTAGGAGTCTTTTGTACCAAAAGTCATCATAGTGAATTAGTCTGCAGAATCTTGCAGGGTGGCAGACGATACGAGAAGAGAAATTCGTATCTCCTTGTAGCTTTGAGCTACATTCAGGCAGTTGTCACTTTCTCTTTCTCAAAAGTTGACATCATAGTTTTTTTCTTGCTTATTTCTTTATTCATTTTCTCCTATGGTCAGATCACTCGCGTGATGCCTCCTTCGACTACTACTACTACTGTACTACTACTACTACTATGACTACTACTACCACGATTATTATGACATAGGGTACTTAGGCAGCTTTACTGTAAAAAGAAAAAGATTTCTAAATCAAGATATGTGGGATAGTCGAGCTTTTTGTGGCTTTTATGTGTTTTTTCTAATACTGGTGGTTTGTTGAATGAATGGACCAATGACGTACTTTCATGTTACTCTCGTTACCATGGATATATGCAATATCACGTAAGACATGTGGGTGCAGCCACTTGGGCTGTCAAACAAACGTTTCCTAACATTGGCATTTCCTGACGTTAACTGATAAACTTGGAAAACGTCAAATGCTCCGACGCAGCCGTTTCCATGTGTTTATATTCACCATAGCACTGATCGTTTAGTTGTCCGAAATACGAAACTGTATGGCAAACAGTTGAAAAAATTTTAGCACCGAAACCGTTTCATAAATAGTCCCTACTCAAATCTCATTATCACAAAGTTGCATCTTACAAGAAAATAAGGTAGTACATTTGAAATTTTGTTATAAAGGTTATTCCTAACACTGTATCTATTACAACACTATTTTTGATTTACTTTGTTATAATTAGTATTTCATTATATTCGTGTTCATTATATCGAGGTTTGATTGTATATAAATTGCAGGAGCACGCCAAACCTGCCCGACGTCACCGGCGGAAGTGGCAGCTCTGGAGCCGTGCCGCCCCTCGACAACCAGTGGATCGAGACTCGCAGTAAGAAGGCAGCCTTGAAGCTCGAGAAGCTCGACACCGATCTCAAGAACTACAAGAGCAACTCGATCAAGGAGAGCATCAGGTGAAGTGCCGTAGAGTTGTGAATAATCGTCGTAATGGGACATTGCAGAAAATGCTCCCAAACTTTTGTTGCACAGCTTTTAATGAGTCGCTTTGTTCGTGTGGACAGGTAGTGTGGGGGATGGAAATACTTCTCCAAGCTGCTCCAATAGAGAAATGCTGCTTCAAAGTGTCGTGTTAGGACTAACAGGCCCCCAGCAGCGCATTGCAGCAGAAATACATGAGGCCAAAGTTTTTGTGTCAGTAGCCCTTTAACATTGGTCATGATACGCGGTACGTTGGAGGATCGTTGAACATGGTAATGTGTCCATCAGTAATTCTCTGCTGCAATATGCCGCAATAAAGTTAAACGACAGCTTGTTGTCCACCCAGGAAATCTATACAGTCGCCGATCGATTTTCCGAACTCCCAAAATTCGGACTTGTTGGATATTCTGGACTTCATAAATGCACCGTCAGGGATCCCATAGAGCTAATGCATTGTTTCGACCGATTTTTCGGGCGAATTTGCCCCTGAAAGTTCCATTTTTCGGACTAAATCGCTCGTTTTGTGCCACGCCCCAAGCCATTTTGAACGCCGCCATGTTGGATTTTCCGTCGGCTTGGCTAAGCTTGGTCTTCAGATGCCTTTCCTGCCTCCGAGATTGGAATGCGCACGCCATATTTTAAGTTTCGGAGGCCGTGTTTGCTTTTTAAAAGACGCGGTGATGGATGCCGTTTTTTCGTCTTCGGTCAGCACTATCGTCATCACATCGCACGGGGAGGAGGCGAAAGAAGGATTCTTTTATTGTCGTTGCAGCTTTTTTCAGTCGCCATTGTCGTCATCCGAGCCGGAGAGCGGCTCAGATGACGACAACGACGACCGCCCGCAGCCGTCGGCTGCGGAGATCGCCAACGCGGTGACAATTTTGTCGAGCGTTTACGGCGACGATGTCACCTTGGCGCAAATACGGGCAAACCAAATTGCCTCCGAGCGTAGTTTGAGGCAAGGCAGCATCAAGGACTTTTTTAAACCTGCCTGATGCAATAAACTTCAGATTTTTGGCGAAAACGATTTTTTCGGACTGTTCGATTTTTCGTACTTTTTTTTCGGTCCCCGCCAGGTCCGAAAAATCGGTCGGCGACTGTACAAACTTGTACGCTACCGTATGAACCGGACTATAGGTCGAGTGGGAATATAGGTCGACCCATCAAGTTCAGGTTACCGAAAAAGAAAAAAAACGAAAACAACCCAAAACTGCCGAACCACATTTATTTGCGAATTGGGCTCACCCCATCCCGATCGTCGGAGCTCTCCTCTACCACCATCGCAACTGTTGCATTGTCGCACCATCGCATTGTCGCACCAACTGTCGCACCATCGCATTGTCTTGCGTTTGAAAATGACGAAGGGCGGAAGCTTTCTACCATCTGCCAGCATGACGGTGAAGCGCGAGTGCTCGTTGCCAGTGGATAGCAGCTTCACATCCTTGGCGCCGCGCTGCGTGATCGTGGTCGACGAAGGCATGTCAAACCACACGGGGGTCTCATTGGCGTTGTCATTCTGCCCCATCATGTAGTCGTTCTGCTCCCGAAGCCGGTTTATGAAGCGCTGAAAGTTTATGAGCTCGTCCTCGAACTCCTCCGGCAAATTTTGACAGACGGATGTGCGCTACTGGAGAGAAAATTCTTTGCGTCGCATAAATCGACGCATCCAAGAGTTCGGTGCACGAAGCTCTTCTCTCATGAGCCCTGCTTCCTGAGCGAGTTCCACGGCTTTCTTGCGAATGGTATCCACGGTCACTGGCAGCAAGCGCGCACAAACTTCCCGCACAAAGTCCGCTAGCTTATCCTCCAGCTGCGGATGAACAGCACTTCGTCCATGAAACGACATTTTTCGAGGATTGCACATCTGCAGCTTCCCTTTCTGCGCCCTCCAATAGCGCACGCTTTTTTCTGATACACCAAAGCGGCACTGAGCAGCCATATTCCCGTTCGCTTCTGTGAACTTAACAACATCTAGTTTAAACGCAGCTGAGTACGGCCTCCTCGCACCGCTAGACATATTCGGTGAACGAAAAAAAAAAAGGCCACTAAAGATGCAGCGCAATGTCAAGCGGAGCGAAAACTCGGAACAGATCAGAAGCAAATCACAAACACAAAGAAAACAGACTGCAATTGGATTTGGATGCGGATATGGCCGCGTCTGGCTTCACAAGCACATGCAAGCCATATGTTGCCAGACAGCGTTGCACTGTCGGCTAGACACCGCTATATAAGACGAGGGGCGACTTTAGCTTATTATTTTATTGAAAAAATCTCGGCTTATATTCCAGTTTATACGGTACGTTTCGAACCATAGAAACACTCGCTGCGTGGCGCGCATCCGATGGATGGATGAATGAATGGATGAATTTATTTGGTCCTCGAAACGTGCTTTAGCACGTTGCGGGCCACTGCCACGTCAGAACAGAAAGACCAAGTCTCTCTGTTGTGTCGCAGGCCCGGTGGACAGGCCCATAGCTGTTGTTCGAGTCCAGAGCTTGCAATAGCACCCTACCACTTGGAAGGCATGATGACTTCCCTACAGCGTAATGCGAGGCACTGCCAGAGCATATGTTCCAAAGTAGCTATATCGTGGCACAAGGAACATGTATTGGCTACATTTTGGGATAAATTTTGTTCGATAGTGCGGGATTAGCGTACGCCCCGACCCGAAGAAGCCTGAGGTCTGCTTAGTTTTCTGTTTGTGTACAATATGTTTGTGTACAATTGTACACACGCCGTCTGAAGGGGTATTGTGCATTTATTTATTCATTTTGAATACTACTGCACAATTTCAAATAATCTGAATTTGTGCGAAAGCAAAGTCAGATGCTGCAGTATCTGTTGAATATTCGAAGCTCCTTAATATTCATCCACCTCTACAAATGGGAGATTATTGGGATAGGCCTGCATCTTTCGGTAGACAGATGGCAAAGGTATGTGACAATGGAAAGACGAGCTTACCAAATGTGTTGAGAAAATGTGTGGATAAATTAGAAACGCAGCTCATATAAGAAGTGGTTTTTGCATTAAGGGAATGAAAACCTTGACATTTCTGCAGGCGCGGCCACGACGACTTGGGGGACCACTACCTCGACTGCGGGGACCTCAACAACGCACTGAAATGCTTTTCCCGAGCGCGCGACTACTGCACCAGCAGTCGACATGTCGTCAACATGTGCCTCAACGTGATAAAGGTAACACCAGTTGACACATACGCTGCTGGAAGTTGTTTGTTCATACATACTGCAAATGTCCAATGTTAGGGTGTTCTACATGTTTCACTTGCCACATCTGGCTGAAGCAGATTGTGAAAAACGTTGAAATAAATCCTGCACGCTTTTGTCCAAGTACCGTATTTACTCACGTAATAAATAGACTTTTTTCCTCGAAAAATGTGAGCAAAGTTGGGAGTGCATTTAATATGGGGGGCAAATGATATGAAAGTCTTTTTGAGATTAGAAAAAAAACTTGTAGTAATGCGAAAACAAAACAATAAAAAGTTAGGTCGCTTAGTCTTTCGCAATTAGCATATGCGTATGCTGTTGGGAAACTGCTTCTTTGTTGTACTTCGCTCATCTTCATTGTGTTGAAGGCCCGCGCACTCTATCATAAAAGCATTTAACGGCTCTCTTTTCTTGCAATCGTTTAACTGCAACAGTGGTATCTGCTGTGATTGCGAGGGGGATCCAAAAGCGTGCGCTTTGACAGTATGCAAGGCACTTAGCAAACGTCGTGGCAACCTCGCATGACGACGACGCTGCCACCATTGTGCACCAAGCTACCACCGAAGCATTCAAAAGAAACTGTTGGTAATAAGATAACGACAAAATGCGGCTGCCGTCTCGTTCACATGAGAAGTTACTGCAGAAAAGGTAGCCTATATCTTGCGTTCCTTGAAGTATGTGTAAATAACAAGCATGAAGAGAAAATTGCAAACGAGGTGAGAAATGGGCATGCTACCATGTTGCGGTTGTCACGATCTTTTCTGGGCGATAAGGGATTTTTTCTGGTTTTTCAGAAATCTGCGACACGATGACGACGAATGGGCCTTCGCGACAGCCATGGTGACAGCAAATCCTGTTGTCATAACTCGAAAATTTCGGGCATGTGGGTGGGCCCTAAAGCTTTGTATTTGCAGAAAGCGACCATTAGCTGACCTGGGCAGTTTCGTGACCTTCGCTCACTGTGTGCTTATCAGCTGCGATGTCTCTACACTAGCACCGTTTCACCCCGCTGTGGTGCACAAATAATAAAAAAAAGACAGGGGATGGGCCGAGTGCAGATAGAAAAAACAACAATGTGGCGCGCAACAGCGGGCGAAGGGGGGGAGGAAGCGAGCTGAACTGGCTGAAAGTAGTCGGCATAATAATAAAAAAGATACCCAATGAGCAAGGGGGTGCCAGGTGTCGGTTCGCGGGACTGCATTGGACGAATGCGGGGGAGGAGGGTGGGTGTTTATTAGGTGGGAAAAAAAAAAATCCAGATGTTGACTACTGAAGTTGGGGGTGCGCCTATTATGCGAGTGCGTTTATTACATGAGTAAATGCGGTAATCATCTAGTTGCTTCAGTAGTGAACTCGTGACCTCACAAACTCATTGATGCAAAAATTTATGCCGAATTGGCGAAGACCAAGCAGAGTTGTGCAAACTCGTTGCATGCTTAAGCGTTTTTCGTTTTCTCTCGTCCCGACAAGTGCGCTAGAAGCTACGTAGAGGTAGATGACTCTGGCAAAGTAAGTTGCCATCAGTCTGAGTCATGACCTTGAAGGCACATAATGAAACGCCATTGCTCTGTTCCTTTAAGATTCCTTTGCCCAAGCGTGGCTACAATGTAATGTTTATCAGACTACGGAGTGTGGTGCCTGCACGTGGCAAGAAGTGCACTTGGACAAACTGCCGCTCTTGGCTGATGTTGGATGTTGGCCGATGGTAGCATGCTATTGGCCGACCAATAGCATGCTACCCACTGGAGTAAGGGGTGCGGCGACAGTTTCGAAGAGAGTGAGTGCATGCCTCGATTTGAAAGGAGGGGCCTTTGAGAAAATGGCAGCTTTGCGCTCCATCTCTAAACACTTTGTGCCATGTGTTATTTCACCCGAGTCCGAAGGTTCGTTCATGACCCCCTTAACATGAAATACAGTGAAATCTGGGTAGAACGAGCCCCAGATTCACGAACTTTTCAGATGAACAAACTTTTAAAAAATCCCACGCCAGCTGCTGATAGTTTCAATGTAAAATTATTTCATTACTACGTATTTCAGAACACGAAACTTTTCAGAATAACGAGCATTAATTTAGTTCCGTGTTAACGGCTCAGTATAACGAATTCATGTTCTGAAATGCGTAGCAACCACAGGAGCCGTACACAAGCGGACGACACAGCGAATGGGCGCCTTGCTTTTCGGAATACGCGCGACGATGCGGAGGAAAAAAAACAACAAAAAATAGAAAGGGCGACTTTCTTTCTTTTTGTTGAACTGCCGATGCTGCAGGTTTATAAGCTCTGAGGTGAGGGGTGAGGGCCACACGTAAAGACATAGTTAGCGAAGCAGAGTGGCAGTTGCGAAGCACGAAGCATGGGCACAGAAAACCTGATACAGCGAGGGAGCAGAAAACGAAACGCGGGGAATTTTCTGCTTTAGCATATTTTTTTTCTTTAGAAGAGGCAATGACAGCCACGATGCTTCGGATTTCCCTTTCTTTGTCAGTTCTACATGTGCTTTAGGAGACCTTGTTTGTCAGTCGTGTTCATCTCTTTTCGGTGATTACTTATTGCGTCCACAAAGCAAGTCGGCGTTTGCGCTGCGGTGCTACTGAAAATGAGTTCATCTCTGCTTGCGACGAAGAAGTGGAAGCAGTTTTCGCTAAGCGAGAATTGGAAGGCAAAAAGTGGGCTGTTGTGACCAAACAACTGAATAGCACCACAGGAATGTGGATGAACTGGCAGCCTTCATGCTGCAAGGTTCGTGCTGCACGCATAAAAAAAAAACAGACAGAAAGTAAACGTGCATTTTTTGGTGTTCACTTGTGCATTTTTTTTTTTCGTGAAAAACGAGTTCAAGGACCCACCATTGTAAAGGTAAGTCGTTTTGGTCGGTGGAAAATAAGTATTTATAGCTAATTTTTGGGCTTTCACTATAACAACCTTTCAAAGCTACGAACAAATTGCCGCGGCCTCCTGAAGTTCGTTATACCGAGATTCCACTGTAGCTTAGTTTTTTCGCCCTCAAATCTATTTGTGTGGCTGGTAGCTAACCAAGCGTCGTGCTTGTTGTACTCATTCACTGATTTACTAAGCTTTCTATTCTTTCGCAGGTCAGCATCTACTTGCAGAACTGGTCCCACGTGCTCACATACGTCAACAAGGCCGAGGCGACGCCGGAATTCACCGAGGTATGCTTCGACTGTTTGGTCTTGTTCCATTCATGTCCGTGTTGTCTCCCAGCTTGCATGATTTGCATGCTTTCGGGGCAGCATTACCCTGCCTGCCTCCTCCCAAGAGCAGTTAATTGATGTGCAGGTAAACCTGTACGTAACGACGAAATTCCAATTTGGTCCAGAGTGCAGTAGACCCTCATTAAATGGAACCTGAAGAGACCGGGAAAGTGTGTTTAACAAAGCACCGGTTTAAAACGTACATTGTCTCTCAGGGCCATGCCAAGGACACCCACCAGAGCACGGTGACCAAGCTGCGGTGCGCCGCCGGTCTGGCCGAGCTGGCCACCAAGAAGTATAAGTCGGCTGCCAAGAACTTTCTCCAGGCCAGCTTCGACCACTGCGACTTCCCGGATGTGAGTGCAAGCAAGTCGAGGTTTTTGCAATCGCTTAGATCAGGCGCCTCGGGCTTGTTTCAGTTAGTGGGTTGTAGTGGCGAAATTCAGCCCCGTGAACAAGGTTGAAGCAGGGGGACAGGGCTGGAAGGGGCAGCTAAACAAAGTGCCAACTAAAGTCACCTGGCGCTTTGTGTAAAGTTTTCGTTGTCCCCGTTTTGGTGCGTGCTTAATGGTTTCAATACGTCACTTTACTGACTAGCTTGGACCCAGTGCAATTGCAATTTGAACAGTACAGGCAACATCGCCATATTGCTGGTTCTAGCGTGACATGCATGCAGCGTTATGTCTTCTCAAGTAAAGTTAATTTTTGCACGGAAAAGTATGACTGCGTTGCATTTTGAGGCAGTCAGATCCTCACATTGGCTAGTGCTTCATTATCAATGACTCCCCCAACTTAAAAGCTCGATATACTCCGGTGTTACGCCGACGTGTGCACACGCTGGGTGCAGCATTGCTACGCTAACAATACACGAACACTCTATAGTCTGACGCCAGGCGCAACCAACGCTACCAGCATCCGTCAGTGCGGCCCGGCGGCAGCTGGCAGGATATGCGACATGCTGAATTTAGCGCCGATGTTACCCAGACAGCACCGCGTCTGCCTCTCTTCATGACAGAGGGACGCCGGGCGGGCTCAAGCGCGCATGCATCAAGTCAACGTAGCGCGGCGCTTGCCTGCAAGTACCGTAATTACTCGAATCTAACGCGCACCTTTTTTTTCGATTAAGCGAGTTCATAAATCGCACGCGTGTTAGAATCGAGTACGAAAAAAAATGAATACGGTCATTCTATTGCCATCGGCATTCCGAAATGGCCACCCCCTACGTGCGACGGCATGGCGCGTCGGCCATTTCTGCCTATGTGTTTCCCACGTGCGACACTTTGTACGTGTGTTGGGGAGTTCGTCATCTTGTAGTGCATTAGCATCGACGGGATAGAAGGGCCGATTCTAAAAACTCGACGAGTGCACCACGATGCTGCTTTTAAAAGAAAAGTCATCGCATGCGCCGAAACGGACAGAAATCAGGCCGCATCGCGGTCGTTCGGAGTTACCGAAACGTGTGTGCGGGACTGGCGGAAACAAAAGCAGAATATTGTCGACAGCAAAGATTCACGCAAAGGCTTCAGTGGACCACAGCATGGTTGGTTTCCGCAAATTGAAGAGCTTCTCGGCGAGTATGTAATTGAGCAGTGAGCGGCCCGTGCCGACAGAACTGCTCCAAGTGCAGGCTATGCAGTTAGCCTTAGAAAAGGGGCTAATGCGGAGCCAGTTTAAAGCGAGCAGGAGCTGGTTAACTAACTTTATGAAGAGGTTAGGCTTTTCCCTCCGAAGGCGAGCGGGCATATGCCAAAAGTTGCAGGAGGAGTATGAAGAAAAGCTTCACAGTTTTCAGAGGTTCGTCCTAAACTTGCGCCACAACAACGGCTACCTGCTTGGGCAAATCGGGAATGCCGATCAGACGCCTCTTTACTTCGCCATGCCTGGCGCCACAACCGTCGAGAAGAAGGGGGCGAAGCAAGTTCGCGTGCTGACATCAAAGCCACGGTAAAACTAGAGTGACGGCAATGCTCCGTTGCACGTCAGATAGGCACAAGCTTCCCCCGTACCTCATATTTAAACGGAAGACGCTCCCGAAAGGAGTCGTTTTCCCGAGTGGTGTGATCGTGCAGGCCAACAATAAAAATGGGTGCGCGTTGCAATCGATGTCTTACTTTTTTTTTTTCGTCGTGGAAACTGGGTGCGCATTACAATCGAGGGCGTGGTAGAATCGAGTGAATACGGTATATGGCAGGCTGATCTGCGCCTGGCGCGACATCGCTGCCATGAGGTGACGAAAAATGAACGCCGGCGCGTGCGTGTGTTAGAAACGTCGGAGTATATCGGGTCCTTTATGTTTGACTTCAACACATAACTACTCAGTCATAGACAAAACGATACACTCAAACCTCAATTTAACGAACAAGGATATAATAAAATATTGGCTGCATTGTATTTACTCGCATAATCCTCGCACTTTTTTTGGTGGAGGACTGATGCAAAGTTGGGGGGTGCGAGAATTATGAGGAGGAAACTTTCCACGAAAACATACAGAGCGAAAAAAAAAAGAAGTAGTTGAAAATCGGTATTCTCACACCAGCAACTAACAGCAAGCTTTGAGGAGTACTACTTAAAGCTTACCTCAAAAATAAAAGCAGAGGTTCAACACAAGGCAAGATTTATTTGAGACACAAAAAGTGCAAGCAAACAGTCGAGAATTAGAATACCATACGCAAAGCTTGTGGGCTTTGCGGGCGTAGCGGTAGCGTTCGTCACTCAACAGGAGCCCTCAAAAGGTAGGAGTAGAATGTCAGTATTGGGCTGATGGCTATTTAACAAAATCGTTCGCAGTTTCCTTCTGAAGAAATAAAGTTTACCATCAATCTCAGTTTTATTTACGGCAGGCCTAACGAGTCTTGCTGGCTTTCAGCTGCCGTCACCAGTAGCGAACACAATACTCGTCGACTCCGAAGGGTCTACCAGCGACCCTGTTGCCGTTGTTTAGTACATGATCAATCACTTTCAACTTGAAAGCAGCCGTGTAGCTTCAGTATCGCCCCATAATGTGACAAGAATTCCGACACAACATACAAAACACGCCGCAACGCGCACTTGCCGCTTTGGCTTAGCTTGGATTGGATCGAATCTCCGTGCAATAATAGTACGCTTGATCCTTAAGAGATGACGCACGCTATGATCATCATCAACGGCTGGAACGAGCAGATGACATTATTGCGGGGGGTGCAATAAATACTCGAGGGAAAAGAAAAATCGTATTTTTGTTCTGCGATGTGGGGGGTGCGAGAATTATGCGAGTGCGAGGATTACGCGAGTAAATACAGTAATAAAGTAAATGAAAAATACTCTTTAAAAGATACAGTGTTAAAGATTACCTTTATAACAAACATCCTCTTACAACGAACTTTTTTCTTGTGAGATGCAACTTTGTTATAATTAGGTTTAAGTGTACTAGTGATCGACAGACATGCTATTGGTGAATGTGCTCTTACTGGGAATAATGGAACTAAGCCTGAAAATTACAAGTGCCAGGAAAATACTACAAGCAACTCTGTGGAAAAAAGCAAGCCAAAGTCTGCTCATTAGTAAGTGAAACTGGCAATTCTTGTGAGAAATTCCGGGGGTCATAATTAGTTTGGAGTCTATGAACGAAAAACACTGTGTTCCCTGCGGTGATTTGAATTCTACTATTTAGCGGTAGCGATATGAAGTGCCGAAATTTAGGGCTAAGTAATGTGCATACTTTTCTTGCCATCATTTTCCATTCGTGCTTTATGTATAGATGAAATCTCAGACACTTAGATCACAGCCAGCATTGTCTTTCACAGCCATTATCACAGCCAGATCACAAGCAACACGATGTGCAGTTGGGCCGAATGGTTCTTAAGCTGAAAGTATTTGTCGCGTTGCAATCTATAAGCGCTGTTCGTGTTTGTGGGTGCTCTTGTTTTCCACGAGAAGTTGCAAGTCGTCACACGAAAAACCGAAATTCCTTGTGAGCACAAGTCATTTTCGCTCTTTTGTTTTCGTCCTTAGATGCTGTCGCCGAACAATGTGGCCATGTACGGTGGACTCTGTGCTCTGGCGTCGTTCGATCGCCAGGAACTCTTGCGCAACGTCATCTCTAGCAGGTACGAAGGGAATTCCTCTCCCAAATTTTCCGCTGCTTCGACGGCCAAGTGTTTCCCGGGTGAGCTGATCGTAATGTGCTTTCTGTAACATTGTTTTATTGCTCCTTACACATACCAAAAATAAAAGATAATCAGAACAATTGCCGAAGGTTTCTTCGTGTGAGTTCTATATACAGCTGAACCCACTCATAACCATCTATCGGTTATAACGACCATATTTCGGGGCACTTAAAATTTTCCTATGCTACCCATAGAAATTGTGTCCACATATAGCAAACATCTTTCAAAGCCTCCTGCTGTTACAATGAACACTTCCGACATGGTCGCGGTAAAAATATGGCGCGCACGAAGCGAGAAAAAAAATTGAAACAGGCACTCTAAAGCACGTGACAGGCGCGCGCGAGCCCCGCTGCAGCCTACTTGCGCCGAAGATATCGCAGACCGTGGCGAATACCGCGCGCAAATTTCGGGTGCCGCGAGCGAGGTCGCTCATTTTCCAGGCATTCCTTCACCGGCAGAACGGCAGTAAAGGAGAAAAGAAAAATGAGGCAGCGTGAAGACTTGCGGTCAGTTTTGGCACGACAAACTTTTCTGACGCCGTTTTCCGCACCTACAATCAATGACTAATGAAAAAATGCCTTTGAACGCTAGAAGCCATAAATGCAAGAAGTGATAACTTTGTCATCTTAAAGTTCATTGTGATACTCAACTCGCCGACGCCACAATCTAAAGGCAGCTGGTATTTAACTTATAGCAGATGATTTGCGTGTATCCATAGATATCTACTTGATGATTTATCGCACTTTTAAAACTTTGTGTCCATACATGTTTAGGTTTTTTGCCTCTGGTATTATTGAAAGCTTCTTAATCCTTGCAGCTCTTTCAAGCTGTTCCTTGAGCTTGAGCCTCAGCTGAGGGACATCATCTTCAAGTTCTACGAGTCCAAGTATGCCACATGCCTCACGCTGCTGAACGAGATCAAAGTAAGCATTGTGATGCATTCTTATTTTTTGAGTAGATTCAGAATGGAGTTAATAGCTCTTCATCAACTTGGGGCACTGCAAATGACGCAAGTTGAGTGTGTAGATTGCTGCTGAGGGTAGTGAGATTTATCAATCACTGCCAGGGGAGGGGGGCGTTGAGCAGATACTGCATAGCCACACTCGAGGACTTCGAATCGTTTCCTTCGCTATGTGGGCCGTGCACCAACCATGCCAGTTCTGCTGTCTGTCATCGCAAAAGTTGCAACTGCCTCTTTGGTGCTGGGACCGATGGGGAGGGGGTGCAGGAGGTGTGTTCTTGGTTTGATTGTTTTGCCGGCGATGCGCATGTGCGGGATTTCGTTAAGCACCAAGTGTATATGTTATATATTTTCGGTTCAAGCATTTAAAGTTTTTAGTTGTTAGTAGCTGCTTGTAGTGTACCCTTTCTTCTCCGTGTCTTTTTTGTGCTACATTTACTCTGTAATGAATCAGCACCAACTGGCTCGTCTCTCTGTATTGACAGTAAAAAAATAAAACGAATGGCTGTTCACACTTCTTTTTATTTGTGGAAGCTGCATTTCGAGAGAGTCAAAGGTACATCCGCATGAGCCGGGTGCAAGAGGTGCTCCTTGGAATGTCTCTAACGATGACAGGCGATGTCAGTCCATCACGCAACCTGGAGCGTGTAATCCTTCCTTTGCAAAGGGGTCGCGAATATAAATAGGAGTGAAAAAGGAGCCAGAACTTGTCACGCAGACGTGATGTGCTTCGTTGCCACCATCACTTTAGAAAATTTACCATATTTTCTTGCATAAAACCCGTAGATACGGTACATAAAAATTGAAGCGATGTCAGAGTGGGGCCTATAGTACACGTATAGTGGGATGCAAGGTGCCTTCAGGCCAGTGGTTTATGGATGCGCAAAAAACGTACCTTGTGACCATACGCAAGGGTCTTTTATAGTTTTTTCGTGGGTTGTTGAGCACTCGGGTCATTCGCAGGGGCAGGCTACACACAAGAATATATACAATAGGTGAGGTATGCCAATTGCAGGGGTTAGCTTTGGCAAGGGAGAGGTGTTGTTCTGTTAACAGTGGAACAATATCAAAGAACAATTCAGATACTTCTAATGCTTTTCGTAAAGAAGGTCACAAAGTGGTTCTGGGAAACCATCTCCTTAAAAGTTGGCTTATAGTTTTCACTGTGCAACCGAAGTTTGCAGTAATGGCGGTTCAATGAGAGAACATGCTAAACGTAAACTTTCTGCGGGACATTACGGTGTGCGTCTTTTGACAATTATAAAACAATGGGGTACATGGTAATGAAAAATATTCTTGTTATTCATGAAGATAAAGTGATGAAATCTGGCATGCAGATGCCATGTGTTGTGCTGATATCATATCTGAAATTGATTTTGAGCTATCTAATGTAGTTTGAGTTACACTTGATAGACTATCATTGCCATCCTAAAATTAATTAATTAGGTTGTCTTAACTTTTGCATAAGGATATTCACATGTGCCCATTCTTTGCCACAGTGCTATTGATTTGTTTTTAATATTTAAATAAGTTCACAAACAAATTTTTGACATGTTTTGGGCTTATTGTCTCACCAACACGTTTTTCAAAACAATTACGAAGATTAGTATGATGGGAACACAAATATGGATCACTTAGTTTACGGCACTCGCCAATGTCTCAGCATCTATGTGCAGAGAACAGAACGGCTATGTCTTCATTTGTTTTTAAATAGAACAGGGATGACTGACAGCAACGTCTCATAAAATGAAAGTGAGAAAATGGAGCTGAAGAAATTAGACCTAGATTCTAGAAAGCAACTCTGAGGGAAACATGCATATTTTTTCATTAGGTAAATGCAGCTTTGTGGCTATTTTGAGCTCTAATCTGTACTCTTTACGATGTTACCAATATGGTGCCACTGTGCCAAGGAAAATCTGCTGATTTGTATTCTCTGAAGGCCGATTTTCACGAAGTAAAATGCTTTTTTTCTCAACTTCTAGTACTTATTTGCGTCCAATAATCTACCATGACGGAAAGTATGCTCTCAGCATTGCACAAAAAAATTGAGAAGTTCAACATTTTGACCAAATTTACCATTCCTATTACCACGTCCCACCTTAAGCAGAGAAAAATGAGTAGACTTGTATCAAATCACAATCAACCTCCGAGCTGATCACATGCTAAATGGTCCAACCTGAACAAGCTGCACTCCAAATATCGATAAACTAAAAGGTTTTAGAATAGAAATAATGCTAGTGTCCTTCATCTTCTTTTGCGACGCTTGTTTTTCTCTTTCTCCAGGACAATCTTCTGTTGGACGTGTACTTGGCATCTCACGTCAACACTCTGTACACCCAGATCCGCAACCGGGCACTCATTCAGGTGAGTGTTCTTGCGTAACCTCTGTGTAAAACGTTCGTGAGAAGAAAAATAGAGCGATTCAAGCTGTGGCAATGTGAAAAAGATTAAATTTGCAGCACTGAACTAATGTAGCACTGACTAATCTGCGTCGGTCTGTGCTGTTGTAGTCGTCGACTGTTGTCTGCATTGTTGATAGCGTCGGACAATCTGCATTTGTTATGCAATTAATGACGTGTCCTCAAGTAAGATGGTGGTCCATGCCTGCACCGACCAATTTTAGCATAATGTTGGCGTACAGTTCGTGCAAGCTCACCTACGTCAGCTCCGTGTGAAAAATACCACAAAAAAATGCAGTGGGATTCCAGCTGTGGCAGTCTGAAAAAGAATAAATATTTGTTTCACTTGACTTTCGAGCTGTAATGTAAAGTTCATTTGCGTCAGTCTGCGCCGTTGTCTTCGTCAGAAGGCTGTTGTCTGCACAGTTGATTGTGTTTTGTAATCTGCATTTCTTATGCGCTTGATGAATCTGCAGTCTCAAAAGTAAGGCTCGGACCACAACTATGTACACTAAAACCTCAATACAGTCAACCCGGTTATAAATAAATATTGGTTGTAAAACAAGGTAAATGAAGACTGTACGTTCAACAGACGTAATATGCCTTTATAATGAATCTTCGAATATGACGACCTTGCTTTTGTGTAAGATGCAACTTCGGTATGATGAGGTTTGGGTGTATAATGATTTAGCATCATGTTGGTTTGCAGTCAAACAGCAACTGCAGCAATATTGGCAGGATGCGAGGGAACGCTTGTCACCGTGGAATTTAGTTGTCGCCAAGTTTCGTGTACGGGCCACAAAATTACGGAAAGCTGAACAAATCTGGCAGACATTCTTTTCGCAGCAAGTGTACGCGTTAGTAAATTGCAGTCTCATTAATCTAGACTTACATGCCTGCAACCAGGTCGTTACTTGGCTGGCCCTCTAAGCTTATCGACTGCAAAACACTGTAAACATACTCTGCAAAAGTGTGATGCAAGAGTGGTGCTAGAAGCCAGGCGGCCAAAACCAAATGATGGAGTTTGATTCGCCGCAGTCGCTAGTGGAAACTCTACTAACAACTCTGCGAAAGCCTCGACCCTGCGGTATTTTTTAACCCTTAATTGTAAAATAATTGTGTCTACCACTGTGTATGACATTTTAGTGCCATGCTAAACATGGCACTGAAATAAACGTTCCTGGTGTGTAGGTACGGTTAAATGCGATATTTCAGAGTTATAGCCTGTTACAAACTCTGAGCACAGCTTATTGGTTGGGTACCCACTCATAGTATGCAAGCATCTCTGAGACATGGTCACCTTGGACAGGTACTTTGTTTACCATGCAAGGTCCGACGCGCCACTCAAATGAAATATTCTCTCGTGTGTGTGTTTTTGTTGCATCTAGTATTTCAGCCCGTACCTGTCGGCTGACATGACGAAGATGGCGCAGGCGTTCAACACGACCGTCGGTGCGCTCGAGGAGGAGCTGATGCAGCTGATTCTCGACGGACAGATACAGGCGCGCATCGACTCTCACAACAAGGTTACTATGCATTCTTTTTCTTGTTAGATTATCAGATCTATTCTCTTTTGCAGCAAAAGCTGTTATGAGATCACAACAATGCCGTAATTGTCCCACACCCAACTCTCTCTGCCATCGGTGTTGGTAATCACTATCGTATTTACTCGCATAATCCTCGCATTTTTTTGGCTGAGAACCGATGCAAAGTTGGGGGGGGGGGAACTTTGCACGAAAACGTAGAGTGAAAAAGAAAACGAAAGTGGCTGCAAATCGGAATTCTCACACCAGCAACTAACAGCAAGCTTTGAGAAGTACTGCTTAAAATTTACCTCAACAATAAAAGCAGAGGTTGAACACAAGGCAAGATTTATTTGAGACACAAAAAGTACAAGCAAATAGTCGAGGATTAGAATACCATACGCAAAGCATGTGGGCATTGCGGGCATAGCGGTGGCGTTGTCACTCAACAGGAACCCTCAAAAGGTAAGCGTAGAATGTCAGTATTGGGCTGATGGCTATTTAACAGAATCGTCCGCAGTTTCCTTCTGAAGAAATAAAGTTTACCATCAATCCCACTTTTATTTACGGTAGGCCTAACGAGTCTTGGTGGCTTTCAGCTGCCGTCACCAGTAGCGAACACAAAACTCGTCGACTCCGAAAGGCCTACCGGCGGCCCTGTTGCGGTTGTTTAGTGCATGATCAATCACTTTCAACTTGAAAGCAGCCGTGTAGCTTAGGTATCGCCCCATAATGTGACAAGATTACCGTCACAACACACAAAACACGCCGCAACGCACATTTGCCACTTTAACTTGGCTTGGATTAGATTGGATCTCCGTGCAATAATAGTACGCTTAATGCTTAAGAGATGGCGCCAGATTGCGCACACTATCATCGTCAGCGGCTGGAACGAGCAGACATTATTGTGGCAATTTTCAATGGTGCGATAATTACCAGAGGAAAAAAAATCGTATTTTTTTGGGTGACGGGGGGGGGGGGGGACGAGAATTATGCAAGTGCGAGGATTACGCGAGTAAATATGATATTGTGTGTAATAAACCGAATTATATGAGAGAAAAAAAATAATGTGCAGGATAGAATGGGATTCTCACTCAAGCTCTCTGTGGGGCAACCAGATATTCAGCCACAGAGGTGTGCCGGTGCTTGATCCTCCTTCACAATGAGACCATATACAGTAAAAGCTTATTAATTCAACCCTCGTTAATTTGAAAAATTGGATTATTCAGATGGTGTTTTCTGATCCTGGTCAGCATACGCATTGTTTAATGGCCTGAAGCTCTCGTTAATTAGGTCATATTTGTCTCAACTCGGTTCATTCGGGCCATCCTTCGAGTGCGCTGGGCACAAAGCACTGCAAAATAGCGAACATGGGTGTTCGCAGGCAATAGAAACAAGACAGCACTGTCTGCATTGCCGTCTTCATGGGTTGGTGACAATGGTTTTGTCCAAGTGCAGATTCGGCACTTGGCAGCTTTGTTTAACTTGGTGGTCAGGAAAAACTGCTCACTGGTATTTTAGACCCCAGAGAACACGAGCCTAAAATTATACAAAGCTCATTATAACACCATGTTTCATGAAAATACTTATCTACATCTGAAAATTTGTTATAAATGTATATTTATAACACTATTAAAAAAAAGCATTCCTTCCTTACTTTGTTATAACCAATAATTCGTTATATCAGTGTTCAACATATCGAGGTTTGAGTGCAGTGCAGCACGGGGCCTGAAATTTTTTTCCTTGAATGTATTATTGAACAAATACTTGCATGGGCAAAATAAAAACTTGTGTGCCCTTTCTTGCATGGCAGGTGTGTTTTTTATCTACACGTGAATCTCATAAGTAATTTGCATATCACACGAAATTAAGTTTATGTTCAAAAACTCATTATGCAGTCAAATCCCTTCATAAGAAACACTGATTTAGCTGACAAATAGGTGTAAAAGACACCAGTGTGCTGACATTGAAGTACGTGTTCATAAAACAATGCTAACATGGTATCCTGCTTATGAGAGACCTGATAAAGGAGACAAGACCTGCTCCCCGAAGGGTCTCTTATTATTATAATGTTAATCAACTATAAGTTTAAAATTATAACATTGTATCTGTGACAAAGCTATTAATCATTTATTTAGTTATAACCAATAAATAATTGCACAGAGGAGCCCCTTTATACGAGACTCGCTTTGGCGAGCAGTTCTTGTCTTTTAAAGTGGGGCCTCTTATAAGCAGGGTACCATAATCTCGTTTTCTGGTCAACCCCGATTTTGGATTACTAATTGTCTCTTACGGGAGTGTCTTTAGAAACGACTTCAACTTTGTTGGTTTTTGTTATATTGAGCTTTGAGTGTTTTGGGATTATTCACGATTTTATACCGAGTCTTATAAGCTGCCACCATCGCTCTGCAGATTTTGTACGCTAAAGACATCGACCAGAGAAGCACCACCTTTGAACGGGCACTTGCAATGGGCAAGGACTACAAGCGCAGGACAGCTGTAAGTGCATCTCCTTTTGTACTGTGTGTTTTCTTGCAAATTGTTTGAGAAGTTAAGCGGTGCACCCAATTCTAGGCGACTGTGGTTCTAGCCTTGTTGCGATTTACGTCGGCTGCATGTGCCAGCTGAAGGCCACTTGGATCCCCTAATAACGAATGACCATTCTCTTTTAGTCTCTAATGTTTTTTTTTTTTCTGTGATGGCGCATACATCTTGTATCATCCTGTGGGGTGGTCTCGATGGCATTGGGTGCCCTTGGGATCGGATTCAGTTGCCCTTGTGATAGTAACTTGTCGTGCTTGGTGGGGAGAATGTTTCCAAGAGGCACGCTATTTTGACGGCAGAGGAAATCAGCTGCAGGTCGAAGCCCGAGCGAGGTGTGGCGACCGTCTGCAAGTGGTGGCTCGAGCAGGAGCTTTTTTCCAGGCGCGAGCATAGTTGAAAAAGTTTCCACGGATGTCGTCGCAGCCGCCAATTTTGAATTGGAGCAGCCTGTTGCAGATTTCGTCACAGAACAGTGCATGTGCCTTACGGTGGTCAGTGTTGAACTGATAATGTTCTAAGCGAGCGATGTTGCTCGGCAGATCGGTATTTCTTGAACAAATATTTGTGCATCATGTGGGTCGGCGCGAAATACCACATTTCAAGACATTGTTTGAAAAAGAAAAAAAAGACACCTTTTTATGCCTTTGCTTGCCTCGTTGCTTTAGTGGTCTTTCTGCTGGATGCAGCAAAAAGTCAACCCTTGCACCACTTTCGTGGTTCTAGTAATCTTTTCATCCTGGACGCAATTAAAAGTCACCTTTGCAGTGCAATTGTGATCGTGTTACAATAGAATAAATGTGGGTATTATTAATAATCGCATGAGGAGTTACTGCCATTTGGGGTGACAATGAACACTTCATTTTTTACCTGAGGATTCTTCTCTTTGATGACATTTTTGGTCTGCTCTGTGTTTCGATGGCTGTCATAACGATTGTTTTAGGGGCGAAGCTCCTTAGGGTGTGGGTCTGTCCATCCTTCAATGGTGTATGTAGCCACCGGAGGCACATAGCCGAGAAAGCGGTCCTTAGAATGTCTGCTGGATGGCGGCACTTGTATATGACGAATACATAATGAAAAGATGCGAGATGGCTGTACTCGGAGTGTTCATTAGATAAACGGACGGACGGATGGACAGAGAGAGGGGCGGACGGACACATAGACAGAGGGGCGGACGAACGGACAGACAGACAGAGGGACCGCCGCAAGAACAGGCGCTAGGACGGACGCATGGAGAGACGCATGAAAGGACGGATGCACTGACGGTCACACGGATGGATGGAAGCAAGAACGAATGGGAGGACGAAAGCATGGACGTACCGACGAACGTTTCGCCCCACGAATCATCATTTACTCGGTGGATATGCTGTGATTTTTTTTGACAAACTGTCAGTCACACTTAGCTTTTAGCAGCTTGTATTATATTTACTGCGTATACTATTCTAATTGTGAACTCTCAGAATGTTACTGTACACTGCCAAACTCGTTTGTACAAGTCAACGTTTTTGAACGGAAGCAAGCTTGTAGAAAAATTTTTTTTCCTCGAAGAGAGAATAGGATGGGGGGTGGTATGCTTGTTAAAGGTTTTGACTGATAGTTGATGACAGTGCCTATTGTTCAGTAATTATAGTGAATAACCATAAGAACTTGCTGAATGTTTTTTCTGTAACTTTTGAAATACTACCGTATTTCTTTAAGTTTTCTATCTTTAGTTTTGAGATTAACTTTTCTAATGTTACAAAGTTGTGTACGGACAAATCTAGGAAGAGACCCAGGCTTTTAGGCCCCCCCCCCACCCCCTACCCTCTGGCTGCAGGCCTGGACAGGTGGTCAGGGTACAGCTGTGTGCTCTGATACTTTTTGCTGTATACTCATATAAACACATATTGTAGCGTTGGTAGACAGGAATCTACTGTACCGAACTAAATGGAACAGCTGCCTCTGGCATGATTGTTTTTGTACTTAAAATTGTGCACCCCGGTTATCCTATCAGTAACTAGCACTTTTGTCAAAGAGAACATATTTTCCAGATATCTTCGGGAGTGATTCGACTAGAGTCTGCTATGTATCTTGGATGGAAAAAAAAAAAAAAAAAACTCCGAACTGAAGGTGTTTTGCAAGGCCAGAGATGACGGGTGGCGAATGCCGGTATAATGGGACACAATGCGCGTGCATTCCAGAAAGCAAATCTGTGCAATTATCATTGCCTTCTCAAGTTACCCTTGTTGCAGTCTTTTTGAGGAGTAGCGTCAAACATTTTCTACAAATTTTTTTTTCTGCTGTTGTTTCAGTGTTGTCTATGTGTGCTCTATTAAATGTGCATTCTTTTTCAGGCGCTGGTACTGAGGTCTGCAATGCTCAAGAATCAGATACATGTTAAGGTAAGGCCCGTATAACGACCTTCTCATAAATGTTTTCACAAAAATTGAATGCAATCAGCAGTTAGCCTGATATAACGAATCATTTTCTGAAAAGCAATATGCAGCTGGGTGTACATTAACAGGCTTTTTTTTGCCTCTTTGAAACACAGTTACGTACTGTGTTAACAGCAGTAGAAGAAATGTAAAATGCCAAGCAGTTACTGCAGAAGCTTGTATGAGTATTGATAATTGTAAATGCTGAGTTATTGGCACTATGACTCTAGTCTTGGCGGCCTGGTCAATATATCACTGCTTCAAATGGGAATCAACAGAAGATGAACAAAATGGAAACTGAGGACGCCATTTTTTGGGGGGGGGGGGACACACAATGTGATAATTCAAATCGTAAATTAACGTCTTGGGCAATTGTCCGTAATCTTTAGTAGAAGCACGTAGACCAAATGTGCATTATGCGTAAGGAATAGCACTGCGTACACTCCTAAAAAAAGGGGGGGGGGTAAAAAAGGCATGTTTCTGTCACTAAACAATTATACATTTCTTGTGGCTTTCCTTGCATTATTGCTACATGCCGAAGTACCTCAAAGTCGCAAGTGGCATGTGTGCTATCAGGGAGGCATTGATTCCTTCACAGAAAAGTAGCAAGCACAGTGTTTTCAAGAAGGAAAATGCACACAAGTGAGATGATTATTGTTGTGGGACAAGGTGGCACTTTTTCTACAACCCCTTGTTTTTTTTTCTTTTTTTTAGACTGCAGGTGATCGGCTGTTTAATCGAAGGGACTGACCTTAATTGAAGCTCAGTTTCGTTTTGAGAAATTTGCTGTCCTCTATTCAAAGTAACCAGATGGTCACTATAATGGGCGCAACGTGTGCGACGGTGTATTGGAGGGCACAGCCGGGCCAACTGGCACACCGGTTCGCGTAGTGGGGGCGTTATGCGGACTGGGGCTTCCCGCAAGAGCACTTTTCCGGTCACTTGGAAACTTTTTTTCTGCTACCTCTTTTTACCACACACAACTGGTCGAGGCTCATGGATATATTACAAGTGGAAGGACTGCGGGCAAGTCTTGACCCGCTGTGCATGACAAAAATGTTGTTCATAAACGTACAGAGTATGCTCAAGTGTCGACCGATCCCGCCTGGCAAAAATGTTTGAATATGTGCAGTGTGTGCGAGGCACACTCACTTGCACAAAGCAAGAGTGCTTCTTCGTGCCAACTCGTCTGGTATGAGCGAGCTTCATGTAATTGCGTGCAGTTAAAACGTTTGTTTTCAGAATGCATAAAGCGCGCCCGACTCATGACCAATCACGCGTGGCGAAAATTGTGCATTCCCGTTTAGAATTAGTACAGCACATGCGAGCATCGACCAGTTGCATGTGGCAAAATATGTTTGTGTGTAGAGCACTTACGAGGTTACAGCTCTGCTTCCTGTTGCATTTAATTTTATTAACCTGGCACTGACTGAAAAAAGAAATTTTTTCAGCCAAATGTTCTCATGATGGTTTTTTGCCTTTTTGGTGCCATTTCGTAACATGAACACACAGCTTGGTCATTTTTTCTGCGTCAGTGCTTATTGCAAAGCACTTATTCTTGGTTCTCGCTTATTTAACCATTTGCGCTCCAAAACTGTAGCGCACCTTTCATCCACTATAGTTCATAACTGAAGCAATCAAAACTCAAGTAAAAAAAAGCTGTCTTGCTCATTTCGATATGATGCATAGTGCGATGAGAAACTGCACACGTGTGTCAATCGTGAGAAAACTCATCGAGCAGTACCCAAGCACTTACTGCTGCGGCCAGGTTGCATTTGTGGGAGCTACCTGACGACGGATTGAAAGGGTCAAGTTTACGTCCCATATGAGTGAGGTCCTTTGTCCACCATTAAGCAGTGCCCTCTCTGTTTGCAGCTCATCGGGACGTATTCCAATACATTGTCCTATCGCTTTGGAAGGCTAGCCCGCTAATTCCTTTCTGTCACCTTTGCGGAAGGATGCAGCACACACTCGGACTGATTCGGCATATTCTGTAAAAACACGAAGACAGAATTGTGCCTTTTGCCACACTGCTAGCAGTCTGTTCCATTTGTTTCAAACGTCCGCAAAAATTCTGTGGTGTTGTTTTTTTAATTGTACATGAATCTTCAAAATGTGGTTTCCAGTTTGCATTAAACATTATTATTTAATATATTTGGACGCTCGTTTTATTCAGCTTGATAGCTGCATGACTCAACGCACCGGTGAGATACACCCTTGGGCAGCATGAGAACTTAGTGCGGCCTTTCCTTAGAAACCAGCACTGCAGCTGTGGTCGGTCTAAGCTCCTTTTTGTACTGTTTCTTCAAGAGACTAATGTTTAAATGAGGGGGAAGAATGCGAATTTTCGTTAGGATTTGTGATAACAAAAATAAGAAAACTGGAAAGCAGAGGTGGCACTATTCATACGTCTTAATGATGAGTAGTAAATATGAAATGGAGAGAAATACCAGAGGATTTAGAAGAAAGGGTGCCGTTTTCTAACATGTGCATGTTCTCCCTCCAAAATGCAAAGTGCTGATAATTATAGCGAGCCATCTAGTGGCGATTAAAGAAAAGTTTCATGTGGACGTCTGTGAACACCAATTATGTTGAAGTAGCAAGCAACATTAGAACACAGAAAGAATAACAAAACGTGGTGGTTGCTGCTTGTCTTAGTCCTAGTCTTGTGTACGGCTTCAAATGCATGGATCAATCGCCAACTCGCACAGTTGTCCACTTCATTGAATCATTGAGCACTGCGTCTATTCACAAGGTCTGACACGAATCGCTCAATCACTGTAAACACGGGCTTGGGAAACGATGCTCACGAGATGAGCAGGCAGGCAGGCAAAGAATTTTATTAATATCTGGAAGTGGCGCTCAATCCCCCCTCAGGGGCTGACACCGGTGGGCCACTCCCACAACAGGACGGGGAGATTAAACTGCACGGCTATGTCGTGGGCCCTTTGGATAACCCTTTGTTGTGGCTTGTGAGGAGACAGGTCCGATCCGCCTCCGTAGAGGGAGACTCGCTGCTCTCGCACAACGTAGGGCATTTCCACAGCATGTGTTGGAGAGTACATTTGGGATGAACACAGCGCGGGCACCCCGGATTTATGCCTTCCATGTATTTAGAGCAATTTAGAGGCGATGCATACGCCTCCATCTGTAAAAGTCGTAGAGTTATGGAATGAGATCTTGTTAAGTGTGGGTGCGGGAGTGGGTATTTCCGCCGCTCCAACTGGTAGTGTTTGCAAATTTCGTTAAAAGTTAGCAACGGGTCTCTGAGGAAACAAGTGACGTCCTCAGCCTTCGAGTCATTCTCCCCGGCGTGGAATGTGAGACCTCGCACCCGGGAGTGAGCCAACTCTTTGGTATTAAGGATGGTTCCGTGTACGTGTCTGCCAACGTGTGCCGAGAACCAGATCAGCTGTTTTCTGCCTGACTAATTGGCAGCAGAGAGAACGCGCGCGGCTTGCCGACAAACAGAGCCCGTCATGTAGGCCCGCGTGGCTGCGTGCGAATCTGTGTAAATGGCGGTGCGATCGGTGGCAGCGAGAGCTAGTGCCACAGCGACCTGCTCGGCGCGATCAGCTTTTGAAGTTAATAAAGTCATAGACGACAAGCGTTTGCCTTTGAGTGTTGTAACCACCGAGACAAAGTGGTCCATAGAGCCGTACTGCGTTGCGTCTACGAAGGCCACGTTATCCTCCATAGCGGCTGCAATACTGAGTAGGTCTCGCGCCCGTGGCTGACGTCTCCCAATGTTATGTATGGGATACGCGTTACAGGGTATCGGGGATACTGTAAATTTTGCGTGCAGGTCTTCGGAGAGCTGCCGCGGACATTCTTGGGATACGGGAGATTTGAGCCCGAGGTGGGCTAGTAACCGTCGCCCAGCTGCAGTGGAAGACAGCTTTACAATTTGACATACTTTTTTAGCTTCTACGATTTCGTTGAATGTGTTTTGAATGCCTAGCTCATTGAGCTTGACCGTACGGGTACTGCCCGGTAACGCGAGCACCTGTTTAACGGACTGGCGGATGATCACGTCTAGATGGCGTATGTCTCCTTTTTGCCACAGGTAGGCAGGAGCCACATAGTTGGTGTGGCTCATGAGGAAAGCGTGGAACAGTCTGCGGAGGTTCTCCTCAGATAGTCTGCCATGTCTGTTAGCTACTCTGTTAATTAATTGAGCCATTGTTTCAACATTCATGGAAATATGAGAAATACCGACGTCATTATGGCCGTTGGCCTGAATCACCATGCCTGGTATGCGAACTTGGTTTACTGTGGGGATGGGTGTACCGTCTGTTGTCAGTACGTTGATCCTCGCGTATGCGTCTCTGCGCGCCTTGTATTTCCGGCGGTATAGAAGTAATTCTGATTTCTCTGCCGATAGCGAAAGACCAACCTGCCGTAAGAACATTTGTACCATGTTTACAGCATCTTGCAGTCGCTCCTCGATATGGCCGTCACTGCCGCTCGTACACCAGGCGGTGTTGTCTGCATAGAAGGCGTGACTGATGCCGTCGATCTGCGAGAGTTGTTGCGACAGATCGCGCATGGAGAGGTTGAACAGGAACGGAGAGATCACCGCCTTTTGGGGTGTGCCCCTCGGTCCCAGGTTGAATTTCTTCGAGCCCATCGAGCCGAGCTGGATTGTAGCCGTCCTGTCGCACAGGAACGAGCTAACATAGTTGTAGAAACGCTTACCTAATCCTGCTTCGCGAATCGAGTCGAGGATATGAGAGTGCTTGACGCGGTCGAATGCCTTCTCGAGGTGGAGCTCTAAAATGGCTCTAGTGTCTCTGGTGATCTTATCAATGAGCTCGTAGTTGAGCATCAGCATTACGTCCTGCGTGGACAGGGACTGACGAAAGCCAATTTGGTTGATCGGTACAATCTGGCGCTCTTCAACGAACTTTGTGACTCGCTTGAGTATTACGTGTTCGGCCACCTTACCCATGGAGGACGGGAGCGAGATGGCACAAAGTGAGCCTAGCGCTAACTGTTTACCCGGTGTCACAGGTCCCATTAATTAGGGAGGCAATCCCCGGGCTAATTCCAAGGGCCGAAGTATCGGCCCCCCGAACTGCACCACGAAAGCGTGGACAATCTAGAAGTGGTCCTATTTGGCGCGCCAGCGGACGCCGACTGTGGCCCAAAGAACAAGTCAGAGCCGAGAGTTGATAAACAGAACAAAATTATATTGTAAGGAGCTGGTTTATTCAGCCAGGCTCGAGCTAAATCACGCTGGTGATGATATTTACAGATGAAGATGATGTACGGGTGATGATGATATCAAAGAGAATAAAGAGTCATTCGCTTGTCGCACTCACACTAATTCCCCCGGGCGGTGAAAGCGGCCGCCTGGTCGCTTGACAGTATTATGAAATGCGTCGCGCATGAGGCTTTAAACGAGATACGTGCACTATCTCTGTTCCTCCGCAACGATGATCAGGATTAACGCTAAGAGGAGAAACGCGGTAATCGACAGAAGATGTCTGTTCGACCACCGTGTACGACCCAATGAAGCGACTGATAAATTTGTCGCATAGTCCGGGGATGCATAGTGGTGTCCATAGAAGAACTTCATCACCAGGGGTAAAACTCACAACACGGCGAGACGAGTCGTAGCGAGATTTTAGAGTGTCTTGAGAGAGGCCGGTGTTAACACGGGCCTGGTGACGGCAGTGTGCGAGACGAGATAGGAATTCTTCAAACAAAGGAGCCGTCGAGGGTGCAAGGGCCGAAAGGAAAGAGACATCCAGAGCGAAGCTCGGCGAGTGACCATGGACGAGAAAAAATGGAGAAAAGCCGGTAGTGCGTTGAGCAGCCATATTGTAGGCGAATGTCACGAAGGGTAGAATGGAATCTCAGTTCATGTGGTTGGGGTGAATGTACATGGCGATCGTGTCCGATAGAGTCCGATGAAACCGTTCAGTCAATCCGTTGGTCTGCGGGTGGTAGCTAGAAGTGGTCTTGTCAACAGTGTTCGAGGCACGCAAAACTTGCTCGACAATGGAAGAGAGAAAGACTTTGCCATGATCACTCAGGAGAATGCGTGGAGCTGCATGACGCAAAAAGATGTGGCGAAGAAAGAAATCAGCGATCTCAGTGGCAGTCCCAGATGGTATAGAAGCTGTTTCTGCGTAGCGGGTAAGGTGGTCGACGGTCGTGACAATCCAGCGATTCCCTTTGGATGATGTGGGAAGAGGGCCATACAAGTCGATTCCAACGACTTCAAAAGGCGAGGCGGGACAAGGAGGAGGTTGCATTAAGCCAGCCGGAGCAGTTGTCAGTCGTTTTCGTCGTTGGCAATGGACACAGGAGGCGACGTACTTAGCGACGGCTGAAGAGAGAGGCCACGCCAAAAACAACGACTTCGTATTTTGTCGTAAGTCTTGTGATAGCCTAGATGAGCGGCGGTTGGATCATCATGAAAGGCTTTTAGAACTTCAGGTTCAGAGAACGTGGGATGACGGGCACCCACTTGTTGCCATCGATGTGGTCAATGTAGCGACATAAAGCATCACCGACAAGCTTAAATTGTTTAAGTTGTCGACGGAGTCTGGCGTTTGGAGGAGTAGTAGAGCCGGTCAAGCGGTCAACAATGGTGCGGCAGTATGGGTCGACACGTTGTTGTGAAACAAGGACGGATAGGGTGGTAGGTGATGAACTTAGCGCTGCGATTGGAGAGGTGCTGTCGTTTTGGAGTATCGATGGTGAGTGGCTTCCGCTGGGCAAAGGACAGTGCGATAGAGCATCAGCATCTTGATGCTTCTTCCTAGATTTGTACGCGACATCGAAATCATATTCCTGCAAGTGAAGCGCCCAGCGACCGAGGCGACCCGAAGTTTTTCAGCGATGAAAGCCAGCATAGGACCTTATGGTCGGTCACGACGGTAAAATGACGGCCGGGAAGATATGGTCGGAATCTTTGCACTGCCCAAACAACAGCAAGGCACTCCTGATCGGTGATAGTGTAGTTCTTTTCTGGAGTGGTAAGAGCACGACTTGCGTAAGCAACCACGCGTTCGCGTGAGTTTTTGTCACGCTGCAAGAGTACCGCACCAAGACCATGACTACTTGCGTCGGTGTGAAGGATGGTGGGTGCGGTGGAATCGAAGTGGCACAGTACCGGATCCGACGTGAGGGCTTGCTTCAATGCCGTGAAAGCGCTTTCGCAGTCTTCGGACCAAATGAAGGGGACGTTCCTTGCGAGGAGTTGATGGAGCGGAGACGCAAGTTCCGCAAAGCCACGTATGAAGCGCCGGAAGTACGAAGATAACCCAAGAAAGCTGCGCAGGTCCTTTTGACGTAGTGTACGAGGAAAATCGAGGACGCCGGCAAGCTTCTCGGGGTCAGGCCGAATTCTTTCTTTGCTGACAAGGTGGCCAAGAACCTTGATTGTCTTGCTAGCAAAGGTACATTTTTTGGTGTTAAGCTTTAGACCGGCTTTTGCAAGGCATGTGAGGACTTCGTCAAGATGTTTTAGATGCTGCGAAAACGTGGATGAGAACACTACTATGTCATCGAGATAGCACAGACATGTTTTCCATTTCAAACCCTGCAATACGCCGTCTGTCATGCGTTCGAAGGTGGCGGGCGCATTACAGAGTCCAAAAGGCATCACATTAGACTCGTACAACCCATCTGGCGTTGAAAAGGCGGTCTTCTCTCATCAGACTCCGACATTGGTATCTGCCAGTAGCGTGACCTAATGTCGAGGCTAGAAAAATACTCTGCGCCCTGTAATGAATCCAGTGCATCGTCGATCCAAGGGAGGGGATAAACATCCTTGCGCGTTATTTTGTTTAGCGCACGGTAATCGACGCAGAAACGCACTGTCCCATCTTTCTTTTGAACGAGAACAACTGGGGATGACCAGGGACTCGAGGAAGGACGTGTAATGTTGCGTCATAGCATGTCTGAGACGTTTTCTTCGATGATCTTGCGTTCTGCCTGAGACACGCGATATGGACGCCGATGTACAGTACGAGAGCCATCAGTCTGGATGTTGTGAGTAGCGGTGGTAGTCATGCTGAGGGCGGGCGAGTTCACGTCAAATAGAGAACGGTGTCTATTTAACAGGGCGAGCAAATCTTCAGTTTTATCAGGTGTCAAGTCAGTGTTTATTGTTGGCGACACGTGTGGCAGAGGCATTGAATGGCAGTGATTGTGACTTTGGGATATCATTGTAGTTGTTCGAAAGAGCAACAATCGCAACGGGCTCACTGTCGACCGCGCAAGATACTGTTGAGCCACAGGGGAGCAGTACACACTCGGGCGTTTGATTTATGGCGGTTAGGTACGTTGACCCATCGAAAAAGCGAATAAGCCCTGGTGTGATCACAATGCCCCTACGTAGGGTATGGCCGTAAGGGAGAATTAGTACGTCACCATCCACAATGTCGGTGCAATTACCACTTATAATTTCTTCGATGTATGGCGGAAGTACTTAATCTGACGTGGTGATAAGGCGGATGCGTCCATCATGTTGAAGCGGAGAAGACTCGGTGGCATTTAGATACAGGAGGCGCTGATGACATCATATGAAAGCTGACGCAGAAGACAAGAAATCCCACCCCAGAATGAGAGCGTGGGTGCACTCACGAAATACCGCGAAAACAATGTGATGACGAATGCCTTCTATGCAGACACGAACGGTACACTGTGCAAGTGGACGAATGAGAGCGTTGGTCGCCGCACGTAGAGGTGGGCCGCCATAAGGCGTGGTGACTTTTCGAAGGCGGGAACAAAAATCAGCACGAATAATCGAAACGGCAGCGCCAGTGTCTACAAGAGCCTCAACGCGTACACCTTCTACAAACACTACTATCAAATTCGATGGCCGCTCTGGAGGAATCGTTAGCTGTCTGGTGGATGCAGTTTCCCCTCCTAAAACTTCATTGGGGAGTTTTCCGCGTGGGCGTTTGTGGAATAGGAGGCGGGCCGCAGAGGCGACACTGAACGGCGACACTGAACGGCGACACTGAACGGCGACCTGGCGAGGGCGACCTGCGGCGAGACGTACGGGAATTCCCAGGCATGTCCGTATAGTAGGTAGGAGACGGTGAACGGTAATAGGACGATCGGGAGGGTGGTCGTAGGTAGTTCATGGTCGGACGAAAGCTTCGATGTTCTTCAGGAGCGTAGCCGCGTTGCTCGTCTTGTTGGCGCCTTCAACAAACCGAGCGATATGTCCTCGATAGCCGCAGTAGTAACAGATTAGTCGAGGTGGGCGCTGAGGTGCGTAGTAAGGTGGTGCACGCTCTGGCGGTGATAACGAAGCCACAGGCGTATGGTCTGCTGTTGTAGGCACAGAAACGGTGGGTGCGGCAGAGAGCGCGGCAACTTCAGCGTACGTGCGCGACTGGCGCACGCAGAGACCGTTGGAACACGTCGGACGCGATACGGAGGCGATCTCTTGTTTAATCGGGTGTCGCAAGCTATCTTTTTCAGAAGGGAAAGTAACTTCCGCAGCACAGGACCAGCAGCGCCCGTGAAGCTCTTCATGAACGATGTCGCGAATAAGCACACGCAAGTCGAGGGGTGCAAGCAAACGAATGTCGGTGGCATTGCAGGAAAGGCGAAGAGACTGAAACTCGTCAAGTCGCTGACAGATGGTTATCACGTCCTGGGTGGTGGCAGGATTTTGTGTGGCAAGGGCGTTAAAGGTGACGGTGTTAATGTCTTTAATATTGTGGCGTATTTGGTCGTTCTGAGACATGCCGGTGTTAACGCGCTCGCACAGTGCAAGGACATTTTCAATATAAGAGGTGTAAAATTCACCCAGCAGCTACGTGCGTTCAGCGAGCTTCTTCTTTGCTGCCTCAGTGCGAACTGCAGGGGCACCAAATATCTGACGAATTTTCTGCTCCAAAGTGTCCCAGTCGGGAAGATCCGGGTGGTGGTTCCAGAACCAAGTTTTCACAACATCGGACAAGTAAAATGGGACACTGCGCAACTTCTGTGGATTGTCCCACCTGTTCAAATCGCTGACGAGGCCGTAGTTCTTGATCCAGTCTTCGACATCATCGTCTCGGAGACCGGAAAACGCAGGTGGATCACGCAGGCCAAAGTTGTTGGGCGGAGCGGGTAGCGGTGGCTGCAATAGGACGGCGACGTTGGATGGGCCAAGGTTTTCTTGGGTGGCCGTGGCAGGGAGTTGTATGCGACGACCCGAGCGGAGCTCCAGCGAGAACGAGTGAGAGGACTTGAGGGAACGAAAAGCACCGTCCACCAATTGTAAGGAACCGGTTTATTCAGCCAGGCTCGAGCTAAATCACGCTGGTGATGATATTTACAGATGAAGAAGATGTACAGGTGATGATGATATCAAAGCGAATAAAGAGTCATTCGCTTGTCGCGCTCACAATATTCTCAATTATGGCAGATCAAATCTATACAAAATTATGCACACTCGACAATAGACAACATACTACGCAGTACAATCAGCCACACTCGAAACAACGGGTACAAACAACAATACGCACCACAATGCAGTCGCATGCATCGAACAACCAAGACACTTAAAGACTAAAGAGTTCGAAACGAAAACTTATTCAGTCCAAGGTCCTTGGAACAAAAGTCTGAATGATACTGTTCCGAGATTCACTCACTCAAAGTTCAGCGCTGTTGTCGTTCCGCTGCCCCCGAAGTTTCTCTTTCAGGAAACCTCGCGTCTTCAATTGGCCGCTCTCCAAGCACCAAACTTCTTCGCCGGTAACACGTCAGCTTCCCACAAGCAGCTATTGCCACGCATCTTCGCTCGCTGGCGGTAGACACACACTCCTGCCTGTAGCACGAGTCTTCACCCCTCAGGTGGAAATCCTCTTCTTCTCCTCCTTTGTCACTGAGGACAAAAGGCTTCACCGACGGACAAAAGGCTTCGCCGACAAGGCGGAACACCCTACGCACTCTGGCGTGAAATTCCTTCTTCTCCTGCTTTGTCGCTGAGGAGAAAACCTTTGCCGAATACACAGCGGAACACCCTATGCACTCCGGCGCATAGTTTCTTTTTCTCCTGCTTTGTCACTAAGGACAAAACCTTCGCCGACAGACACGGCGGAAACACCCTACGCACTCTGGCGCGAAATTCCTTCTTCTCCTGATCTCCCATCTCTGCTGCTCGGTTAAATACCTTCCTCGCTAGATTCCAGAAAATTCTCATCGTTTCATCGGCGCGATATGCAGCGAAGGCTGGGGAAAGCGCGAGACGGTTCGAGGGCCGTCCGCGACAGATGACGCAACCCTGCATCACCACGCCCCTTTTCATCGAGAACCTTCCAGGGCTTGCTCGGCAGCCGATGTGAAAAGGTTCGTCGGCGAACCTACCCTTCCGAAGGGAGAGAGACGCGCGCCCGGGGAGTCTTTCAATGCTTGTTTTCTTTTTTATCGTTGACCTCGAGGCGTCTCTCTGGTGCTTTGTCGCGAGAATTTGGCGGCGCGCCCTTTTTTGAGCGCTCGTTTTGTGACACCCGGCTTAGGGATAAGTATGATGGTTGCCTCGCGCCATTCAGGCGGAATGTTATCTATCAGTCTCCCACATTCGTTAATATGCTCGGTGAGAACTTATATGTCCTCCTCGGCAAAATTTTTGAGCTTATTCTTTATACCATCCGGGCTTGGGGCTGAGCAGCAGTTGAGTTTGGAGATGACAGCCCGAACCTCGGTGCTAGTGAAGGGGAATGCGAACGGATTCTCCTCCGTATCATCCGGGGCAGGTGGGTAATCGGATGGGGAGCTGGGTTCGGTACATAGGTAATACGTAGCTAGCTCTTCGGTGATTTCAGTGTCGGTCTTACCCGAGACTTTGAGTTTGGGTATTAGTCTGTCTATTGTGAATTGTTGAGACTCTTTCGACGGTTTGTCACCTAGTAGGTGTTTCAACAGGTTCCGTTTGGCCCCATTTCGCATTTGACCATTAACCGAGTTACATACTTCGTCCCATTGCTGACCCTCTAGGTTATGGCAATGTTCCTCGATTTGACGATTAAGGTCAGCTATCTTTTTACGAAGGTTGTGATTAAGCTTTTGCGTGCGCCATTTTGCGTGTAGTGATTTCTTAGCTTTGACTAGGTGAGCTAGCCTATTATCCATGCGCTCGACCTCCAGTTCGGTTTCAATGTCTTTAGTCGAATTTGCAACGTCCTCTTTGATTTGTGCAAGGAGTTCTGATAGGGTTTCGTACTGAGTGTCGTCGCGTTTCTCGAGCTTTGAAAGCGATCCCAGTCTGTTACGCGAAACTGCTGCAGTTTGTGTGTAGATACGTTTACGATCGTCTGTATAATGTAATGGTCACTTCCCAGATTCTCACTCAGGTTAGTCCACGTGGATTGTCCCACGTGCCTAACCATAGTGAGGTCCGGGGTGCTATCACGCGTAACCGAGTTACCTGCCCGTGTAGCAGAAGTGGGATTGGTTAAGAGCGTGAGTCTATGGGCGCGCATTTGCGCTACCAGGGCCTTGTTCTTACGGGGAGAGCCGGGGTACGCAAAGTCGGGATGCGTGGCACTGAAGTCTCCCGCGATTATCAACATATGGTCTCCTGGAATTTTGCTCGCTTGCTGAAAAAGGCCCTGAAATGTAGTTTGTTTGTTTTTGGGTGTACTATATATGTTGAGAATAAAGACTGACTGTTTAAGCATTGAGTTTGGAATTAACTCTATCATAATGTGTTCGTCTTTGAAATCGGGGCGGACTTCAATGGGGAACATATGCATACTTTTTGGAGATGAGCGTCTCTATCCCTCGATGGTCCGCTTCCGTGTGATGGGTACGCAAAACAGGCTCGGCGGTTAGCGTTTTTTGTAATAGAATTACGGCAGGCCGATTGGCACCAGATTGAATGAATTGTTGCAAGGCTGCCCTCTGCTTGGGAAAGCTAAAGCGATTCCACTGTCAAATTACAAAATTGCTTGTGTTAGCCATGTTGCTGCATAGGGGTTGTCGCACGAACCGCCGCGGGCTGTTCTTCTAGTATTTGTAACCGTGCGTGAAGTTCGGTGAGCTGGAGGGTGCGTGGGGTCATATCGGCAACGCGGTCTGCTGCAATGTCTGCGCGGAGGCGGGCAAGTGCCTCCATGAAATTAGACATAGTAATGGGCTCGTCCGGGGGGTCCTCGGCTGTGTGTCGCTTCGCAGCACGATTAGCGTTTGACGAGTTAGTGGAAGCGGCTTCAACGGTCGGAGCGGCGGGTGTCAGCGTCTCGACAGCGCGTTCACTCGGCTGCTGCGTGTTTTTAATGAGTGCTCTGAATTCTTCGTTTTCTTTGCGCAGCAACGCTAGCTCGCTTTTGAGCTCTCGAATCTCATCGTTGTCATGCTGTGGCAAGTTACCCCACCGCGCGTAGCCGCGAGTCTCACCTTTACCGGTGACTCGATCGGCCCTTTGAGCTCTCGAATCTCATCGTTGTTATGCTGTGGCAAGTTACCCCACCGCGCATAGCCGCGAGTCTCACCTTTACCGGTGACTCGATCGGCCCAAGTATTCAGATCGGCCCGTTGCTGTCGGGTTCTTGGTGGTGGCAGGCAGGTGCTTCGTCGGTGAAGTCGGGGCTGGTTGCTTGGGCGTCAGCTGTTGCGTGGCCGAGCCTCCTTGGGTCTGTTGGTTGTTGTTTTGCCGGCGTCTGCGGCATCGTCGACGTCGAACGACGTAGGGGACTTGATAGCGATTTGGGCATGTGCAGGCGCCCGTAATGTGGGTCAGGTCTGGTGGGTTTGATACCGCAGTGTTCAAACTTTCTCAGATGGGTTAGGGCAGAGACGTCTTGTCGATGTCCGACGCGGCCGCAGTTGCGGCAGGTGTCGATCTGTTGCTTGTAGAGTGTGCAACGCAGCAGGAGCATGCTGTAGCGCACATAGTTGGGCACTTTAAGTTCATCAAAGAGAAGGATGACGATGGTTGTATTCTTGATTCATCGTATCCTCATTAACATGGTGCTGTGTGATGAGACGAACAGGCGTTGTAGCTCTGAGTCTGGAAGGTCAGCGTTGACCCCTCGGACTACGCCTCAGCTGGTGATGCCAGACGCGGCTACTTAAGCGGATACTGGATGTGCTCGCTCCGTGAGAATAATTTCTCGTACTTTGGCATACGCTTGGGCCAATTGTAGGTTCGGCGTGCTGATCACAAAGATATTCTGTGTGTCGTTAGTGCAAACGATATCTTCCTCTGCCGCCGTTGGCGGGAGTCGTGCAGCGAGTAGTAAAGCTTGCAAGAACTTAAGCTTGTTACACCTACGTACATCCAGGCCACCTCAGGGGCGGGCGATGACGTGGTGATGGTCCGTTGGGAGCGGGGGGAGGCGGCTGGCGGCTGCAACCCTCGTCACAGCTCCGGTCTGCAGGGCGCCAATGCGGGCGCCCGCTGGCTTGCCGGTGGTTGTAGTTGAAGACTTTGGTCGACGATGGATTGCATCGATCCAGCCAGGCCTCCTGGCTTCCTCTTCAGTGATCGTTTCTCCATCCACCATGGCATGATGATGGCACAGCGGTGGGATGAGATGAGCAGTGTGAAGAAAGTCTAGGAAACTTGCTAGGGCACTTTTTGTTTCTCTTAGACCTTAACAGTAGCTGCCATCTCAACGTGCTTATTGCAATCGATGAGGGTGGCAATTCGGGTTTGTTGGTATGGTAGCATGATAATAAATGGTAGCGCAGACAAAAGACATGGACAAGAGAAAGCACATTCAAAACCACACAGCATTTTGACACTTTAGAAAAATATACTTTGGACAAATAATTTGAAGAAATAAGAAAGAAGCAGTTGGGCATGTATACCTCTGCTTGTTAGCTCTGCATGTTTACAAAAAGAAGGCAGTTAGGGAACACAATGTGATGTGATATTTTCATGAACATTTGATGTTGTCTCCATGTTCTTTTTTTAACTTGCAAAAGCATGAGCTCACACTAAAGGGAACAATGAAGACAAAACGAGTAATATACTTTAAGACTTAAAGAATGGAAGAGAGCGGAGAATATTTATGGTAGCATGTTACCTAAAAATAATATGCTGTAGACGAATGCAATACAGCCGACGTCAGATTTCCCAGACCCTCAAGGAATCGCAAAAACATAAAAAAAATGAGGCAGTCCGGAAATGCAAATGCAAGCAAGAACGCTTTTTTAATAGGTGTTTTTTACTGACGGAGAGGGTCATGGCAGGAGAACAGGACTCTCATTGCAGTTTAATGAATGTATCGTTTAGGCTCTGAAAAGAGCTGGATATATTAAAATATAGTAAAAGAAAAGAAAACAGATCCAATGTGGCTGGCACTACAGCGTTTGTAAACACTTACGGGCAAAAAAAAAAAAGAGTCGCTTATTTTCATTTGCATAAAGTTCTACTTGGCCGTGATGATGTCTGCCATAATTTCAGCTAGCGTCATGCTGTCGCTGTACACCGATGACTGTGTCAGCGGTCCCGTCAACCCTAAGCTCGTGTTCTGTGTAGGTGCTTCCTCTTCATTCTCAGTACAAGAGTCGTCGGAATCCTCCATAATTTGACGAATGATTTCGTCACCGGTCAATTCCGCACACAGCTCGAGGTCTTTGTCAGTATCCAAGAAGTCCTGAAAGGCTCAATAGTTTCCTGGCTGGAATTGAAACACCGGCAGCGTGCAGATCATCGAAGGCAAGTTCGCCAGTAGAAGTTTGTTGCACTCGCTGTCCACTCCGGGCAAGACGGCTGTCTTGGCGTCCAGTATGAAGTTCGCGTAGCAAAGAAAGTTCCGTGGGGTCTGTTGTGTAACCGTCTTCCACGAGTCTGCAGGCATGCCAACGGCAGACCAAAGGTCAACAGCGTAGCTTTTTTAACTGTCGAAACACAGGCAGCACAGCACCATGCTGCTGTGGCCACGAATTTGACTATGCTACGGCAAGCAATGGATTGCACGCACCGGATTGGGGCATCTGTAGTTTTGAGGGTACGGCAGTCGTGGCGAAATGGGTTTGAGAATTCGGAAACAACCAAAACGGCAGCATTGATAGTGGCTTCGAATCTGCAATCAGAAGTAAAAATTCCGAAAAAGCAGATGGAGAAAGCTATAAATGTTCGAAATTTCGGACTTTATTAAAAAAAGTACATTCACTCTACGGAGAAATTGACAGTGCCATAGATGAGTCCAGGAAATCAAACATGCCTGGAATTTCGGGTGTCCGAGAAATGGGACGTCGACTGTAGTTGTACCTGCTATATTTAAAGTAGGCTCCTCCCATAAACCTCAACAATATGTGTCACTGATAGAGACAGTAGTACTGCTCACTTCAAATTTGGAATTAGATATTCCTTATGCATCATGTTTGTGCACTGCTTGGAACAGTCGAAGCTGAAATAAATTTTCGTTTGTTTCTCTGTGTTCGAGCAGCCTAAGCAACGTGCGAGTCCTGAATAATCTAACTTTTGTCTCCGCTGCACGGTTGGAAAAAGATGCAAAACTACTCGCCAGGTCTGTGTTATGTGGAGCCTGTGTGTTAACACCATAACACTCGTAAATTGTCAAAATTCTATGTGTGTACATTGTCCTCTAATGCAAAAATTTAGTTTACTTCATCTCGTACATAGCATCAATCGTGCTGTCCGCTTTCATATCTTCAACCTTTCCTTTCTTATAATGTGGTGACTAATCAATCAGTCAATCAATGCCCCACTTACAGTAAAGCCCCTTTTATGCGTTTTTGGAAAAAAAAAATTGTAGAGCAACTCGTGCAATCCGAATTTGCGGAAACATCGTGTAGTTTCGCTTGATAATGGCACCAGAAACATTGGTACGGGGAAATCAAACTAAGCAGGAATGTATCAATGAGATCCTACTGTATGCGTTGCTCGTTTATATGTTTTCCGGCGTTCCATGTTTTCTGGTGTTAAGTTCCATCAAAGAAATCGCCAACAAACAGCCTCCCTGCTGAATGTATTGAGGGGATATGCCAACGCCTGTATTGACGTGCATTCTCACAAAGCCATGGCAATGGTCATACATCTTAGTCTGGCAAAGGCACGAAAAAGACTCCAAGGTTTCGTCGAAGGGGGTTTTTTAGTTCCAAATTCATTATGGTACTTAGAAGTGTAAAAAACACGTAATAAACTCAAACTTGACCTGTCCAATCCTTTTTCTAGTGTATGTTGTGTTTTTTGCACTTCTAAGTACGATCGCAGATCTTCACAAACTTGTCCAAGCATCTGTTCTTCTAAAGAATTCAAGTGAACACTAAGTGCTTCTGATGTAGAGCAATGTTTGTCGCATGACTTTCATTATTGAACATCACTTCCCAGTTTTAACTTTCATGTTTGCATTGTATGTTTCCCACTCTGCTGTGTATGTGTTCTTTGTGTAATTTTTGTTTTACTTGAGGTTCTATGGAAAGCATATGAGGTGACAGGACAAAGAAGCAACCTAAGAAAGATAAGATATAATCGAAAGATTACAAGAGCCCCCCCGCTGATTTCTTGTTTATGTCTTTGTTGTTGTGCCGGAAACAAAGAGAAGCTAACTTTCCCTCCGAGTTTTGTGTGACGCGGTGGTTTTTCGGTGACGCAGCTTGCTGGCTCTCATACTACCCCGCAGCACATGCGATGAGCAAAGTCCCCCGTTGTCTGAACCGAGGTGTCGCGCCGGGTTTTGCGCAGAGCTTGCCCCGAGAAGGCTCGCAGGGCGCAGACATCTCCATGGTGTCGTGCAACTGCGCCACCCCTCGCAACTAGCCGGGGAATTCACGAGCCTGAGCACCGGCCGCTGACTGTGTGTGTGTGCGACGCTGTTGTTTCCTGTCTCTCTCTATCTCCTCTTCTCAGTGCCACTTCGTTCGCCGTCTTGTGTGTTTGCACGCATGTTCGTTTTTTTCTTCTCTTTGTAGGTTTAACACGTCGACCGGAGGAAGATTGTGGTGTTCGACCTTTTTCTTTGCGCAAGCCTTGTAGTTTTTTTTTATTGCGGGTAGAATTTTTGCGTGCTAATAAAAATTTGACGGCATCATATTTGGGAGAGTCTTGGTGCTTTTCCTGTCATATATATGGTGTGGGATTTTGGCGTAGAATTCTACTGCAATTGTGCGAAGTGAGAGACACATACTAGGAAAGTGAATGGAACACTGATGTGTGCTAATTGTCAACTCTGTTTTTGTCTATATTAACTAACATTTGTCTGCGTTGGGATCGCACCTGCCCTGTGTGTATTTCGATTCCCCGCTTCGAAGCCCTCATTCTTTTCGTTCCAACATTTGTTAAATATTCCGAAATGGTATGTACATATGTGTCTATTGGTATATCACATGTATGTGTATGTATATCACATGTATGTGCATATACATATACCACGTTTCCTTCTCTGTCATTACTGTTTTGTGTGGATACCATTGATGTGGTTTTGCGGAAATAAACATTTCAAAGTTTGCACGCATACTTGTCCAGTTTTCTTTGTTAGCTTTTTTTACTCAATGTAACTGCATTGGACTGTACCAACTAGACGAAGCTGCTGAAGCTTTAAAGGTAGAATGTCCAAATGTTAGCTTGCTCTGGTAGCTTAGCCACTATGTTACTGCACTGCCAAGCATGAGGGTACAGATTCGACTTTCCACTGCAGCAGCTTTACATCAGCGTAGCAAAATGCAAAAGCACCCTATCGCTTAGATTTAGATCCACTTTAAGTACAGTCAAACTTTATCTTCCTGATGGGGAGTTGTGATCATCTGATTTTTGGCACGTGTAGACCCAGTATTTAATTGCCTAAGATATTCTGGATGAGCTAAAAAAATATTTTGCAGCACAGTAATCTATGTGTTTGCTTGGATCTTTTTGTCTTTCTTCTTGGTTTAACTTTACATTAGACTTAACGTGATGGCACGAAGAAGATTGTGTTCCCACATTTTTGCCAACTAATTTCTTTTCTTTGAGAGTTGCATTTTCACGTGCTTGTTTCTTCATACACAGCAGCATGTTTGAAAGACTCCTCATCTTTTCCATGGCATGCTTAGTGTGTGTTTATTGGGATAGGGGAGGGGTCGTTCACATAAAGTTGGAGTGTATAAATAATGTGGTACTTGGAGGTTCTTTGATGCTCTTCAATGTGCTTTTCAGTGTGTCTCAAAAGCTCGCCGAATATAAGTGCTTTTATGTGGAAGCAAAAATTAATTGGCTTTGAACAATATGGCATTTTCAGTTGTGAACATTGTTATAGATGCAGGTAAAAATTTCGGAAAAGCGCCTGTAGCCTCTTTGTATTGCACCTATTGTTCATTTCGTAACACTGCTTTCCACACACACAAAAAAAGTGTTCAGATGGCATGACAGAGGCACGTACGTCTTATACATGCCTTCAATGCCAATGCTCAGCGTGCCTGGATGTGATGAAATTAACGTCGGTATCGCGTGATGAGTCATCACGTCACGATTTTGTCATCACATAAAGGGACGACGTCATCAGTTGATCACATGAGCTTTGCCACCACTTGGCAATGCCGACACTCTCTGGTAAGGTGACAGTTTTCGCTTTGTGGGGCACACAATGCTTTCACATCAAAGTGCAGTAGACTGGGGTGACAACTAAGTTCTTTAGTGGTCAGGGAACACCTGATCCCCGCCGCGATGGTCGAGTGGCTAAGGTACTCGGCTGCTGACCCGCAGGTCGCTGGATCGAATCCCGGCTGTGGCGGCTGCATTTCCGACGAAGGTGGAAATGTTGTATGCTCGTGTGCTCAGATTTGGGTGCACGTTAAAGAACCCCAGGTGGTCGAAATTTCCGGAGCCCTCCACTACCGCGTCTCTCATAATCATATGGTGGTTTTGGGACGTTAAACGCCACATATCAATCAATCAGGGAACACCTGAGTCGTTATGTTCATGTAGTTTATTGCTTAATGCGGCTAATATGTCACTTATGATTGCTATTACTGGTATTTTTATGTGTTTTCAGCTGTTGCGCTTCTAGACAAATGTTGTGTTGCTAACAGTCGTATCGATGTATGCTTTCTCAGTGGCTATACGTTGTGTCACTCTGAATGGAACTGATGTGTGAGAGGTTAGCAAATGTTCTGAATAAAAGTTTTCTTCTGCATTGGGATTGCGTGTTGCTGCATTTTCGTTTTCTCGCGTTGCCCTTGTGTTTTGAGAACACCACTGGATTGTTGACACAGTCAGCGGATACATGCAAAAGTAAGCACGGAAAGAGTATTTATGCAATGCACACTGTTGGTGCTGCAAGGGTAACTGGGTTTAGCAGTATTTGATCGAGACTCGTTCGTCATGTGCGCCTAAAAACGCCTTAGTCACTCGGAATTGACGACATTTCGCTGACGTTTCCCTTTTAAAACCGAACGTGTCGTAGCGGATTTCAAAGTGTACTTTTCGTATTTTGCCGACTGTTGCTTAACTCTTCGATTACCATGCCTATGCAAATTGATCACCGGTGATCGACGCTTTGGGTCGTCTTGTGGGCTCGTTGAATTTGTTTATCGTACATCCAGCACCTTATAGTAGTTAGTCCAGCCGCTCAACATTCATAATCGATTAGAATTTGCGTGTTTCTGTAACATAGTCATTTGCGACACATCTTTGCGCGAACCAATGTGCGCGCGTTGCTGGAAAAGTGCACTAGGCTGGCGACAGAAGTGCACACCTCTCGTGATTATGCTGCAGTAACATCAAGGTTCTGTAACGAAAAGAACCTTTGCAAGTCGAATGTCAAATTAAGGTGTCTTCTGATCTGACAGTTCTCGTCAGTAATAATTGCCAGAAATTTATGCGAGCTATTTATTAGAGAGCTGTTGCCAGGAGTCGAGGAAAATTTATCAACAAAAAATATTTGGGAAAGTAGGAGGGGCCTTCTAAACCAAAGTTTCCAAGTTTTGGTTTTGCTTCGTTTAGTTATATCAGATCCAGGGCCGCATTGCTAAAAGTATCACTCTTTATCTTTTACGTTATTGACTTCTTTGCTATTTGTACTTATGGTATTTACCTATAGTTTTAATCATCACACGAAGTTGCATTTTTTTTACTTCTTTTTCTTCTCAGCAACTCGGTCAAATGACTACTGTTGTACACAAACTAATTTTTATATGTTTTTATAAATGTGTTTTTATTAATGCAACTCATGTACACTTTTCTTTATTTTGTTGTACGCTGTGATTAGTGCTGCCATAAATGGCATTCCGGCTCTCTGGCACTGTTTTTAACATCTTTTACCCCGAAGGACCCTCAACAAATTGTAAAAAGAACTTAGAAATAAAGATTTCATTGATTGGTTGATTGATTAAGCGTCACGAGATTAAGTGTCTCTGCTCTGGCGTAGTCACGTGTGCATGGGTGCACACCTGCGCCGCAAGAGATGCGCTCCGCAAGAAACTATCGCGCAGCCGCATGGACCTCATCTTCACAAAGTTTTATGGCGACAGTGTTATGAGTCAGTCTGAGGTATCCGCAGCCGTTCGTGGGCTTAATTGTTTTCTCCACGTCCTCAAGCTGTCTCCCTGTCTCCTCCGTCGCAAGTGTGTAGCTGCTGACCTTTGTGCACAATATTATAGCCACTCTGGTTACGCGCGAGGTTCACACGTCGCTGAGGCGCGGTGTGCTGGCGCCAGCAGCAGAGCTTCTTCTAACGACAAGAAGGCCACCAGGGCACATCTTGGCCCTGACTACGGAGCTGTGTGGAACGTTTTATAAAAAGAACACTATTGAGATGGGATGTCGTTCTTTTTCTTTAGATGCGAAGCAGCTCTTTGACTAGCCTGTGCAACGCTGTCCCTCCGTCTGCACTGCGCGCTCCCCTGGCCGCAGGTGTTGGGGCGGTGCCAAGTAGGTCGCGCCTTCCCTCGCAGTGCGCGAGAGTTAGCGTCACTCTCTTCCTAGCCTGTCGCCGCTCGCTGCCTGTCATCCCTCTCTTTATCCTCCCCACCGCTCGCAATGTTCGAGCGAACAGTCTTTCTGCTACGACACTTACAGAAAACCCAACCCGCCTCCCATGTCTTTGCGTTTCAAACAAAAGTTCACTCGTGTAAACGCTACACCGAGTTACCCCTCCCATTTGTGCATTTTCTGTCAGCAAAGAGCTAACCTAGACCATATCATGTGGGGGTGTACTCGAAACCCACCACCCAATTCTCCACACATTAATATTAAGGAGCACCGGGAGGCTGCTATGTGCAGCTCGGCACCCGAGGTCCAGGACCAGATCTTGGATTGGGCCAAGGGAGTAGCGGAGACCTACGCTGGACAGGCTCCTCTGACACTCCACCACCGCACCTTTCCCTCTCGGGAAAAATAAAGTTTTTCTCCTCCTCCTCCTTCGCCTCAAACCGTTCTTCCAGCACCCTCGTCGACGCCCGTTTCAACGGGGTCACAGTGGTAGAATAGTTTTATTCTAACACCGTGAACGGGGTCAACGCCCTGCGCACCGCCGCTGCTTCGCGTTCCACCAGGGTTCCTTTCCGGGAAATGGTACATAATTTTGTTCATAAGGTGTGCAAAAATGCAATGAAATTAGCGCGGATGCATATATTGAAACGCCAACCTATGCGGAGTAAGGGGGTTCATATGGAAAAAGGTGGCGCTATACGAAATCGAGAAGTTCATTGGACATATGATTTATACAGGAATTATTCACATTACGGCTATCCACCTATATTCGAAGACCTGTATTGTCTTATAGCAAAAGAACGAAATTTTACTTAGAAAAGTGTATGAGTTCAGGTGTCTCGCAAAAAACTAAGCAATGCGTCACCGCATGGCACGAGTAATGAAGCAGCACCTCGGTTTCTATTGCTTTTGTCTATGTGAAATATAGAAAAATTTCTACAACATTAAATATTTATTATACTGTTTCTGGGCATTTATCTTCAAATTGTGTATTCCGAACTTTCTCTATTCTGGATACTTTTTCATATAGAGCGTTTTTTATTGGACTGTTTATTAGCTGGCCACCAAAAATTACCCACATTTTACATTATTATTCATTTCAAAATATTTTCGTTGCTCTGAAACATATATATTTTTAGAAAGAGCATTTCCTTGTGCGAAATTTCGTATGTCGCAATGCGCGCTTGTGTACTTTTCAAACTGGCAAAATCTATCTTCCTGGCCACGCCGCGGTGGACTAGTGGCTAAGGTACTCGGTTGCTGACCCGCAGGTTGCGGGATCGAATCCCGGCTGCGGTGGCTGCATTTCCGTTAGAGGCGGAAATGGTGTAGGCCCGTGTGCTCAGATTTGGGTGCACGTTAAAGAATCCCAGGTGGTCAAAATTTCCGGAGCCCTCCACTACGGCGTGTCTCATAATCATATGGTGGTTTTGGGACGTTAAACCCCACATATCAATCAATAACTGTCTTCCTGAGACGTATGAAAAATAAGCATTTTTTGCGCGGTAAGGAAAGAGCTTGTGAAATTTTCTGAAACTTGGTGTGTTGCCCTCTCAGGAGACATTGCACTCATTCTACTTTTCGCTGATCAGAAACTACATAGGACCTTTTACACGCCGTCAAAGTCGAAATTCCTCGCATCAAACGTTGGGACGTCCAAGGCTGCCAGCGTTTCCTTTGAGCGTGTTTTCTCGCTTATTTCCCAGCGTTGTCTCGCTGCAACCCTGGAATTCTGAAAGATCAACTGATATTCGAACAATTGTTTCTCTCTTCAATAATGACCCTTTAAGACTGAAATAAAAAGGGGAAGAATCACCCGTCAGTCGGCGCATTCACGTCTGCAAAACAAAAGTTTTTTTTTCTAAGCGAATGTCAAAACGCAACACTGTGTGACAGGTTTACGGTGCAGTTAGTTGCAACACAAAATTGTTCGTTGCCCCGCCGCGGTGCTCTATAGACCACCGCGGTTGGGGAACGAACAAGTACCTTAGCCACTATAGTGGCTAAGGTGGCCCGCAGGTCGCGGGATCGAATCCCGGCTACGGCGGCTGCGTTTCCGATGGAGGCGGAAATGCTTCAGGCCCGTGTGCTCAGACTTGGGTGCACGTTAAAGCACCCCCAGGTGATCGAAATTTTCGGAGCCCTCCACTACGGCGTCTCTCATAATCATATGGTGGTTTCGAGACGTTAAACCCCACATATCAATCAAATCAACAAAATTGTTCTCTGCACAATTTTATCACAGTGGTGCGAAGCGTGCAACGTTAAAAAAAGCATATTGTAGACCTTAGTATATGACGCTGCTAGGTATGTGTACACTTATCAAAAGTGATTATGTCCATTGCGCATGCCCGCAACTGTGCAGCCCGCTGCACTGTGTCGAGCAGCAGGCTTCATGTTTGCAGCAGCGGGCTGCATTCTTTCCCTTTTACTATTTAGCGCATGAAACATGCGCTGCACCAACCCGTTCTCATGCGTGCGTTGGCCGATCTCCACCCCGACGACCTCTGACGTTGGTAGTCGGGGTGGTGCGAGTGGTTCTTAAGATAGAGAAAGGAAGAGAAAAGTGAGCCCCGTTATTGTCTGCTTCAGGAGCGACACCGCCACAGAGCTCACAAGGGATGGGGGTGAGGAGGGATAAAAAGGGTAGAAGTAAAGGTATAGAAAAGAGGAAGAAGAAGCAACAACAAACTGAGGGGATAGGAGAGACAGGAAAGATGAAAACACGGTCACTGGAGTCCGAGGACGGGGTACACTTGCGAGAGATGTTGTCGGCGTCTGTAGATGGCGTAGAGCAGGTCTAGTCGGGGTGGAGATCGGCCATCAGAATTCAACGTGCGTGCATCTATGTCAAATGGTGCTATATCTGCGCCAAACACCAATACATGTTTTCCCCCCGCTTTCATATATGATAATACATTAGGCATCCAACAGCTTCTTTGGCCTTATACGGACTCATATGACGGAGAAATCGGCCATTTTTGTTGCACTCTTTAAACAAAGCTTCGCATCCGCAACCACCTCAACGCAGACACTTAGTGCGCGTCCCATTTTACAGCGCAAGCTGTTAGATCACAACAAGGGCCGATTTGGGCGACGCCGGCGATGTTCGTACCGCTATTGCGCGAATGGGGTTCGAACTCAGGCCCTCCGCGTGACGCCAATTCTGCCACAGAGCCACCCCTGCCTGAAACTGACCCCCTGCAGGCTTCATGTTGAACGAAGAAGCGCGTTAGCGTGTGTAAAAGAGCGTTTCGGAAAAATAAGCAACCTGGTGTTATGCAATGCGAATGGCATAAGGAGTAGGCCTTTGAATGCTTTCAACCCATTATAAAATGCTCAGCCGTAATTCTTTATGGTCGTCAGCTTTAAGGTGTGCAGCGGGTATCGCGCTTCTCCGTAGAGTGACAAATACTGATGAAATAGGGCATGCTTCCCTACTTCACGATTAATTATGGTGTCGTGCTTGCCATGCAACTTCACTTGTATACTAGTGTGCCCAAGAGTGTTTCGAAAAAAACAAAAAAAGAGACTCTAGAAAGGCCGCTCTTCCAGCTTTAGCTATAGGACTTAGCTGCGCGTTTAGCGCAGCCCTGGAGGTTTTTTTTTTTTGTCGTCCGTTTCTCGCCTGTGAAACCGTGCACTCTGTGTGTGTTGTGAGACGTGTATCTTCTTCTCTCTCTTTCACTTTTTTTTACTCCTTACTTCCCTTTTCTTGTGAAGGGTAGCAAACTGTACCTGGTCTTGTCAACCTTACTGCCTCTCCTACACGCTTTGTCCCTCTTTGGAAAACGATTCTTGCTGTCTCTTGGCATTTCAGTTCCCGAGGCCCGTGTTCACAAACTAACCTTGGCCTTTCCTCACGTTTTCCTCAAGTTTCTGTACTCTTTACGTGCGTTATAAGGGCACAGAAATGGTAACAGGGTGAAACATAGTAACGGGATTGGTTTATGTATGCTAGCCTACTTTGTTCTGCAAGCGCAAAAACGGCTTAAAAACCTATGAGGAAAACTAGAGGTAAGGTTGAGGCTGGTTTGTGAATACGGGCCGTACCCCCGTATTCACAAACGCTCCTCGACTCGACTTTCAGCCTTCCCTTGACAGAGTTGCGCACTGCGCCGCTACTCGGCTGAAAATGACGCTGCGGTACTCAAGAATAGCAACAAATTATCACTGATATGCAGTGACTTACCCTACCCAGAGATGGCGCTCCCATCGGCTTTATCAAGTGAAGGTGGAGCGTTGAGTGGAGGGGCGTTCGAGAATACGGGGGTTAGTTTCGCATTGTCCGAGAAGTGAGTGCCCCCTCCACATCGCGATAACGCGCCCCTGTATCCTTGACGGGTGTCGTTCTTAATAATGTCTCGCGCCGGCTACCTTCAATGCCCGGCTCCCGCTAATCTAGCGTTGGTTCGTGCCTGTGCAGCGAATAACGGCGATAGCGGTGGCCCTGCGATACTTATCTCCTGCAGCGATCTGTTGTCCTAGAGATCTCGCCGCTGTTAGCGCTGTTGCTTTCTCGCAAAAAGACGTATACTGTGGTGTCTTTTTTTTTAATTTCTTACTCCGTTCCTTTCTTTCAGTTCGAATGTTTTCTCGCACGAGGCTCGAGTGAAATTTCTGGTGCTCTGTTCTCTTAATTGACTCACGTTAAGCGATTCCTCGTGTCGGCTGATTGACACTTATAACTCACGACAACATTTTACGACGCGTACGATGCATACTTTGATACTATTTTTATTTGTTTTCAGCAGTGAAGGCTCAATCACACCCGCGACTAGCACAGGTCACGCAAACATTGGCGATTGGCGACCGAAAAACGACTCTACAGGATGATGTTCACACCTGCATGCGACTTGTTGATTCGTCGACGCAGAGTATTCATTTCTGCTCGCATTGTTATTGCCCAACGAAATAAGCTGACATTAAAATGCTGTTCATCTGATTCAGTTCTGCGGCTGAAAAAAAACAATAGAAAAACGACTGAATATAGTTACTGAGTGAAACTGTGAACGAGGCTCTGCGTGTCAAGTGCTTGCGATTGTTCTCTTTCAGACTAGTTCGCACCAAATATACATTGTCACATGATATAGATGTGCTATTTGAATTTATTCGCATCGGATGGCGATTGTTACTACTATATCTACGCCACCGTTCTATTTCGTAGAATTTAATTAGCAATATGTGCTTTTCTGACAATCTAAGTCCAACGTATCGACGATTTCTTCATCTTCACACATCTCGTCGACTCGCAGTGTGGCCGCGCACTCTGTGATCGGGCGCAAACCTTAAGAATGCAGCGTCCGGAACTGCGACGCTTGTCTACTACACGCGTGGGCGTGTGTCAACCGTGTTTGTCAATAGATGCGAGTTTTCGTTGTGAGAATGGCAGGCTGGGCGTGTTGGTTTAGCACAATTGAAGTGCAACTTTCGCGCCTGCTCGGCGGTGGTCGACAGAAGCCACGATAAATGGGTAAAAATTGAGGGAGTTTTAGAATAGCGCACCGCAAGCTCTTGCGGTGTGGCCGCTGCCACTGCGCATGCGTCGTAACGCGAGACGCCGTTCGCGGCCCGCCCGCAGAAAATCCGAAATAACGGACGGCGTATGCAGCCCGCATGCGGCCCGCAAACGTTGGCTTCGAGGCTATCGCTCCGATCGTGCGTTGCGGTTTGCAGGAGGGCAAACGCTATTCTAAAGTTCATATGGCGCCCGCAATGCCCGCAACGCCTGCAGTGCCTGCAAACGTTATTCTAAAGCCCCCTATTAACCATTGAGGCAAAAAAAAAATCATTAAAGCAGGCGGCAAGTGCGTTGGCGTGGCTTCAGTGACACTATCATCTAAGGAGTTACCTTACTTGAATGCGACTGCGCCTGCGACAGCGTGTTGTGTCTGTATACAATGTGCTCATTTCGAAATAAACATCCTTGAAAATTGCGCTCTGTGAGTGCGTTCTCTGCTTGTCCGTTGGCGTCGGGCCTTACACTTCGATTCTAATTTGCTTTGCTGATACTCCGACATATCTTCGCAAGTTTCCTACGCAATCTTGTAGGAGACAAAGCGGGTATGCGGCAAACAAAAAAAAACTGCAAAAAATGAACATAAATGCGCTAGTCGCGCACAAGGCGTGGCACCCGCCCTTGTTGATAACACCTGCATCCGGCGGAGGAAGGAGGCCACGAGGGCATTTAGTTCCGTGCACAGTGCGCTCCGAAACTTTGACGGTTATGAGTCGAGTAGGGTGGACAAAGTGCTGCAGTGCTTCATTGTCTTCGAGACGTTTTCGTGACGACGAAGAGTGGATTTCCTTCGACGGAAACGTACGCTTCCGCTTCCTGGACTTCGATGTCCCCTGAGCATCGACTCGTGCCAGGCCGCACCCAGCGGGCCGCCCCGTTTGATTGAGATGGAACATATACGTATTGAATATGCGTTCAGCATAGGAAGGCGTTTATGACTTGCTGGTGACAGATGTACGCGGCTGAATGAGACGCATATGCGGCTCGCATGATTTCGAAATGAGTAACATAGACAACTATGGTGTGGCCGTAGCCTCCTAGGTTTCTCTTGCCTGTCGGATGAGCGCGAAATGCCCGTCATCTATGGCGGCGCTGCCTACGTAGGGGTAAGGGTCTTTGTACTTGGCCTCTGAGATCGCAATTTTGGCGTTTGCTAATAAATTCAGAGGATACCTTGTATTGAAGAAGTTGCCTACTGAATGACGGCGTCACTTACGTAGGGTTAATTATAATTACGTTTACGTCTTTTAAAAACTTTTTACGTTATTTTTGTTGCATATGAACTCCAAAAACGTAAAAACTTATTTGAAGACACCCCCTACTTAGGTGGCGCCACCACTATAGTTCCGACGACGGCCGCTTTCAAGTGATTACCCATAATCCGGCAAGCAAGGGGAATCTAGGAGGCTATGGTGTGGCTTATCAATCGCTAATACCAATCACCACCGGAGTTTAGGAAAATCCTTGGTGACGTAGTGAAAAAGTGATCCGACAGTGGTGGTTTGTAACTGTTATGGTGTTATGGTCAAGTCCCAAAACCACGAAACAGAGGGACGCCGTAGCGGGAGACTCCGGGAAGTTTGACCATCGGGTGTTTTTTTTAACGTGCACCTAACCTGAGCTCGTGCACTGGCCTCAATATTTCGCCTCCATCAAAATTAGGAAGCCATGGCCAGGACACGTAGGGGTTGCCGTTGGTGGCTACCACGGTGGTGTCTACTTTGCACCAAATTGGCTTATTTACGACTGCGTTTAGCGGCCATAATTTAATGGAGGCGCCGTGGCTGCTCATTGCCTACATCGAACGTCTGATTTGGCACATTTAGTAGTTATTTGTTGTTGTTTTTTGACTGTTAAACAGTTTCCTAGCTTTTCTTTCGCGTCGGTCGACGCGTTTGTACCCTCTACCCCGACCGAAGGCTGGTACGGCTGAGGTACCACAATGTAACGCGTGGTTCGCATCAAAAGATGGAGTGTCGAAGCGGCAAGCCGGTTTGAAAATGTGACGCGCCGCTCACCATATATTTGCTGACAAATGCGCACCGGTTGCTAGGCCTGATGCAGAGCGTGTGTTCTTGTGCACACGTGACAAAAACAAAGATGCGCAAGATAACAAAAAAATCACAACATATTGACGGAGTAAATGATGATGAGTGGGGTTAAGCGTCCGTGTGTCCGTCAGTCTGTGCATACGTCCATGCGTTCTACAGCGTTTGAGAAGGCAGACGATGCGCGGGTAACACCGACGAGACGCGAGCCAAGGAAGGCGAGCGCAAGCGTCTTCAACGTGCCCGCCGCTATGCTTCGTCCTTGCCCCACCAACGATCCGCCACGTACGGCGACTATCCAGGAGACTGAGAGAGGCACTCGTTCGCCGCAAGCCCATGCACAGCCCACGCAGCAGCCAATTGGATAGTAGCGATACAGCGCCATCTAGAATATACTCACTTAACTGCAGTATGTATGCATAATTCTATGAGACAGTGCTGTTTATTATATTGTCCGGGAGATACTGCCTTCTTTTCTTTCTCTTCTCTTCTCTCGGTTGCGCTTGACGCATGACAAGGTTAGACTAAAAGGAGCTTCGCCCCTAAAATAACAGCACTGTTCATCTTGATCAGGCTTCGCTATTCGAAGTGAAATTATCATGGAAGCACCACCAATGAATTTCGGTCTGCGGCACCAAATAACAATTACGTCATCGTTTACAGAAGCACTAAAATGAAACACATTTTTGTGGTATCACCACGATATAAATCAGAAGAAAGGAACGTGGGCGGAAAGGCAACAGAAACCGAACCTTCAACCTTCGGCTCACGTGTATGCTGCTCGACCAATTGCGGTGGTTTACCTCCTTGCTGCTGCCTGCGACAAGTTGTCTATACGTCTAGTATAGACAACTTGTATAGTTGTCTATACAAGTTGTCTATGTATAGTTGTCTATACAAGTTGTCTATCCTAATTATACGAAAACCAGTGCCCATATTCTGACTGTGATTGGATGTATCTACTTTTTGCTGTTATGTTAAAACAAAAAAAGAGCACTAAACTCTCTAGATGTCATGCCCCGCCGTGGTGGTCTAGTAGCTAAGGTACTCGGCTGCTGACGTGCAGGTCGCGGGATCGTATCTCGGCTGCGGCGGCTGCATTTTTGGTGTAGGCGAAAATGCTGTAGACAAAGAGCAAAGAAATAAAACGAGATAGAAATAGGTAGCGAGAACAAAATAGAGAGAGTGAGAAAGAAAAAAATATAAAGGGCAAGAAAGAGAAAAATAAAGTAAGAGAGAAAGAAAGAAACCACAATAAGTAGGGACGATACAGAAATAACAGAGGGGGGAGGGAAGAAGAAAGAGAAAATAAAATGAAAAAAAGAGCAGATCAGGAATCAACAATATGCGAAGCATGCATGAGAAATTTTATGTCACTTTAAAATCAGCACAACGTTACGAGGTGGAGGTAAATGATGCCGTACATGACTTCCGTGTCATGATTACAATGTTTCGATATGTCGTATACCTTCGTCATCTATTCACGTCACGTGATACCAAAATTTAGTATATGTGGAGCTAGCGAAACGGCCGCGAGCACGCTATGAGTGGGGTATGTTGTCATGTTGTTAAATGACACGCGTGTCAGGATTATCATGTTTGCGCCAGTCGTATATTTTGTCACCCATTGACGTCACGTAACACCAAATTTGGTATATATGGAGCTATAGCAAAACGGCCACGGGCGCATCATAAAGGGCCCCACATAATATATCGCTGGCACGCGCGCACGCTATGCACAGTGACGCTACGGTAGCAAACGCGAGCACTCTGGCGCCAGGCGCGACCAGCGTCCGTCGGCGCTACCTGACGGCAACCGGCGCGAAATGCGACATGCTGCATTTCGCGCCGATGCCATAGAGTAACATTACTCTATGGCATTATTCTATGGCATTACCCTCACATTTTCATCCTCATTTTTCCCCCGAGCAGCAACAGATTGGAATGGCCTTTCCCACACCATTGCAGCCATTACTAATCCATCAAACTTTTTAAACAAAGTAACGAACTATCTTACCGAGTGAAGTCACCTGGCTACCCTGTATACCCACCCCTTATGTAACACCCCCTTGAGGGGTCGTTAAGGAGATAAAGTGATGTGATGTGATTACTCTATGCCGATGGGTTGATCAAGCAACACTCCGTCTCCCTCTTTTTGTGACGGAGGGACGCCGTACGCGCTGAAACGCGCATGCGTGAAAGCAGCGCAGCGCGGCGTGCGCCTGCAAGTATATGGCAGGACCGGCGCCTGGCGTGGCAAGGCCAGCGTGACGCGACGAAATGAACGCCGGCGAGCACGCGCACCGCGTCATGTGGAAATGTATATATTGGCGCCTTGACTGTGGCATGTAGTCATGTTCTCACATGACACGCGTCTCAAGATTATTATGTTTGCACCAGTCACATGCCTTCCTCGTCCATTGGTGTCACGTGGTGCTAAATTTGGCATATGTGAAGCTAGCGAAACGGTCGCAAGCGCATCATGAGTGTGGCATGTAGTCATGTTGTTACATGACACGCATGGCGTGATTGTCATGTTTGGATGTGTCATTTACCTATGTCGTCCGTTTGCGTTGCGTAATACCGAGTTTGGTACATGATTTGATATGTGGGGTTTAACGTTTCAAAACTACCATATGATTATGAGAGACGCCGTAGTGAAGGGCTCCGGAAATTTCGACCACCTGGGGTTCTTTAACGTGCACCCAAATCTGAGCACACGGGCCTACAACATTTCCGCCTCCATCGGAATTGCAACCGCTGCAGCCGGGATTTGATCCCGCGACCTGCGGGTTAGCAGCCGAGTACCTTAGCCACTAGACCACCGCGGCGGCGTGAGTTTGGTACATGCAAAGCTAGCGAAACGGTCGCGAGCGCATCATGACTGTAGCATGTAGTCATGTTGTTACGTGACATACATCTGAGGTTTATCATGTTTGCATCAGTATCATACCTTCGTCATCCATTCACGTACCGTAATACCAAATTTGGTATATTTGACGCTAGCGAAACGGCCGCGAGCGCATCATGAGCGTGGCATGTAGTCATGTTACATGACACGCATGTCATGATTTTTTTGTAAGGGTCTGTAGCTTCTGTTCGCCATGCAGTCATGTCATATCATACCAGTTTTGCAACATGCCATGTGAACGAAACCATTGCAAGAGCTGCAGGATTATGAAATGTAAATCATGACAATCATGCCATATATGTCATGATTTTCATGTTATGACTAGTCAAATTATGTTCTTCATACAGTCATATTATGCCATAGCAAGTTTGTTATCGATTCCATTATCAAAACAGCCCGGAGAGCTAAAAGGCCTAGGCTGCTAGATAGATAGATAGATAGATAGATAGATAGATAGATAGATAGATAGATAGATAGATAGATAGATAGATAGATACGCTCAAGGTTGCGGACGTTCGTTAAGAAATGCTTTGCATTTAAAAGTGCCCCCCACCTCTT